>OY282644.1:50521058-51045904 GCA_958299015.1 Tetanocera ferruginea
GAAAATCGAACAAAAAACTTTCTTTGTAAAATACGCGATCAGTTAAAAAACTCGATCTTCCCGAACAAACTTTGATTTTTAAAGAATTAAGCAGCAGATATGAGCACCTTAAAGCGCTGTTTATCGAGTCTTATTGTAATGCCGTGCCAAAAGTCTTAATTGGCCTTGATAACAAGTATCTTACTATGCAATTAAAATACGCTGAGGGTGGCCCTAGTGAACCGGCAGCCATAAAGACACGTTTTGGATGGACAGTTTATGGTGTAGTGGGAAATGTGAAGATGGCGCCCGAGCTGCAGTTGCATATGTGCGAATGTAATGATGGTGTAGAGCTGCACAAACTTGTTGTACAAAATTATAAGCTAGAAAACGAAGAGCTTATGCAGCTTTTCCGCAAGGTGAGTGATGCAGCCCCAGAGGACTTGTTAAAAGGATTTGTACTGCGTGAAAAATATCACTTCGTAGCAAAACTTCTTTGAAAATCATCAGAGGAAATACTGACAAACATTTTCAAGATGGCAATGAGAAGACTAGCATGTTTCGAAAGGAAACTAAACAAAGATGCTCAGCTAAAGGACTTCGTGAATTCACACATTCCTAGAAAATGGTACCTGTCCATCTTTGCAATTAAGAACCCGAACAAGCCATCGAAAATAAGAATTGTTTGGGATGCAGCAGCAGAGTGCTAGGGCATTTCCTTGAATAGCTGTCTCAACAAGGGCCCAGATCTGCTGATCCCACTTGTAGAGGTTTTATTTAATTTTCGTATTGGGAAAAATTGGACTTTCGGGTGACATACGTGATATGTTCCATAGAGTGGCAATCGATGGTGAGGATCAACAATCCCAAAGATACCTCTGGAGGAATGCAGAAACTAATAGAGATCCAGATATTTATGTGTTGACTGTCATGAGTTTTGGAGCCAGCTGCTCAACGTCACTAGCTCAATATGCGAAAAATATAAATGCAGAGCTACATAAACATGAATATCCCAGAGCTGCGTTATCTATCACGTAAAGGCTTTATGTGGATGATATGTTGGATAGTGTCAACACCTTCGGAGAAGCAATTTCAATCGCTAAAGACGTACGCGAAGTCCACAACGAGGGTGACGAGGGTGAAACAATAAGCTTCTGCAAAGCTAGCAGGACAGAGGAGCATATTGCTGAAGCTGAAAAAGTTCTAGGTATGTGGTGGTATATAGCTCACGACTCCTTTACATTTCATCTGACTTTTACAAAGGCTAATGAAGCGATTTTTAGCGGCGAAAGATTCCCAACTATTTTTGACCCCTTAGGATTAATCGCATTTACACAATTCAGGTGAAAATTTTAATGCAGCAAATCTGGAGTGCTGGTACAGAGTGGGACGAGATCATTTCCGAAGAATTGAGAAGCATTTGGCAAGTGTGGTTGTCGGCGCTTCACCAAGTAGAAGAGTTCAGGATCCCAAGGTGTTATTTCAGTTATGGAACGAGCAAGGACAGGGCTGTAGAAGTTCACATATTTGTAGACGCGAGTGACAGCGCATACACAGCAATCGCATATTTCAGAATCACGACGCAAAGCAATATTAAGGTATCCCTTGTATGCGCTAAGACTAATGTGGCACCACTCAAACCTGTGTCTATTCCAAGAATGGAGTTGTTAGCTGCCTTACTGGGCGCTCGCCTTAGTAAAATCGTCGAAGAGGGTCATAGTGTTAAAGTCACGGAAACGCACTATTGGACTGACTCCAAAACTGTATTATCATGAATTCGGTCTGATCCTCGAAAATTCAAGCAATTCGTTATGTTTAAGGTAGGAGAGATACAGGAAATTACCGCTGTCGAGAACTGGCATTACCTACCCACCAAACTGAACGTAGCAGACGCGGCAACCAAAATTAATCAACAACCTCCATTTCAAGCAGCACAGCGATGGTTCGACGAACCGAAATTTCTTGCTGAATTTGTGTGTGTGAAAACCGTTTAATCGAACTTGCTCAATGTGATGCGTTTAAAAATGAAATAAAAATTATTCAACTCTACTCCAATTATAAATGTCCTCAACAAATTAAGCCCGTTTGTAGACGAATTTGAAATTGTGCGTATCCGTGGGCGTTTAGAAAACGCCACTGTGATTACAGATGCTACTAAAAACCCTATTATATAACTAAAATGTTAATGAAATATTATATTAATGAAATTTTTCAAAAATTCCATACATCAGGTATGCAAAATTACTGGTGCGCAGCCAAATCCACCTGAAATGGGTGTATTACCGAAAGCAAGACTATCATTTTTTACTCGGCCATTTTCCTACATCGGAATCGACTTTTTTGGGCCCTTTCTTGTGGAAGTCGGAAGCCACAATGAGAAACGGTATGGCGTTGTCTTCACGTTCACAGAGGAACGCCTCTTGAAGTCTTCAGTGACAATGGCACAAATTTAAAATGTTCAGAGAAGATTATTACACCCAATACGAAGCTGTACGATGAAGGTCTGCACAATTTGTTCGCCGAAGTCGAGAATATAGTCAACAGCCGACCGCTGACATATTTGTCTCTAAACACTGCAGACCAAGAAGCGTTGACTCCAAACCATTTTATTCTCGGCTCCTCGTCTGGGAGCGAACCCGCAGGAAAATTCAATGATTCAGATCAGTACAGCAGAGCATCCTGGCGGCACATACAATTTTTGACTGATCAATTCTGGAAGCGCTGGGTAACGGAGGTTTTGCCTGAGATGGCAAAGAGGACGTCCTTCTTCAGCAAAGTGAAGCCAATAGCATGTGGAAATATCGTAATTGTTGTGGATTCGAATTAACCACGGCACTGCTGGCCGAAAGGTGAAGTTATCAAAACCATCATCGCTGAAGATGGGCAAGTAAGAAGTGCCGTTGTGAAAACTACTCACGGAGAATATCATCGTCTAGCTACGAAGCTTGCTGTACTAGAAATATGGGGAGATTTCCCTAAAGATTAAGGAATCCCAAACACTACGGATTGAGATACCGAGAGGAGGATGCTGGCAACTCAACAATTAGCGTAAGGTGGCAGTATCAGCACTTCTTTTGTTTGATTAATTCTCGACATTCGTCGTAACTGTTTCTTTTCTACTTCGATACTTTTTGCTATACAAAAACAAAACATAACTTTACACGGTAAAGTAAGAATATTGCTAAATCAATTGGAAACTTGGCACGCGGTCGAAACCAGTGTAAGATTATCTTATTCTACATATAAATGTATAAATTTGTATTTTAATTTTATTTTATTCTGTATACTAAGTACTTAAAAGCAAGCCTTGCGCTTGATCAGAAATACAACTGAAATTGGAGTATTCTAAAAGTGTTTCAATTTAGCGGTCGTTGCTGCTCATAGTTTGGTTTGGAGCCCGTGACAGAAAGAGTTAAGACGATTGGAAGTTTTAACACAAATAATGTTATGGTTGCAACATACGCGGACGACGCTGCAATAATGGCCAAAAGTGACCAACTGAAGCATCAAATCTTCTTCAAAATAGTCTCAATGACATCCATACGTGGCTAAGAAAGTGGCACATAAAAGTTAATTCCGGAAAATCTGTGCACGTCACCTTCAGTTTAAAAAAACAAGACTGTCCGTGCGTTTACATTAATTCAGAACAAATACCCAAAAATGAACATGCCAAAGACCTTGGAATGTATATTGACAAGCAACGTATCAGCTATTTCTCTACTAGATGAGAGCAACGCACAAGAAGACTGAAGAGACATCACATCCTTGATTTGCCGTTAGATAAGTCAACTCGCTTGATATTTATAATTTAATAATTAATATTTATTTTTATTTCATTTTTTTAAATAACTTAAATAATCCGTTAAAATAATCCGTTGACTATAATTCTTATTTCATGACCTATCTGCCATAAATTGGTCTCAATGCTGGTTTCTCAGTACAGTTAATGAGAAGGTAAATTTTTTCATTAATGAAGTACACGCACCATTTGATTTGCATGTCCCATTAGTTACTCGTCGCGTTTCTAATAAAAGTTGTCCTTGGTTTTCAAGAAGTGTCATGCTAGCCCTTAAAACTCGGAATAAAATGTATAATCGAAATGAAGCTAACTTGGCTGTAAAATTAGCAAAACGCCTTTTTTTTTATTAACAAGTTAAACTCTACACAATCTTCTAAAAATCTCCGGAACAACTTAAGACAGGCTGGAGTATGCAATGTTAAATCTGATGATTGCCACATTAGTCCTGATATCTTAAATGATTATTTTATTGCGTCCTCTTCGTCTACTGATACTCTGTTGCCTAGTGTATCAATACCTTTAGATCCTGCAAGTCAATTTAATTTCGAGTTTGCGGCTGTAGGTGAGAGTGACGTTGCTCGTTGCGTTAATAAAATTAAGTCAAATGCTGTGGGTGAAGACGGAATATCCATAAGGTTCATTAAAATTATCTTCCCTCTTATATTAAGCCCTTTGACCCACATTATAAATCACTGTTTCACTAGTTCTTGCTTCCCTGATGTTTGGAAAGCAGCCAAGATCGTTCCCATTTCTAAAAAATCCAACGCTCTTGAACCATCTGATTATCGTCCTGTGAGCCTACTTTCACCTCTATCAAAAGTGGTTGAGTCTATGATGGCAGCGCAAATCTCGGAGCATATAAAAAAATATGACCTCTTCTTACCACTTCAGTCTGGTTTTAGACCAGGCCACAACTGCGCTGCAGCTATGTTAAAAATTCTAGATGACATCAGAATTACATATGATTTGGGTCACATTAACCTTCTTTGCTGCTAGACTTTTCTAAGGCATTCGACTCTGTTGACCATTTTATTCTGTGCCGAAAACTTGAAGATAATTTTAAGTTTTCAAGCATTGCCGTCCGTCTGTTATATAGCTACTAAGTTGGAAGAACTCAAAGAGTGAGGGTGGGTAATAGTCTGTCCGCTTTCCGTAATTTAACTTGTGGGGTTCCTCAAGGCTCTGTACTTGGTCCGCTTTTATTCTCTATGTTTATTAATGACATTTTCAGCAAATGCAGGCATGTTCATATGCATGCATATGCTGATGATCTACAACTGTACTTGTCTAATCCTCTTGACCTTGTAGACGACTTATGTTTTAAAATGAACGTAGACTTAATTAAAATTACAGAATGGGCTCAAACTAATTACCTTAAGCTCAATCCGCTTAAGACATACGTCTTACCGATTTATAAATCTAGGTATGCTTTCTCTAATATACCTGTCATTTACCTAAATGGTGTCCAACTAAATTTTGTTGACAAGATAAAAAATCTTGGTTTCCACATTGATGCTTCACTCTCTTGCGAAAACCATATCAATTCTGTGGTATGTAAAGTTTACTATATATTGCGGAACTTGAGGTGGACTGCGTCAGTTGTTCCTACTGAAACTAGAAGGAAGTTAGTTCAACAGCTTATAGTGCCAATCATATCTTACTCAGATGTCGTTTACAGCAAACTTGACTCCAGGTCTTAGATTAAACTGGAGCTGGCATTTAATAATGCTGTGAGGTATGTTTATGGTCTAAGAAAATTTGATCACATCAGCCACTTGAGTAATGAAGTTCTTGGCTGTAATATTTTTACTTATTTGAATGCTAGAAATTGCATATTTTTGCAAAATTTAATTTATTCATGAACGCCTAATTACTTATTTGAGAAACTACAATTCTGCAGATCTCATAGAAATTTCAACCTTATAATACCAGTTTATAATTATTTGAATTCCAATAGACTATTTTTTGTGAATGCCATCAGATTGTGGAATACGTTACCTAATAGAATCAAACTTATTCGGAATAAATATATCTTTAAGCATGAACTTCTCAAATTCTTTTCTTAAATCTCTTTTCTTATCTCTTTCTATTTAAAATAATATATAATTAGCAACTAAGTCTCACTTTGAATTCATTTGTATTTTATCGTTAAGTTAGATATAAGTTTCATTCATCATGTTGTCAAAAACCCTGTTGTTATCATGTCATACTTGTGCATTTAAAAGACTCTGTCTTACATGTCGACATTTTTTTTCCTAAATAAATAAATAAAATAAATAAATAACTAATAGCATCTTTCTGTAAAACGAACGTAACGTGCATTTCACGAAGGCTTCGGTCAAAAGCCTCATGTCAGCTGTTTTCGCTTGATGTAAAAATAATTCCGTTGTCAAACGAGAAGAGCTGATTCAGAAATGAACGATAACGTAACAGCAGTGTAAATTTGGCTTTATGTAGCAAAACAAACTGAAACGAAACGTCAAATATAGACGATGAACATTTTCTTATCGTTTAGAAATTTGTTGACATGGAAGTTGCTGTAAAGAAATCGTCATTATAATTTTATTGACAAATACAAGAATGTAGAATAAATTAATTTATTTTTAGCACAAAAAAACCACAAGCGAGCGGTTTGGAGTCCTGGTGCAACAAATGGAAAAAAATCCGCTTGACTCGTGTTGCTTCTTGCTCCTCGCTTTCACTATCACTATCCGATTCTTCATTAAAATTATAAAAAGCTATCGCGGAAAACATTTTTATTATCATAAATTTTCACAATACTTCACACAATTTCCAAGTTTAGAGAAAAAAAACATATGTGTTAAAAAATCAAAACAGCTGATGCAAATCGTATTGCCAGCATGAGATATTTTGCCAAAATATGCCCAACATTTTTAGAAAAAAAAGAGCATGTAAAGAAATTTTGTAACTTTTAGAATCTGGTAATGCTGCTTTTGACAATTGCTTATGGTTGGAGAGTTTGAATAACGTAAGAAAAGTAAATGAGAACGATGACGCAAAGTAAAAATATAGAAAAATATTCACAAATTGTGAACGACATCGTTTACAAACGAACAAGGAGTTCAACGAAGCTTTTGTTTTACAGAAAGATGCTATAATAATCCTTTTTTTTAATTACTAGCAAAATAATGTATAAATATATAGATATTGTTTTTGTTTTATAGTTGTACTCAATGGAGTACTCTATTATGTTAACTTAACTTCATATCAAATGAACTTATTGTCTATTAACAGATTCTATATAATGAATAAAAAAAAATAAAAAAAAATAAAAACAAATAAAAAAATATAAAAAAAAATGCATCTAAAGTTGGAACGCGACCGGTAGCTGCTTCATCATTGCATTTTTCGAGAGAGCTGTTTTAAGGCCACTTCATAATTTTCAGCAGTTACTTCTGCGGATTCAATTCTGCGCAAGACGCCATCTTTAAGTGATGATCTCAGATATTGGAAACGCATGACGTCATCAAGAGCAATGTTTTTATGCATTAGCGCTGTAAATGTATCATAATACATGATCCATTGCGTATAGTCACCTGAGAAAAAAGGCAGCGAAATCTTTGGTAGCTTAAGTGCCGAACTTCTAATTGACAGGTTTAAAATATCATTTCAAACTTCTTATTGACAGGCTTAAACTATCACACTAATGCAACTCTTGCTACTTGCTACAAGTTCATATTTTACTTCAGCTCCTTAAGTTTTATTTTAAATTATTTCCTTAACCCGGTTTGAACTTTTTAAATTAATTCTAATTCAACTTGCTGAGGATCGTCGTTGGATTTCTGCAGTGTCATTCAGTGGATGCGCTGGAATTATCCTTTTATTATAAAATCAAATTAGCTTACATATATATCCTTGCTATTTTTTTATTTTTCATTCTGCTTTAACAGAACATCTGTTCTCAGTGAGTGCAAGTTTTTTTGTTATTCATATCAGCTGTTTCTGACATTTGTGTACATCTAAGTTCTTGCTACTTCTTAGCTAGTACACAAACCGGTGACTTTTCAGTGCTTATCAAACTTCTTGAAACAGGGTTGCCAAAGCTACTTTTCAATCTAAAAATTTAATTCAATATAAACTTAAAACTAAACTTAAATTAAAATTTAATAAAAGTAATTATGTACTGCAAATTCCGTAACTGTGCTGTTAAAGGACCTCCCTTTTCTAACGAAGTGTAAAGCAAACATTCAGCTTCTATTAGTAAAGTTTTCTTATTGCTACATCCTAATGATCATATCTTAATAACTGGTGACTTTAACTTACCCAATGTTTCTTGGAACTATTGTTCTGAAAACCCTTCAATATATTTACCATCGTCTGAAAGTTCATCTGATAATTACTTTTTAAATGAGCTTTCAAGTCAAGGTCTTTTCCAACTAAACTGTCACTTGAATAAGAATAACCGTTTGCTCGATCTGGTATTTTTTGATGAAAGTAACATTGCTTCAGTGTCAAGATCCGATCCTCTGGTCACTCCTGAAGATTCTCACCATCCAACCATTGAAATTAGTCTCAATTTTCCTAAACCATCTATACAGAATCGTGCTAGTCAACCATTCATGGAATTCAACTTTAAAAAAACTAACTATGTTATGTTAAAAAATAGTTTGTCCAGTATAAATTGGTCATCTATACTGCATCTTAATACAAAAGTTTTATCTTCACAGAATCTGGATGTTGCGGTCTGCGCGTTTAATACAACGCTCATTGACTGCTTCACTAGATCCATTCCGCAAAGAAAAGCATCTATAATTTCAGGCCCTGTGTGGTATACCAATGAATTAAGAAAATTTAGAAACTTAAAATCTAAATATTATAAAAAATATCAAAGAACGCATAGCTTGATTGATTTCGGCCGTTATACTTCGACTAAATATAGTTATCAGCTGTTGTGCAAGCAATCCTATAACATATACCTAACAAAAGTAAAATTAAACATTAAGTCTGATGCAAAATCATTCTGGAGTTTTGTAAATACAAAATGTAAGATTGATTCCTATCCTTCTTTTATGAAATATAAAAATGTGGAATCTGATAATGATTATAGCATTTGTAACCTTTTTGCTGACTTCTTCAAGTCGACTTACTCGTCGTCATCTTTTGATAATGGTAGCTATCCTTTTAATGTTCATTCTGGGGATATTTGCCTCCCAATAGTTGATAACAATACAGTTTTATCCTATCTAATAGATCTTAAAACATCGTATAAAAGTGGTCCCGACAACATTCCATTTTGCATTTTGAAATATTGCTGTGAAGAATTAGTAACTCCAATCACTTTGCTTTTTACCTATTCTCTAAAAGCTTCCTATTTTCCAACTATCTGGAAGTCGTCATTCATTATCCCATTGCATAAATCTGCGAATAGATCTTTAGTTGATAACTATCGTGGAATTGCGAAATTAAGTACTTTGCCCAAACTTTTTGAAGCAATTATTACTTCACAATTATCACACAGTGTTAAGTCGTTGATGTCCCCATGTCAACATGGATTCCTCTCAGGAAAATCTACGGTCACTAACCTCCTTGAATTTACATATATGACAATAGAAAATTTTGGAAAAGGTTTACAGACTGATGTTATCTACACGGACTTTAGCAAAGCTTTTGATGTTGTAAATCACAAGCTCTTCCCAGTCGGCCAAAGAAGCTTGGAATAAGCTTTAAACAAGCTTACAAGCGTAAGCCTCAAGCTTGGATAACGCTTTCATTTACTATTGTAGAACGCTTACATGTAATTGTAGGATAAACGAAAGTGAACCCTTGGAATAATATTCCTTACTTCAAGCTTAATCCAAGTGTTGTTTTTACAATTGGATATAAGTGTTTTAATAAGCTTTTTCCAAGTGTGCTACATTCAACAAATCAATTAGCACTCGCGAAAAATTTTTATTCCGTGGCTCAGTTGGTAAGCCACTGGTTATTTGATTTGTTGTGGATTTGGACATCCAAGGTTCAATTCCCATCCGGAACATTTTTATTTTTATTAATTTTTTATTTGCGTTTGTTAAAATTGAAGCATATATTTATATGAAAAATTGCATGCCTTCAAAAATTTTTGTGTTTGCTACCCCAGGGATCGAACGCGCGAACCACCGCATATGAGTCGGACACTCTAACTGCTTGCCGTAAGCCTTATGGCTGCTGAGCGAACAAAATGAAAATAAAATACATTTATGTATGTATATATTAGAGCATCACAACTTTGAACAGTCGTAAAACTATTACCGTTGTCAGCGTTTTCTAAGTATGATTGCAAAACACTTACTTAATGCAAGCCTTTCCAAGTATTATTGTACATAACTTGCTTTTTGTGTTTTACGCAATAGTTATACAAAGCAACTTGGAAATTTATTACCCGGGCAAATGTTTTTCAAGCGTGCTTGGATAAGGCTTGCTTTTTGTATTGCATGTAAGCTTAATCCAAGCACTATTTCTAAATGGTTGATTGGGTTGTTTTAAAATTATCTTTGATTGTATTTCCCACAAAAATGGTGAGATGGATCGAATCGTATTTAAGTAACAAAACACAATCTGTTCTATTTAAACTCGTGAAATCATACGAGTTTCCTGTAATCTCTGGAGTACCCCAAGGAAGTCATCTTGGGCCACTTTTGTTTCTACTTTATATAAATGATTTGCCATCGGTCATAAAGCATTCTAACATCTTGATGTATGCTAACGATGTTAAACTATTCCTTTCTTTTAAGAATGAATATGATGGTTTATTCTTGCAAATTGATATTAACAACCTTCATAGCTGGTGCAGAATAAATATAATGAACCTTAATATGAAAAAATGTAAGCACATGACCTTCTCGCGAAAACCATTCTTAAAGTGTAATTTCAAAATTTGTGACTACACATTAGAATCCTTAGATAGTTTCCATGATCTTGGAGTTACCATGGATCCTAAACTACGATTTCACATTCATATAAATAAAATAATAAATAGAGCAAATAGTACCCTAGGATTTATTAAACGTTGGGCAAAAGAGTTTAATGATCCTTTTATTACTAAAACTTTATTCACTTCTCTAGTTCGGCCTATCTTAGAATATGCTTCGATTGTATGGTGTCCACGATATGGTTGTTACATCGATGACATTGAATCGATTCAGAAAAAATTTCTTTTGTTCTGCCTGAACTATCTTTATTGCAATATTAACTTTAATCTACCACCTTATGAGTATCGCCTACAGCTATTAAATCTTCCTACTTTGAAAAATAGGAGAGTTATGCTTAACGTTAGTTGGATTGTTAAATTTATACATGGATATGTAGACAGTCCATATTTATTGAGTAAAATTTACTTTAATATTCCACTTCGTCCTAGAATTACTTGCAAAATGAACCATTAAGAAACGCTTGCGGAGACTTTAATTCTGTTTCAAATGTTATATCTTTAAATGAATCCATGTACTCAATCAAACATAAAATATTAGATTATCTGCAGTACCGACAGTGATTCTGATCATCATCTTCCAATACATAATTCTCACCTGGTTATGGATATACATAATACAACATATACATCTGAATGGACCTGACCTGAACCTGTTTTGGACCTCCTATATTAATATAATCGAACATGCCTGGTGAATGTAAACGCATTTTTTTCGGTTGTGCTGTGCTGGTTGTATCTTTTGGACTTTGTCCTACAACCAGCGAGAACGATTTGTATGACATATAATAATACGACAGGCCAATGAGACCTAGTTGTCTTAGTGCCAGCGTTCGCAACCATTTCTTTGTTTCTAAGGAAATTGGTGTGGTAAATATGACCTTGTTTGTCGAAATACCACCTTGCTGTGAACGATATGTATTATGTATATGGTTATACTTATCAGTGTGGCGTACAGGCCTTGTTTGTTTTGATACCTCCCACCGTTCTAGGCCGACACCATGATGCTTTACAGACACAACCATGTTTGCCTTGGCTCCACAATGTTAATATGTATAATTTTGAAACATCGAATTTTAAATTATGTCAATGTTAAAATATCATTATATTTCTGTTATTATGCTATATTCTAAAGTGTTTCATATAATTATAATAAATTGTTTTCTAAATGGCTTAATTTTAAAAGCTATAAAGCCTCAAAGGCTTAGCTTATAATAAATAAATAAATAAATTAATTAACCTTATCGTGTTTAAGCTAACACTATGTTAGTTTGCGTGAAATTTCGCTGGAAACATACATTTGTTTGTTGAAAATTTGTTGTGAAAATTTTGACAGATATTTTGTTGCGAACGAACAGTTGACGTTTAGCTTAAAAATGGTGGCAAAACATAAATAAACAGCAATAATTTATTAGAGGCAAAGCAGAACACCATGTTAGCTCTTTAATTTTTATAATATATAATAGCTGGTACCCGGCGCATTGCTGCCGTCCTTGTCCAATATCTGTCTAGTTTGCCATTAGAAGGCCATCTGCAAATAGTAATACCGCTCTGAGTTTCAATATTCTGTGACCATTGTCAAGCGACATAAGCTGCAGCCCTGCAATTAGTTGCAGCCCCGCGGTTAAGAAAACTAAAGACGAGCAGCCATTGCTGCGAGAAGAAAAGAAGGAGAAATCAATCAACAAGTAGCGCACGAGAGCGGCGGTCGCATGATACAACATTTCTTTTACTTCATATTAAATATGTTTTCCTTTAATTAAACTTAATAAACGAACAAACATTTTTTGTCAGTTAATTCAGTGTGCTTGACAATTATTCAGAAGTGGGATAAGAGCTCACTCGGTCGTGATCTCGTGTTAACTGCGTTAAAAAGTGAAAAAAAACACGAAAATGTATAAATTCAGTGGGTTAAAAGTGGACGAATTGCAAAACTACGTTTTTTAAATTAAACGGGCCTTTTCAGATTAAAATTATAAAATAAAAATCAAACTTTGGTCGCAGCCACGCATAGGCAGCGGGCCATTGTTGATATAAATCAAACAAAATAAAATATAAACCATAATCAACAAAATCAAATAAACGTCTTTTTCTTTCCGTCCATGGTCGCTCTTCTCCTCGTGAAAGCACGGAGACCATCGGACGTTAAACATAACAGAAAAGTGAAATTATACGACCATCAAATTCATCAAATTCCACCGATTGTTTTGGTGGAAAAATCAAATAAGGAATCCCGTATGTGTATCGACTACCGACAGCTAAACAAAATTATTGTTAAACAACCATTTCCAATGCCTGTCATTGACGATCTTTTCGCTCAACTATCTGGTAAGTCATTTTTCACCACTCTCGATTTTAAAATGGGGTATCACCAAATAGAGATGGACGAAAACTCTAAAAAGTTTACTGCGTTTGTGACCACTGATGGTCATTATGAGTATCAACGAATACCGTTCGGGCTCGTCAATGCCCCAGCCGTTTTCCAAGCCATGATGACAAGACTAGCCGAACTCGCCAAACCATGTAATGTCATAACGTACTTAGATGACGTCGTAATACCCAGCAAGTCGATTGAGGAGGGTTTACACTCTCTCACCGTTTTCTTATCAGTACTTGAAGAAACCGGCTTAACGTTGCGGTTAGACAAATGCCAATTTCTATCGACTGAAATAGACTTCCTAGGGCACAGAATTAGTTTAAATGGAATCATGCCAGGTCAGCGGAAAGTAATGGCGATACGAGATTTTAAACAGCCGAAAACTGCGACAGAAGTGAGACGTTTCCTTGGACTTAGCGGATTCTTCCGTAAATTTGTACCGAATTATTCCATAATTGCACGACCTCTTACTTACTTGACTGCGAAAGTGGGGCGATGCGCAACAGACAGCATTTAATACGCTTATCGATAATTTGTGTAGCGAACCCCTATTAGCACTCTACAACTTCAATTCACTTCATGAAGTCCATGCAGATGCTAGTGCAATTGGGCTGGCAGCGGTTCTTCTTCAATCAGACGACGACGGATGTGCCTGCAAAGCTGTTATATATTTCAGCCGACGATGTACCGATTCAGAATCACGATACCACAGCTATGAGTTAGAGGTTCTGGCTGTCGTAGAAGCCTTACAGCGTTTTAGAATGTATCTTCTAGGGAAATATTTCACAGTACTGACTGACTGTGCTGCAATAAGTAGTGTCAAAGCAAAAACTCCATTAATACCTCGTATAGCCAGATGGTGGATGCGGCTTCTCGAGTTCGATTTCGATTGTATTCATAGACCAGGAAGTCGCATGGCTCATTTTGATGCCTTAAGCCGAGCGCCCGTAGATGACACTGAACCAGATGATTTGGTAACCGTGATGCACATAGAAATGGCGAGTGACGATTGGCTTTTGACTATGCAATTGAATGATTGTACCACACGCAATATAATCGAAGTTTTAAAGGGTGTACGTAAATCCGAACATGACCACCAGTTGCATAAAGTGTATGTATTAAAGAACAACAGACTATACCGACAGTTGGATGGAAAATGTTCATTTGTCATTCCTAAAGCGGTACGTTGGCGAATCGCACGTTATTGTCATGACGAAATGGGGCACTTTGGTGTTGAAAAAACCCTCCAGCGCATATTAACACATTTCTGGTTTCCGCGAGCACGCAAATATGTAAAAGAGTACATATCAGCCTGTGTAGAATGTTGTTATCACAAAGGTAAAAGCGGTAAGCCCGAAGGTATTCTATACATCGACGCAGCAGAACCTATATCTTTCCGTCTGATTCACATCGACCATTTGGGACCATTTATAAAAAGCAAGCGAGGTCATACGCATGTAATTGCTATTAGCGATGCATTTTCAAAATATTTAATAGTCAAAGCTGTGCGCAGCACAAAAAGCCTTCCTGTTATACAGACTATGAACGAAATGAGTAGCTATTTCGGGTTGCCCAGCAGAATTGTGACAGACCGAGGGACGGCATTTACATCCAAACAATTTGTAGCATATTGTGAGGACAACAACATTGTTCATATTAAAACAGCTGTACGAACACCGCGTTCAAATGGACAAGTGGAGCGAGCGAATCAATCAATCCTAAATGTTTTGAAAACCAGTACAGACAACCCTAAAGATTGGGATTTGCAACTTCGGAAACTGCAATGGACCATTAATTCACAACAAAATTCAACGACCGGTTTCAGCCCGAACGAACTAGTTTTTGACTTTAAACTTGTTGATGTTGTACAAAATCACATGCTCGCAGCAGTATTACCTGAGGACGACCATGCAGATATTCGGGAAAAACGACAAATTGCCTTTGATAATGTTCAGAAACAGAGAGAAAAATGGAAGCAGCGTTTCGACCAAAAACATCGCACTCCCCTGACATACAAAGATGGCGACATGGTTGTTGTACAGACTGAACCTCCAGCGAAGGGTGAATCACGGAAGCTCTTGCCTAAGTATCGAGGTCCCTACACGGTTGCTAAGGTACTCGGTAAAGACCGTTACCTACTTCACGACATCGAAGGGATGAATGTCACTCAACGGAAGTTCTCTTCGGTATACTCAGCAGAAAAAATGAAACCCTGATGTGACTCTCCTCCCGAACTCGATTCCGACAATGGATGTGACATCAGCGAATTAAGTGACAGCGATGCTGAACCTGACATCGGGACGATGCCAAAGAAGGAAAGGCCGAGTTGTCAAGCGACACAAGCTGCAGCCCTGCAATTAGTTGCAGCCCTGCGGTTAAGAAAACTAAAGACGAGCAGCCATTGCTGCGAGAAGAAAAGAAGGAAAAATCAATCAACAAGTAGCGCACGAGCGCGGCGGTCGCATGATGCAACATTTCTTTTACTACATATTAAATATGTCTTCCTTTAATTAAACTTAATAAACGAACAAACAGTTTTTGTCAGTTAATTCGGTGTTCTTGACACCATTATTTCCAAAGCTTTTAAATATACAAATTTTATTTTATAGGCGCAGCCAAACCCCTTGTTCAATACCCTCTTTAGCTTACGAGTACAATGCCCGTTCCAGTAGTAGGACACCACCAAATAGTTACACCATTCTGAGTTGAAATGTTCTGTGACTTTTACTTCTTAAGCTATTCTGCACCGAAAGTTTTAGTTGTATGGATGAAACCACTTCCCGCCCATCAGTTACTTCATACCAAGATTCAATGTTATACGACACTTAGTTCCTAATCTATGCGATTTAAAAAAATTGAATTTCATGGGCGTTTTTTTCAACAGCAAAACTGCTTTGGCGAAAAACTGGTGAAATTTTCACGCTTGTTTCACATCTGTAATTTATTGTATAGAGATTTGAGTGAAGACAAGGGGGCGATATTCACATGGCAACGTGTCTGACTGCCTCAACTTGGCGAGGCCAGCATTATCCATGTCGAAATCGTCTCAAGTCGACTCAAAACCTCCGCGTGGTGTCTCCTGGAAACGTCAAAAACTATCGCCCGATAAACTTTGGCGGCTAATTTGAGCGGCGGGCTTCCCCTTTGGCCATCAAGCAAAGGTTGTGCGTTGGGTTTGAAGCCCACCATGTAAAAAAAGATTTCAATGAAACGAAAAAGAAAAAATGAAAGAATGATCCCCAAATCTGATGACGACTACCGCAAACGAAAAACTGATAATGATTTACGGATATGCACCTGGAATGTCCGGACCCTAAATTGGGATGGTGCCTCTATCCAACTGATTGATATCTTGGAAAGATATAATTCTGCAGTCAAAACGGACGGCCGAAGCCTTCGCTACTCGACTCTCACTCCTGCTTCAAGAAAGCACTCCTCCGATCGACGATATATGCGGACAGTGGACGCACATATCCCACTCTATGCGTACGGCTGCCGAAGAGGTGATAGGCTACCATCGCCCTCGCCGAAACCAGTGGCACGACCAGGAGTGTCGCGACGCCACTGCAGAGAAGGACACCGCCTACAAAGCCACCCTGCAGTCGGTTGTAACGCGTGCTGTTATGGAGCGATACCGAGAGAAGAGGAGGGAAGAGAGACGCATTTTCAGGCGAAAAAAACGAGAGGCGGAAATGCGTGAGTGCGAGAAAATTGAGATGCATGGCGACAGGAATGAGACTCGAAAATTTTTCGAAAAATTAAGACGCCTGGCCGATGGTTTTAAGACCGGAGCCTCTTCCTGCAAGGACGAGAATGGGAATCTAGTGACAGATATCCAGAGTACACTGATGTTATGGAGGGAGCACTTCTCTAGACTTTTAAATGGCGACGCTGACAACAATCCAGCCAGTGGAGATGATATCCCGGAAACCCCAATTATGGATGACAGCGTTGAAGTTCCGCTGCCCGATTATAACGAGGTCTTAACAGCTATAGCTCGGCTTAAAAACAACAAAGCCGCAGGAGCCGATGGCCTACCGGCTGAGCTGTTTAAGACCGGTGGCGAAGCTCTGTTTAAATGCATTCACAGACTTCTATGCAGAATATGGTCGGAAGAATGCATTCCAGATGATTGGAACCTCAGTGTGCTCTGCCCAATCCACAAGAAAGGCGATCCCACCATTTGCGCCAACTACCGTGGGATTAGCCTTCTTAATATCGCATACAAGGTCCTGTCGAGCGTATTGTGTGAAAGACTAAAGCCCATCGTCAACCAACTGATTGGACCTTATCAGTGTGGCTTTAGACCTGGAAAGTCCACCATTGACCAGATCTTCACGCTCCGACAAATCATGGAAAAGACCCTCGAAAAACAAATCGACACACACCATCTTTTTGTCGATTTCAAAGCCGCCTTCGACAGACCAATAAGGAGTCACCTATATGCCATCATGTCTGAATTTGGTATTCCTGCGAAGCTAATACGTCTTTGCAGGATGACACTGAACAACACCAGCAGTGCAGTGAAAATCGGGAAGGACCTCTCCCTTCCGTTCGATACCAAGCGAGGTTTCAGACAAGGTGATTCCTTATCGTGCGACTTCTTTAATATAGTAATGGAGAAGATCATCCAAGCTGCTGACCTGAGACGCAGCGGCACAATTTTCTATAAGAGTGTTATGCTGCTGGCGTATCCAGATGATATTGACATCATTGGCCACAATACGCGCGAAGTCAGTGCAGCATTCTCCAGGCTAGAAAAAGAGTCGAGTCGAATGGGTCTTGCAGTGAACGCAGATAAAACGAAGTATCTTGTGTCAACAAACAAACAGTCCCAGCGTCTTGGAAACCACGTCACTGTTGACAACACCTCCTTTGAGGTAGTGAAGGACTTTGTTTACCTGGGATCCAGCATTAACTCCTCCAACGATATCAGTATTGAGATTAAACGAAGGATAACTATTGCCAACAGGTGTTACTTTGGGCTCAGTAGGCAATTGAGAAGCAGAGCTCTTTCTCGACGAACAAAACTGACGCTCTATAAGTCAATAATCATGCCCGTCCTACTATACGCATCACAAACCTGGACGATGAGCAGCTCTGATGAAAGGACTTTGGGAGCGTTCGAGAGAAAAATCCTTCGCAAGATCTATGGTCCAATCTGCGTCAATGGCGAGTACCGAATACGATGGAACCACGAGCTGTATGAGCTATATGCCGACATCGATATAGTCAAGCGTATTAAAATAGAGCGGCTTCGCTGGCTAGGTCATGTCGAGAGAATGAACGACGAAGCTCCAGCGAAAAAATATTGGATTCGGTACCCAGCGGTGGCCAACGCAGACGAGGAAGACCGCATCTCCGTTGGAGAGACCAGGCATTGGATAACCTGACAACGCTTGGAATTTCCAACTGGCGCCAGCAAGCACACGACAAAAGAGGCTGGCGAAAATTCTTAGACGAGGCCAAAACCGACCAACGGTTGTAAGAGCCATCTAAGTAAGTAAGTAAGTAAGTAAGATTTGAGTGAAATTCACGTGAAGCCGAACATAGTGCTATGCTTTAAGCCGGTCAATCGACGCCGATAAAGCAGGATGAAGAGTGAAATATAGTTCTTCAAAAGTTGCCTGTATGGTAGTAGCTTCTTCATGAGCATCGTATTCCTCGAACACAGACTGCACACTTTCAAAATTGCGCAAATATTTTTCTAATGCCTGCATTCTTAATACTGGAGACGCACATATGGTTTCGATGCTACAAGGAAAGAACACTACTTTGTATACCACATGTGTGTCACAGTTTACCATCTATAAACCAGCTTCTGAAACTAGTATAGCGCCTTGTATACAAAACACAACAAATGTTCGTGGTTTCTCCATGCTAACATGCATTTTTTTGACTCAATTTGCTCATTTTGCACACTAACAACAACTTCAATATTTTCGTGTGTGCTGTAATTCTGAGAATTGACTTCGTTGGCGCATCGCGCTGCTACAGCATGAAAAACATTTCTATAGCATTGTTGTTGCTTGCTCGCGTTGATATCAAAGCAATTTATTTAAGGATCATATAAGATCAGAGGACACATGTTGTTATTTTTTCTTTTATTTTTTGTCACTATCGAATTTTCAATTTTTATTTTTTTTTTAATTTATAATTAAACTCACTGCCACAACACCTCAGAAGTATACAATCGTTCATGGTTTCAATACCATGGTATCGATGCCATATGTGTGTCCATAGTATAACTCCACTTATGAGCAGAGGCAGTGCTCAACTTGTCCTTAACGAAGTCTTGAACTCGTTGCTGCTGGGCAATTAAAGTTGCACATTTAGTTTTATTTTGCTTATTTCGCTTCAGCCATTGTTTTATTATTATGAATATTCAGAGAATATTTATCTTTAATTTATTCAAGATTGTTTTTTATTTTTTTACTTATTATTTTTTGTCCAATAAAATGTTCTATCCACACTAATGGTCTTATTGCCTTCATCGAAAAAAATAGACTGACCACGTGACCTTTTTATATTTTAAAGTCAACAAAAATTGCTAATATGCATTGAAAATTGAATTTGCGAAAAAATAATCACAAAATGATTACCGCTTTGGGATTATGTACAACTTAAGGTCTGTTTCCGTACGTACTTCAAGTTACTCGAAAGCGTTTCTTTAAACATTTAATTTTCAAAGCCCAAATTCATTTTTGCTCCACTACGTCACAATTTTTTTTACAGTGGTTTTAAATTTGAATTTTTTGGTCAAAAATTTAATTAAACAAGTAAAGAAAGTCTAAAGTCGGCCTAGCCGGACTATGAAATACCCTAAACCTATTTTTTCAAAATACAATAATAGAATTGAAAATGGGCGTCCTGAGCGGATGAAGCCCCTATTTTATATGCATTTCAATTTTGATAGAAAATTTACAAAAATTTATAAAAATTTCAAGTTTTATTCCTGTAGCTCACATGTTAATGCTTTTGGTGGAGGTGGGCGTATTCGTTGATTGATTACGCCCAATTTTTTAATGCATCTTAGTTTTGGTATAAAATACATACATACCAAATTTAATCTGTGTAGGTCTGTAGATTTATTGACTTTTCAATTTTAGGGTTGTATGGGAGGTGGGCGTGGCCGTGGGCGGACGACACCCATTTTTCGAAAACATCTTTGTTTTGACATAAAATACATACGTTCCAAATTTTATCCCTGTAGGTTAAACATGAGCTTTTTTATTGAGTTTTTTTATTTTTGGTTGTATGGGAGGTGGGCGTGGCCATGGGCGGATGACATCCTTTTTTTGTAAGACGGCGTTGTTTTGATAAAGAATACATACATACAAAATTTTATATATGTACGTTTAACATGAGCTTATTTATTGAGCTTTTAATTTTTGTTTGTGTGAGAGGTGGGCGTGTCTGAGGACGGATGACACCCATTTTTCGAAGACATTTTTTTTTTATATAAAATACATACATACCTTATTTTATTGTTGCAGGCTAATTATGAGCTCATTTATGCAGTTTTAAATTTTTGCGTTGTATGAGAGGTAGGCGCGTCCGTTGGCGGATTCTTGGATCCATGTGACCAAGTGTACCGAGTTTCATCCAATTATCTTAACTCTTTCTTCTTATCCTGTGTTTACGGACAACACATAGACGGACAGACGGACGGATGGACGGACGGACATGGATAACTCGACTCACGAGGTGATCCCGATCAAGAATATATATACTTTTCTATACCTGACTCGCTTCAATCTATGCGTTACAAAAGTTTGCACAAAGTTAATATACACTGACGTTTCAGGTTCAGGGTATAAAAATATGAAAAATAATATGTAAAACTAAATTCAGGGTGGTTCTTGACTTCGGAAATATTTTAAAAATTTTCCGGGAAATATTTTTTAGGAACACTAACCCTCTAGCGCCTACCAGTATGGGTCATTTTGACCCTTTTTAGTAAATTTTATTTATTGAATACAGCTCATGAATACACCTCATAAATACAGCCGTAAAAATTTGTTTCATACCTCGTCAAATTCCTCAGTCATCTTTCGTATTACTGCTGTGTGCTCCATTGGATGTTGCATGTCTTCAGAAATTTTACCTTTACAACCACTAGCATTAATAAAAAATTGCATAAGTGATATTAATGCGGCATCTCGGTTCTCTTTGTACTGCTCAATCCAATCATCAACAATACTCTTAAAATTATGTGAAAAATTAATCATTTTTTTTTTGTAATTACAAAAGAATATATTTACTGCAATCGCGGCCTTAGAGTGACGCACTATAAAATATAAACTATTTTCATCATTTGTTACATCACGCTCAATATCAATGCGTTCTTGCTCTTTCTCTATGTGTTCTTTTCGTGGACGTTCTGCACGTTCCCGTTTTTCGGCTTGTGGCTTTCTTGGTATGGTCTGCTTGCGTTTACGTATTACGGGCGCGTAAAAGTCATCCTCTTCATCATCTATAATAGGTGGCTTATCACGAATACCACCACGAGCTCTCAATCTGGTCATGCGTTTAGTAGGACTGTCCCCTTCAGATGTACTTTCATTTGGGTGATCACTATCACAAAATAAATATGCTTCTTTTTAATCATACTATATGAATTCAACTTTATTTACCCAGTCAAACAATCATCGAATTCTGGAGGAGGATCATCCATACGAATTCGCTTTCCGCCCCTTCTAGCCAACATTTTAAAAAATAACGTTAAGTTACAGGTCTATAGTTAGCAAATTACAATTCGTATTATTATTAAATCGTATTTATTAGTGATAAAAACACAATAACCAAAAATAACAGTACGGGACAAGGTTGCATAAATACGAACTTTCGTCCACTTTGGATACGTTTTATTTATTTAGATACGAAATACCAACTTTTTCGTACTAGTACAACTTTTCTCGTCCTTATGAATTTTTGTTTTGGTGTTGCCAAACAATTTCAGTTTTACCTTCACTCTGGTTATGTGGCAGCACTTTACAGCTTTAAAAAGCTTTTTTACTTGGACCCATGATATAAAAAATAGGTATTATAAAAAGCGACTGCGCTGCCAACACGGAGGCATGATGTGTCAAATACAAGTAGTGTAATCATAAGAAGAAGTAAACATGGATTTTTTTGTCTTTGGTCTTGCACTTTCTGATTACTTTTGCACTAAAAGAAAGGGATTTTTCTGTTGTTTCACTTGCCCATTTTTAACATTTTATAAAAGGTAAACACTTATATTTAGGTAAACAGCAATATTTTCCAACTAGAGTAAACAAGTAAAATTTGTTTGTCGTTATTTTAAAACAATTCCGCTTTTATTTTAGAATAATAAGGAGTATAAGGTTAAAATATTTCACAAAAGTTAATAATAATATAATTAGGGTATTCACTTCAACGCTGAAATTTCCGAAATCTGAAATTTACGAAAATTTCATTGAAAAGTCATTGTGAACATGCCAAATATGATAAGAAGAAGAACATTTTGTCTGTTCCCATATAAATTCGTCAAATTAAGCATCAAATTTAGTTTATTATGCAATAACTAAATTATTAATTACAAATAATTAAGACGGCAAACAATATTTTTTTTAACAAGAGGTAGGCACGATTAATTGTTTTGTTGGCGTTCGATAAAAGCCAGCTATGGCGACTTTCATGCTGACAGAAGCATAAAAAAATAAAAAACGGTCACTCACTTCAACTCGTCGGAAATTTGCGATTTCGGAAATTCCAGCGTTGAAGTGAATACCCTAAATATATTTTTTAACAAGAGGTAGGCACGATTAATTGTTTTGTTGGCGTTCGATAACAGCCAGCTTTGGCGACTTTCATGTTGACAAAAGCATACAAAAATTAAAAACTGTCACTCACTTAGGGTTCCCAACTGTCCCGGATTTCGCGGGACGTCCCGCATTTCAGCTAATTTTTTAGCGTCCCGCGATGACCCCTTGCGGGACACCTTTTGTCCCGCATTTGAGAACTTAAGATTGTTTGTATCTAAATTTCCAATTCGACATGAAACACAGTTTCCTAAACCGTTTAATTTTATTATCAAAATAAATTTATAGCTCGTTTCAAAAGAGAAGAACATTTTTTAGTTTCATTTTACGATGCGCAGTGAGAAATTATTTCTAAAGCTAGCAAATTTTTTAGAGCGTAGTTTCTTGCTCTTTTTGTTCTGTTCGCTGAACTTTATGCTGTTTTTGAATGTTTTTTACTGTTTTTCTTAATATTTAAATGCGCAAACATTTATAACAAATGATCGCACAAGTATCTTGATCTTGAGAGAGAAATAAAATAAAAATTACATAAAAAATAAATTATTTTCTCAAGAAAAAATTGTGAAGTAAAATTACGGATGACAAAATATTTTTTTATGCACATTTTTTTTTTAATTTTGATTGGTTGATTTTGAAAAATAAAATTCAGTACTTCTGCAGCGCAGTTGCGATGATCAACAAAATTCAGGAATATACATTAACAGCCCTATGCTGCGTTTTCTTGACAAGCAATTTATCAATAAAATTTATAAAGATTTTTATCAAGTGAAAGCTTTATTAATATTCTGCAGCAGGCTTGATAAATTAAAAGCTTTCGAAATTCACCAGAAAGGTGAATTTGTTTTGACAGCTAATTTTTCATAAAATAATTTTCATAAAAATTTATTTTAAAAAATTTTACAAATATGGATACACCAATTAAGTAAGTATTTTCGATTATTTGATTAATTAGAAAATTAAATAATATAATAGCTTAAATTAATAGGACCTTACTATGACGTTCTGCAGTAGAGCAGCTACAATTTTATGTAGCTTTTTGTCTTGAGCGCCCACAACTTCAGAGCGGAAAAAATAGTCCAAAGTCGCCGCGGCAAATGCAGGAGGTCTGGAAGAGCTGGCGGATAGTTTGAATGCCTTACGAGGCCCAACACGGACAGCAGCAAAGAGGTTAGTGTTGTTTATTTTTCCGTTGTGGTATGCAAAAACGCAGCAAACAATATATCTTACTCGTGTTGTGCATTGAAAATGTTTTTTTTGCAGACTTTAGGAGTTTGGAAAAGCCAGCAACGCACACGAGCAAGACGCCTCAAAATGAGCCAGAGAACTACCGGTGGTGGTCCATGTGCTAAGCCGATGACCGAATTTAAGAGCTGGCTTTAAGCACGTCACCACCTTTTTAAAAAAATGTATAAATAAGCGTCCACAATTGTAAAAATTTGAAAAATAATAAAGCAAAACAGTTTGTCAATAGCAAATAATATCTTGACAGTTTTGTCAATGAAAAAGCTTTTTTTTTGTAACAGAATATAAAATCTTGATAAATACTCAATTATTGATAAATATTCAATATGTTGAATTTACCAAGTACACAGAATTGGGCTGTAATTTTTTTCATTTATTTTTCTGCTCAGAGAATATTCAATTATAATTTTAATGTCGACCAATTAGAATGAAGAACACTCTCCAAATTATTTTCTTATTCTCAAACATGCGCGAAAATGTTCTTCTCTTTTGAAACAGGCTAATCATTTATTTTTCATATATTTTATTTATCAAAACGATTTGGATTTATGTTTTGGTTTTTTCATGAATTGGGCAAGAGTTGGAAAGAGATCTAAACAATATCAAGGAACCAAGCCGATGGTGTAAAGGCATCGTTGATACCCTTTATTTCTCAAAGAATAAAAGGAAATATTTAATAAAATAAATAATTCTAATGTTGTCCCGCATTTTTCAGCCAAGTCCCGCATTTTTGATGGCTCCGTCCCGATTTTGTACTTTTCAGAGTTGGCAACCCTACACTCACTTCAACTCGTCGGAAATTTGTGATTTCGGAAATTTCAGCGTTGAAGTGAATACCCTAAATTTACAACACATTACATTCACAGAAATGTACTCCTTTTTTTTACTTTTTATTTAAATCTACTACCTTCTTATTAATAACCTACTACTAAGTAGCAAACGAGTAAAACTTTGCAACGCTTTGATTGAATGATTCAGGTAATGATCATGATAGAATTAGAGAAAGGTAGTCCAGATATTTTACATACCCTTAATTTTTGTAAACAAAAAATATTCTCTCTCAAAAAATAATGATAAGCAGGGTTGTGTTGGCTTGGTTTTTTTTAGGGTTGTGTTGCGTCTTTTGAGATTAAAATGTACTTTTTCGATGTAAGTGAAAACAAAACTGTTCACATTGCTTAATTAAGTTTGTTACGGCCATAAAATTTGTTATAAATTTTCAAATATTTTTTAACTGTCAATTTGGCGAAATTCGTTTCTAAATAACTCGCGGTTTTTTCTTTGTGCTACTAATTTTGTGTTATTAATATTGTGTGATTTTAATATGCCTTCTACGTGCGCAATTTGCAAATTTTCACAATTTCAAAATTGTTTTGCAAACTATAATCAGCTTTTTGCTGTCGACGACTTAAGTATAACTTTAGTTACGCATTTTTCATACTTAAGTTGAACTTAAGTATGGTTAATGAAATGCATTTTCAGTGCTTATACTTAAGTTTAACTTTAGTGTAGTTGGTGAAACTGGCCCTTTAACTCTTAAGCATAGTACTCTGTTCGGCTTCGACGTGAAATTCCACTCAAATCTCCATACGAAAAATGACAGCTGTGAAAAAAGCGTGAACATTTCACAACTTTTTTGACAAAGCTGTACTATGCGTCGCTGCGGAAAATCTAGTACTATATTGCGCAACATCTGCCTAAATTTTCACGTAACAAATAAATGGATGTTGCCAGCGGAATTCCACGCAAATGAACATAGTACTTGGATTTAAATGTTGCATCACTATTTCAAAGCTGTAAAACTTTTTAATGTACGTAACTGTACAACTCCTCAAGTCCTCAACTATACTGGCAACTGCACTGAATCATGAATACGTCTATTCTTTTTATTCGTAATAAAAAAGGATTATAAAACGTAGTGAACGCAAGTACATTTTTTTAAATTGTACTACGGAATAGTATGATTTTTGTACAACTGAGTGCCTGTGATGTCGTCAAAAAGTCTCTCTTTTGTAATAATTGTCAACTAAGGGTATGAACTTTCATTTTTGGGAGAAGACGTCAAATGTCTGGACTACCTTATAAAATTATTGTATCATGGGTAATGATCATGATATAATAATTCCAAGTTAATAATGGCACGTGTTAATTTTCTCATCTAGAGGAAATGACTTACTGTCAAAACAGCTGTTCGTTGTTTTATGCGTTGGCCGCATTCAGCTGAGTCATCTGTTGTGATAGCGACACTTCGGGGAGCGTTGTTATTGGTATTGACGTGTCAGAAAAGTTGTCGAGTTGATAAAATGTCATGCTTTGTATCAAATACCAATGGAAATTTTACGGACAATTAAAAAGTTTTCTATTTTTAAATGCATATTAATGCGCAACTTCATATATATGTATGTGCATCAAGTTTTGACTTAACAGTTGCCAACTGTTGAGCACGCTGAATGTGACCAGTGAAAATTTATTGTATGCAATGGTGGATTGTGAGCGCTCTCTTTTTTGTTATATATTTTGACAGAAAGTCTTTTCCCACAGAAACGTCAATACTACCTTGGAGTAATTATGTCATGGGTCATGATGCAAAAAGAAGGTGATAGCGCGTTTGACACTTCTCTCTTAAAATGATAAATTTATGTTTCACAGTTCCTGTCAAAATCAGCTGATAGCGAATTTCAATCTTGCGTTCGACCTAACCTGCCATGACCAGTTAGGGCGCACGTTCGACCTAATGCCATGACCAGTTCTTTTATGGTGGTTGACAGAAGTTGCGGAGAAAACTGCCAATAAGTGGGACACAATACAACAACACAGAGCAATTGCATTTAAAAAATTATTTATACATTGTTAGCACTGTATTAGCATAGCAGCAACTAGTATGTATGCCTATTTAAATCTTCTTTTCAACGACAAACTTACTTGCGCTATACATACTCACATACACTAGATGAAAAGAAGCAAATGTACCAGAAGCCAGCAACATTCGATAGACAGTATCATTGCGTGTAGTCGTACATCTTATATTAGATTGCAGTCGTATAGCTTAAATCTTTAATTATAATAAAAGCTTTTAAAATATACAAAATAATTGTAATCTTTTTATCATTTTCTTCCACAGAAAAGAATACATTTTTCTGTGTTTATAACTCCGATGTGGGGTCGTCCATAATAAAAAGAGAAGAAAAAAAAATCAACAAAATGATGATACCTACAGGCAGGTCATAGTATGTGCTCATGGAAGCGCTAGTTGCGGCCGGCGTTGAATTCGCAGGTATAGCGTCTTGGAAATATGTGCACCTTCTCACCTTCCACCACTTACTTACTTACTTAGATGGCGCTTACAACCGTTGGTCGGTTTTAAAAATTAAAATTTTAGACCCACGAAGAAAAAATTTGGAATTTTTTACCATTTATTTAATTCCTCTGTGAATTGTAACGATAAATTACATCCGTATACTTAACCAAAATACTACTTACTTACTTAGATGGTGCTTACGACCGTTGGTCGGTTTTGGCATGGTCTAAGAATTTGCGCCAGCCTCTTTTGTCGTGCGCTTGCTGGCGCCAGTTGGAAACTCCAAGCGTCGTCAGGTTATCCAATGCCTGGTCTTTCCAACGGAGATGCGGTCTTCCTCGTCTGCGTTGGCCACCGCTGAGTACCGAATCCAATATTTTTTTCGCTGGAGCTTCGTCGTTCATTCTCTCGACATGACCTAGCCAGCGAAGCCGCTCTATTTTAATACGCTTGACTATATCGATGTCGGCATATAGCTCATACAACTCGTGGCTCCATCGTATTCGGTACTCGCAATTGACGCAGATTGGACCATAGATCTTGCGAAGGATTTTTCTCTCGAACGCTCCCAAAGTTCTTTCATCAGAGCTGCTCAACGTCCAGGTTTGTGATGCGTATAGTAGGACGGGCATGATTATTGACTTAAAGAGCGTCAGTTTTGTTCGTCGAGAGAGAGCTCTGCTTCTCAATTGCCTACTGAGCCCAAAGTAACACCTGTTGGCAAGAGTTATCCTTCGTTTAATCTCAATACTGATATCGTTGGAGGAGTTAATACTGGATCCCAGGTAAACAAAGTCCTTCACTACCTCAAAGGAGGTGTTGTCAACAGTGACGTGGTTTCCAAAACGCTGGGACTAATTGTTTGTTGACACGAGATACTTCGTTTTATCTGCGTTCACTGCAAGACCCATTCGACTCGACTCTTTTTCTAGCCTCTGGATCCCAGGTAAACAAAGTCCTTCACTACCTCAAAGGAGGTGTTGTCAACAGTGACGTGGTTTCCAAAACGCTGGGACTAATTGTTTGTTGACACGAGATACTTCGTTTTATCTGCGTTCACTGCAAGACCCATTCGACTCGACTCTTTTTCTAGCCTGGAGAATGCTGCACTGACTTCGCGCGTATTTTGGCCAATGATGTCAATATCATCAGCATACGCCAGCAGCATAACGCTCTTATAGAAAATTGTGCCGCTGCGTCTCAGGTCAGCAGCTTGGATGATCTTCTCCAGTACTATATTAAAGAAGTCGCACGATAAGGAATCACCTTGTCTGAAACCTCGCTTGGTATCGAACGGAAGGGAGAGGTCTTTCCCGATTTTCACTGCGCTGCTGGTGTTGTACAGTGTCATCCTGCAAAGACGTATTAACTTCGCAGGAATACCAAATTCAGACATGATGGAGTATAGGTGACTCCTTATTGGACTGTCGAAGGCGGCTTTGAAATCGACAAAGAGATGGTGCGTGTCGATTTGTTTTTCGAGGGTCTTTTCCAAGATTTGTCGGAGCGTGAAGATCTGGTCGATGGTGGACTTTCCAGGTCTGAAGCCACACTGATAAGGTCCAATCAGTTGGTTAACGATGGGCTTCAGTCTTTCACACAATATGCTCGACAGGACCTTCTATGCGATATTTAGAAGGCTAATCCCACGGTAGTTGGCGCAAATGGTGGGATCGCCTTTCTTGTGGATTGGGCAGAGCACACTGAGGTTCCAATTATCTGGAATGCATTCTTCCGACCATATTCTGCATAGAAGTCTGTGAATGCATTTAAACAGAGCTTCGCCACCGGTCTTAAACAGCTCAGCCGGTAGATCATCGGCTCCTGCGGCTTTGTTGTTTTTAAGCCGAGCTATAGCTGTTAAGACCTCGTTATAGTCGGGCAGCGGAACTTCAACGCTGTCATCCATGATTGGGGTTTCCGGGATATCATCTCCACTGGCGGGATTGTTGTCAGCGTCGCCATTTAAAAGACTAGAGAAGTGTTCCCTCCATAGCATCAGTGTACTCTGGATATCTGTCACTAGATTCCCATTCCCGGTCTTAAAACCATCAGCCAGGCGTCTTATTTTTTCGAAAAATTTTCGAGTCTCATTCCTGTCGCCATGCATCTCAATTTTTTCGCACTCACGCATTTCCGCCTCTCGTTTCTTTCGCCTGAAAATGCGTCTCTCTTCCCTCCTCTTCTCTCGGTATCGCTTCATAACAGCGCGCGTTACAACCGACTGCAGGGTGGCTTTGTAGGCGATGTCCTTCTCTGCAGTAGCGACGCGACACTCCTGGTCGTGCCACTGGTTTCGGCGAGGGCGGTGGTAGCCTATCACCTCTTCGGCAGCCGTACGCATAAAGTGGGATATGTGCGTACACTGTCCGCATATATCGTCGATCGGAGGAGTGCTTTCTTGAAGCAAGAGTGAGAGTCGAGTAGCGAAGGCTTCGGCCGTCCGTTTTGACTGCAGCTTATCGACGTCTAGCTTTCTTTGTGTAGGATTGCGAGCAATCTTAGCTGCGCACAGACGTGTGCGGATCTTGGCTGCGACAAGATAATGATCCGAGTCTATGTTAGCACCACGGATCGTGCGTACGTCTAGTACACTGGAAGAGTGCCTTCCGTCAATCAAAACGTGATCAATTTGGTTGCATGTTTTTTGATCAGGGGACAGCCAAGTGGCCTTATGAATATTGAGATGCTTGAATCTAGTGCTACTAACGACCATGTTTCGTGCTGCGGCGAAGTCAATCAACCTCATTCCGTTATCGGATGTGTTGTCGTGGAGGCTGAACTTTCCGACTGTTGGACCAAATATGTTTTTCTTACCCACCTTGGCGTTGAAGTCACCAAGCACGATTTTTATGTCATGACGGGGGCAGCGCTCGTATGCGTCTTCAAGGCGCTCGTAAAAACTTTCTTTGGTCTCGTCATCTTTTTCTTCTGTCGGAGCGTGCGCACATATTAGGCTTATGTTAAAAAATTTTGCCGCTCAGATTCGCCGCCAAAGTATATCGGTATGATAGTTTTTTGAAGTTTCCAGGAGACACCACGCGGAGGTTTGAGTCGACTGGAGACGATTTCAACATGGATAATGCTGGCCTCGCCAAGTTGAGGCAGTCAGACACGTTGCCATGTGAAGATCGCCCCCTTATCTCCCCTTTACTTATTATCTCTTTCCATTTATGTATATATTTATTTATTTATTTATTTATTTATTTTTTTTTTTTTTTTTTATTTATTTATTTATTTATTTATTTATTTATTTATTTATTTATTTATTTATTTATTTATTTATTTATTTATTTATTTATTTATTTATTTATTTATTTATTTATTTATTTATTTATTTATTTATTTATTTATTTATTTATTTATTTATTTATTTATTTATTTATTTATTTATTTATTTATTTATTTATTTATTTATTTATTTATTTATTTATTTATTTATTTATTTATTTATTTATTTATTTATATATAATCTTAATACAAGCAGTTTGAATACTTAAGAACTAAATTTTATAATTAGCAAGGAGTATCTTAATTTACAATGGTACCATATCTTAATTAGAAGAATACATTAGAGAGGGGGAGGAAGTGTCGTTGGAGTTAAGAAGTCTGGCAACTCTTGCTACTTGCTACAAGTTCGTATTTTACTTCAGCTCCTTAAGTTTTATTTTAATTTCTTTCTTTAACCGGGTTTTAATTTTTTAAATTCATTCTAATTTAAATTGCTGTATTTTGCTGAGGATCGTCGTTGGATTTCTGCAGTTACATTCAGTGAATGCGCTGGAATAATCCTTTTATTATAACATCATAGTACTTTACATATATATCTTTGCAATTTTTTTTATTATTCATTCTGCTTTAACAAAACATCTGTTCTCTGAGATTGCAAGTTTTTTGTTTATTCTTATCAGCTGTTCCGACATTTGTGTACATCTAAGTTCTTGCTACTTCTTAGCTAGTACACAAACCGGTGATTTTTAGTGCTTATCAAACTTCTTCAAACAGGGTTGCCAAAGCTACTTTTGAATCTAAAAATTAAATTTAATAAAACCTTAAAACTAAAATTTAATACAAGCAATTATGTACTGCAAATTCCGGAACTGTGCTGTTAACCCTCACTTTGGCACCAATCTTTTACTACGTAATCTGGCACTATTTACATTTGTAAATATTTTTTTGGCATTCTTAAAGATAAACAGAAACTAAAAATTTGCATTATTTTTTAGGCGGAATATATGTTTTAACACCTTCTAAGTCCAATTCCGGAAAAATTTCACGCCGCTCTCAAGTGGTTTAGAAGTTATAGGGTTCGTATGTTGAGAATATGGGCCTGGAAAAGTCGTGTTTTTTTTTTAATTTTCCAACAAAATCTAGCATTATGGGTATCAAAAGAAAGGTTATTCTGTATCCTATTAAAAAATTACTAACCATTGAAATCCATGCATTACTTCTTACGATATAGCGTTTTACATATTATGCACACTTGACGATCCAGCCCTTTACGAAATAACAAAAATATAATTATGAAAATCAAATTAATAGAAAATGTATAGTGCCAATGAATAAACAAAACAAATTTCAACAAAAAAAAAACTTTTTTTCATTAAATTAGCACTTCCAGCTTAAATATCAAAACATGACATATTGTTGTAAAAACTGGCGCTGTTTCCACACAACTTCAATTGTTCCTTTTTTTCATATATTCTATAATGGGGTTTTTGAACTTTGCGTATGTTTTGCATTTGAAAAGCACACTGCGTTGACAACTATTTTTTCACGGTTTCATTTCTGCGTACCTTTATTTTTCTCCCGAATAGCTGAATTAAAATGTAGCGTGTGTTTCACTTAGTTGTAAAGAGTTGAAGTGTTATAGTAAGAAAAGACTTTTTATTGATCAGTTGTGAAACATCGTAGTTTAAACTTAATAAGGAAAAGAATTTGTTTTGATTAACACAGTAATAATGACAAATAAAAACCATACATTTAAAGTATTGATTGGTGCATCGGTGTCCCGGTAAGCAATTCTATTCATTAATATTTTTCCAATAAAAGCTATCAAATATGAAATTTGTATATATAATTAATACGTGAAGAGTTTTTCCTTATCATTTTTTTCTATAAATAAGACAAAAAATGCGTTTAAACACCAGAAAAGCCTTTCAAATACAAAATATTTACATATGTAAATATGTACCAAACTACGTTATAGGAATGAAAAATTTTCAAAAAGTATCAAAAAATTCTAAAATTAAAAACAACTTTTGAATTTTCAGAAAGAAAACCAAAAAATTAGCCACAGAGTCCAAGCCATATTCAAGTCGAATAAAAAAGAAAGGAGTTATAGCAAATTTAAAATTGGGATATTTACATATGTAAATAGTGCCAAAGTGAGGGTTAAAGGAGAATCCGACCATATTGTGAATTGCTGGTTGTGTGAATCCTTTTTTCACTTTAAGTGTGCAGCACTAAATGCTCGTGTTTTCGATGCACTTAACGAAAACAAAGGTTTACGTTGGGCATACGAAGAATGCAGAGTAACGGATGTTGAAAGGGCTTTTTGGAGGTCTCAAAGACCTAGAGGCGGCTCAGAATAGATTGTCGGAGTATGAGAATTTGTTTAAATTGTTTAAGTGCATGGATGAGGCTTTTGTCTCTCCTAAGCGCAAACGTAGCAAAAAGAATCTCCGGAGCCTGACCAATGCTACTGCTAAAGCAGCCTCTTCGTCTACTAATGTAACTCCACAACTCACTACTGGGTGTAATATTGAGCCTTCACCCAACTTCAATACTTCAGGTGAAGCATAAGCAACTGAAATTGAGATTGTAGCCAAAGTTCATAATACTAATGATGTAGCTACTGCAAAATCTCCAGCATTTGTCGACTCCAATTTACTTTTGGCTAAGGCTTCTGCTGTAATTCATTCAATTAACTTAAGCACTAACTCTCCTTCTACTTCTGGCGCTTTATCTTATGCTAAAACTTGCGTTTTATCAAGTGATGGTAATTCGGTACCTATTACTAATAATGCAGGTGCAATACCTAAACTAATATCGTTAAGTAGCTCAAATCAGCCAGAGCACAAAAATCTTGTAGTAATTCCGCCCGCAAGATCTATATTTGTTTCACGATTTGCAGCTGATACGTCTGAGGATGACATCCTTTACTTTTTAATACAAACCTGAATATTTTGAATAAAAATATTTCTGTTTATAAATTTAAGTTCTCTCATGAACGTGTCACTTCATCTTTTAAAATACCTTTGTCTGCTGAAGCCTACAATAAAGTTATCGATCAAAGTTTTTGGCCTAAATATACCGTAGTACATGAATATGTTCCCAGGTCGCAGCCAAGAACTACACTTGCTACTTTACCTGTTCGCGACATGAACCATAAAAACTAGATTGATGCCTACAGTTCCGCATCTTATATCAAAACGTTCGTGGTATTAACACTAAATTGATTAATTTATTTATTATGAGTCACAACATTCATTACGATATAATTGCTTTCAGTGGGACTTGGCTTAGACCTAACACTTTCCTTGTAATTGCTCTAATGGTGGGGGTGTGCTGATTGCGGTTAAATCAACACATTTCTCTCAAGAAATAGTCATCCTTGAAGCAGCAGACATAGAATTCTGTTGTGTGCATGCAAAGTACGGTTCTTTGAGTATTTATATTACATGCTCATATATACCTCCCTTTTCTAACTTGGAAGTGTTTAGCAAACATTCAGCTTCTATTAGTAAAGTTTTCTTATTGATCCTAATGATCATATCTTAATAATTGGTGACTTTAACTTACCCAATGTTTCTTGGAACTATTGTTCTGAAAACCCTTCAATATATTTACCATCGTCTGAAAGTTCATCTGATAATTACTTTTTAAATGAGCTTTCAAGTCAAGGTCTTTTCGAACTAAATAAGAATAACCGTTTGCTCGATCTGGTATTTTTTGATGAAAGTAACATTGCTTCAGTGTCAAGATCCAGACCTTAAGTTGTACATAAACCCAAAGCGGTAATCATTTTGTGATTATTTTTTCGCAAATCCAATTTTCAATGCTTATTAGCAATTTTTGTTGACTTTAAAATATAAAAAGGTCACGTGGTCAGTCTATTTTTTTCGATGAAGGCAATAAGACCATTAGTGTGGATAGAACATTTTATTGGACAAAAAATAATAAGTAAAAAAATAAAAAACAATCTTGGATAAATTAAAGATAAATATTCTCTGAATATTCATAATAATAAAACAATGGCTGAAGCGAAATAAGCAAAAACAAAACTAAATGTGCAACTTTAATTGCCCAGCAGCAACGAGTTCAAGACTTCGTGAAGGACAAGTTGAGCACTGCCTCTGCTCATAAGTGGAGTTATACTATGGACACACATATGGCATCGATACCATGGTATTGAAACCATGAACGATTGTATACTTCTGAGGTGTTGTGGCAGTGAGTTTAATTATAAATTAAAAAAAAAATAAAAATTGAAAATTCGATAGTGACAAAAAATAAAAGAAAAAATAACAACATGTGTCCTCTGATCTTATATGATCCTTAAATAAATTGCTTTGATATCAACGCGAGCAAGCAACAACAATGCTATAGAAATGTTTTTCATGCTGTAGCAGCGCGATGCGCTAACGAAGTCAATTCTCAGAATTACAGCACACACGAAAATATTGAAGTTGTTGTAAGTGTGCAAAATGAGCAAATTGAGTCAAAAAAATGCATGTTAGCATGGAGAAACCACGAACATTTGTTGTGTTTTGTATACAAGGCGCTATACTAGTTTCAGAAGCTGGTTTATAGATGGTAAACCGTGACACACATGTGGTATACAAAGTAGTGTTCTTTCCTTGTAGCATCGAAACCATATGTGCGTCTCCAGTATTAAGAATGCAGGCATTAGAAAAATATTTGCGCAATTTTGAAAGTGTGCAGTCTGTGTTCGAGGAATACGATGCTCATGAAGAAGCTACTACCATACAGGCAAATTTTGAAGAACTATATTTCACTCTTCATCCTGCTTTATCGGCGTCGATTGACCGGCTTAAAGCATAGCACTATGTTCGGCTTCACGTGAATTTCACTCAAATCTCTATACAATAAATTACAGATGTGAAACAAGCGTGAAAATTTCACCAGTTTTTCGCCAAAGCAGTTTTGCTGTTGAAAAAAACGCCCATGAAATTCAATTTTTTTAAATCGCATGGATTAGGAACTAAGTGTCGTATAACATTGAATCTTGGTATGAAGTAACTGATGGGCGGGAAGTGGTTTCATCCATACAACTAAAACTTTCGGTGCAGAATAGCTTAAGAAGTAAAAGTCACAGAACATTTCAACTCAGAATGGTGTAACTATTTGGTGGTGTCCTACTACTGGAACGGGCATTGTACTCGTAAGCTAAAGAGGGTATTGAACAAGGGGTTTGGCTGCGCCTATAAAATAAAATTTGTATATTTAAAAGCTTTGGAAATAATGGTGTCAAGAACACCGAATTAACTGACAAAAACTGTTTGTTCGTTTATTAAGTTTAATTAAAGGAAGACATATTTAATATGTAGTAAAAGAAATGTTGCATCATGCGACCGCCGCGCTCGTGCGCTACTTGTTGATTGATTTTTCCTTCTTTTCTTCTCGCAGCAATGGCTGCTCGTCTTTAGTTTTCTTAACCGCAGGGCTGCAACTAATTGTAGGGCTGCAGCTTGTGTCGCTTGACAACTCGGCCTTTCCTTCTTTGGCATCGTCCCGATGTCAGGTTCAGCATCGCTGTCACTTAATTCGCTGATGTCACATCCATTGTCGGAATCGAGTTCGGGAGGAGAGTCACACCAGGGTTTCATTTTTTCTGCTGAGTATACCGAAGAGAACTTCCGTTGAGTGACATTCATCTCTTCGATGTCGTGAAGTAGGTAACGGTCTTTACCGAGTACCTTAGCAACCGTGTAGGGACCTCGATACTTAGGCAAGAGCTTCCGTGATTCACCCTTCGCTGGAGGTTCAGTCTGTACAACAACCATGTCTCCGTCTTTGTATGTCAGGGGAGTGCGATGTTTTTGGTCGAAACGCTGCTTCCATTTTTCTCTCTGTTTCTGAACATTATCAAAGGCAATTTGTCGTTTTTCCCGAATATCTGCATGGTCGTCCTCAGGTAATACTGCTGCGAGCATGTGATTTTGTACAACATCAACAAGTTTAAAGTCAAAAACTAGTTCGTTCGGGCTGAAACCGGTCGTTGAATTTTGTTGTGAATTAATGGTCCATTGCAGTTTCCGAAGTTGCAAATCCCAATCTTTAGGGTTGTCTGTACTGGTTTTCAAAACATTTAGGATTGATTGATTCGCTCGCTCCACTTGTCCATTTGAACGCGGTGTTCGTACAGCTGTTTTAATATGAACAATGTTGTTGTCCTCACAATATGCTACAAATTGTTTGGCTGTAAATGCCGTCCCTCGGTCTGTCACAATTCTGCTGGGCAACCCGAAATAGCTACTCATTTCGTTCATAGTCTGTATAACAGGAAGGCTTTTTGTGCTGCGCACAGCTTTGACTATTAAATATTTTGAAAATGCATCGCTAATAGCAATTACATGCGTATGACCTCGCTTGCTTTTTATAAATGGTCCCAAATGGTCGATGTGAATCAGACGGAAAGATATAGGTTCTGCTGCGTCGATGTATAGAATACCTTCGGGCTTACCGCTTTTACCTTTGTGATAACAACATTCTACACAGGCTGATATGTACTCTTTTACATATTTGCGTGCTCGCGGAAACCAGAAATGTGTTAATATGCGCTGGAGGGTTTTTTCAACACCAAAGTGCCCCATTTCGTCATGACAATAACGTGCGATTCGCCAACGTACCGCTTTAGGAATGACAAATGAACATTTTCCATCCAACTGTCAGTATAGTCTGTTGTTCTTTAATACATACACTTTATGCAACTGGTGGTCATGTTCGGATTTACGTACACCCTTTAAAACTTCGATTATATTGCGTGTGGTACAATCATTCAATTGCATAGTCAAAAGCCAATCGTCACTCGCCATTTCTATGTGCATCACGGTTACCAAATCATCTGGTTCAGTGTCATCTACGGGCGCTCGGCTTAAGGCATCAACATGAGCCATGCGACTTCCTGGTCTATGAATACAATCGAAATCGAACTCGAGAAGCCGCATCCACCATCTGGCTATACGAGGTATTAATGGAGTTTTTGCTTTGACACTACTTATTGCAGCACAGTCAGTCAGTACTGTGAAATATTTCCCTAGAAGATACATTCTAAAACGCTGTAAGGCTTCTACGACAGCCAGAACCTCTAACTCATAGCTGTGGTATCGTGATTCTGAATCGGTACATCGTCGGCTGAAATATATAACAGCTTTCCAGGCACATCCGTCGTCGTCTGATTGAAGAAGAACCGCTGCCAGCCCAATTGCACTAGCATCTGCATGGACTTCATGAAGTGAATTGAAGTTGTAGAGTACTAATAGGGGTTCGCTACACAAATTATCGATAAGCGTATTAAATGCTGTCTGTTGCGCATCGCCCCACTTTCGCAGTCAAGTAAGTAAGAGGTCGTGCAATTATGGAATAATTCGGTACAAATTTACGGAAGAATCCGCTAAGTCCAAGGAAACGTCTCACTTCTGTCGCAGTTTTCGGCTGTTTAAAATCTCGTATCGCCATTACTTTCCGCTGACCTGGCATGATTCCATTTAAACTAATTCTGTGCCCTAGGAAGTCTATTTCAGTCGGTAGAAATTGGCATTTGTCTAACCGCAACGTTAAGCCGGTTTCTTCAAGTACTGATAAGAAAACGGTGAGAGAGTGTAAACCTCCTCAATCGACTTGCTGGGTATTACGACGTCATCTAAGAACGTTATGACATTACATGGTTTGGCGAGTTCGGCTAGTCTTGTTATCATGGCTTGGAAAACGGCTGGGGCATTGACGAGCCCGAACGGTATTCGTTGATACTCATAATGACCATCAGTGGTCACAAACGCAGTAAACTTTTTAGAGTTTTCGTCCATCTCTATTTGGTGATACCCCATTTTAAAATTGAGAGTGGTGAAAAATGACTTACCAGATAGTTGAGCGAAAAGATCGTCAATGACAGGCATTGGAAATGGTTGTTTAACAATAATTTTGTTTAGCTGTCGGTAGTCGATACACATACGGGATTCCTTATTTGATTTTTCCACCAAAACAATCGGTGGAATTTGATGAATTTGATGGTCGTATAATTTCACTTTTCTGTTATGTTTAACGTCTGATGGTCTCCGTGCTTTCACGAGGAGAAGAGCGACCATGGACGGAAAGAAAAAGACGTTTATTTGATTTTGTTGATTATGGTTTATATTTTATTTTGTTTGATTTATATCAACAATAGCCCGCTGCCTATGCGTGGCTGCGACCAAAGTTTGATTTTTATTTTATAATTTTAATCTGAAAAGGCCCGTTTAATTTAAAAAACGTAGTTTTGCAATTCGTCCACTTTTAACCCACTGAATTTATACATTTTCGTGTTTTTTTTTCACTTTTTAACGCAGTTAACACGAGATCACGACCGAGTGAGCTCTTATCCCACTTCTGAATAATTGTCAAGCACACTGAATTAACTGACAAAAAATGTTTGTTCGTTTATTAAGTTTAATTAAAGGAAAACATATTTAATATGAAGTAAAAGAAATGTTGTATCATGCGACCGCCGCTCTCGTGCGCTACTTGTTGATTGATTTCTCCTTCTTTTCTTCTCGCAGCAATGGCTGCTCGTCTTTAGTTTTCTTAACCGCGGGGCTGCAACTAATTGCAGGGCTGCAGCTTATGTCGCTTGACAATGGTCACAGAATATTGAAACTCAGAGCGGTATTACTATTTGCAGATGGCCTTCTATTTGCAAACTAGACAGATATTGGACAAGGACGGCAGCAATGCGCCGGGTACCAGCTATTATATATTATAAAAATTAAAGAGCTAACATGGTGTTCTGCTTTGCCTCTAATAAATTATTGCTGTTTATTTATGTTTTGCCACCATTTTTAAGCTAAACGTCAACTGTTCGTTCGCAACAAAATATCTGTCAAAATTTTCACAACAAATTTTCAACAAACAAATGTATGTTTCCAGCGAAATTTCACGCAAACTAACATAGTGTTAGCTTAAACACGATAAGGCTAATTAATTTATTTATTTATTTATTATAAGCTAAGCCTTTGAGGCTTTATAGCTTTTAAAATTAAGCCATTTAGAAAACAATTTATTATAATTATATGAAACACTTTAGAATATAGCATAATAACAGAAATATAATGATATTTTAACATTGACATAATTTAAAATTCGATGTTTCAAAATTATACATATTAACATTGTGGAGCCAAGGCAAACATGGTTGTGTCTGTAAAGCATCATGGTGTCGGCCTAGAACGGTGGGAGGTATCAAAACAAACAAGGCCTGTACGCCACACTGATAAGTATAACCATATACATAATACATATCGTTCACAGCAAGGTGGTATTTCGACAAACAAGGTCATATTTACCACACCAATTTCCTTAGAAACAAAGAAATGGTTGCGAACGCTGGCACTAAGACAACTAGGTCTCATTGGCCTGTCGTATTATTATATGTCATACAAATCGTTCTCGCTGGTTGTAGGACAAAGTCCAAAAGATACAACCAGCACAGCACAACCGAAAAAAATGCGTTTACATTCACCAGGCATGTTCGATTATATTAATATAGGAGGTCCAAAACAGGTTCAGGTCAGGTCCATTCAGATGTATATGTTGTATTATGTATATCCATAACCAGGTGAGAATTATGTATTGGAAGATGATGATCAGAATCACTGTCGGTACTGCAGATAATCTAATATTTTATGTTTGATTGAGTACATGGATTCATTTAAAGATATAACATTTGAAACAGAATTAAAGTCTCTGCAAGCGTTTCTTAATGGTTCATTTTGCAAGTAATTCTAGGACGAAGTGGAATATTAAAGTAAATTTTACTCAATAAATATGGACTGTCTACATATCCATGTATAAATTTAACAATCCAACTAACGTTAAGCATAACTCTCCTATTTTTCAAAGTAGGAAGATTTAATAGCTGTAGGCGATACTCATAAGGTGGTAGATTAAAGTTAATATTGCAATAAAGATAGTTCAGGCAGAACAAAAGAAATTTTTTCTGAATCGATTCAATGTCATCGATGTAACAACCATATCGTGGACACCATACAATCGAAGCATATTCTAAGATAGGCCGAACTAGAGAAGTGAATAAAGTTTTAGTAATAAAAGGATCATTAAACTCTTTTGCCCAACGTTTAATAAATCCTAGGGTACTATTTGCTCTATTTATTATTTTATTTATATGAATGTGAAATCGTAGTTTAGGATCCATGGTAACTCCAAGATCATGGAAACTATCTAAGGATTCTAATGTGTAGTCACATATTTTGAAATTACACTTTAAGAATGGTTTTCGCGAGAAGGTCATGTGCTTACATTTTTTCATATTAAGGTTCATTATATTTATTCTGCACCAGCTATGAAGGTTGTTAATATCAATTTGCAAGAATAAACCATCATATTCATTCTTAAAAGAAAGGAATAGTTTAACATCGTTAGCATACATCAAGATGTTAGAATGCTTTATGACCGATGGCAAATCATTTATATAAAGTAGAAACAAAAGTGGCCCAAGATGACTTCCTTGGGGTATTCCAGAGATTACAGGAAACTCGTATGATTTCACGAGTTTATTTAGAACAGATTGTGTTTTGTTACTTAAATACGATTCGATCCATCTCAGTCTGTAAATCTTTTCCAAAATTTTCTATTGTCATATATGTAAATTCAAGGAGGTTAGTGACCGTAGATTTTCCTGAGAGGAATCCATGTTGACATGGGGACATCAACGACTTAACACTGTGTGATAATTGTGAAGTAATAATTGCTTCAAAAAGTTTGGGCAAAGTACTTAATTTCGCAATTCCACGATAGTTATCAACTAAAGATCTATTCGCAGATTTATGCAATGGGATAATGAATGACGACTTCCAGATAGTTGGAAAATAGGAAGCTTTTAGAGAATAGGTAAAAAGCAAAGTGATTGGAGTTACTAATTCTTCACAGCAATATTTCAGAATGCAAAATGGAATGTTGTCGGGACCACTTTTATACGATGTTTTAAGATCTATTAGATAAGATAAAACTGTATTGTTATCAACTATTGGGAGGCAAATATCCCCAGAATGAACATTAAAAGGATAGCTACCATTATCAAAAGATGACGATGAGTAAGTTGACTTCAAGAAGTCAGCAAAAAGGTTACAAATGCTATAATCATTATCAGATTCCACATTTTTATATTTCATAAAAGAAGGATAGGAATCAATCTTACATTTTGTATTTACAAAACTCCAGAATGATTTTGCATCAGACTTAATGTTTAATTTTACTTTTGTTAGGTATATGTTATAGGATTGCTTGCACAACAGCTGATAACTATATTTAGTCGAAGTATAACGGCCGAAATCAATCAAGCTATGCGTTCTTTGATATTTTTTATAATATTTAGATTTTAAGTTTCTAAATTTTCTTAATTCATTGGTATACCACACAGGGCCTGAAATTATAGATGCTTTTCTTTGCGGAATGGATCTAGTGAAGCAGTCAATGAGCGTTGTATTAAACGCGCAGACCGCAACATCCAGATTCTGTGAAGATAAAACTTTTGTATTAAGATGCAGTATAGATGACCAATTTATACTGGACAAACTATTTTTTAACATAACATAGTTAGTTTTTTTAAAGTTGAATTCCATGAATGGTTGACTAGCACGATTCTGTATAGATGGTTTAGGAAAATTGAGACTAATTTCAATGGTTGGATGGTGAGAATCTTCAGGAGTGACCAGAGGATCGGATCTTGACACTGAAGCAATGTTACTTTCATCAAAAAATACCAGATCGAGCAAACGGTTATTCTTATTCAAGTGACAGTTTAGTTGGAAAAGACCTTGACTTGAAAGCTCATTTAAAAAGTAATTATCAGATGAACTTTCAGACGATGGTAAATATATTGAAGGGTTTTCAGAACAATAGTTCCAAGAAACATTGGGTAAGTTAAAGTCACCAGTTATTAAGATATGATCATTAGGATGTAGCAATAAGAAAACTTTACTAATAGAACCTGAATGTTTGCTTTACACTTCGTTAGAAAAGGGAGGTCCTTTAACAGCACAGTTACGGAATTTGCAGTACATAATTACTTTTATTAAATTTTAATTTAAGTTTAGTTTTAAGTTTATATTGAATTAAATTTTTAGATTGAAAAGTAGCTTTGGCAACCCTGTTTCAAGAAGTTTGATAAGATGTACACAAATGTCAGAAACAGCTGATATGAATAATCAAAAAAACTTGCACTCACTGAGAACAGATGTTCTGTTAAAGCAGAATGAAAAATAAAAAAATAGCAAGGATATATATGTAAGCTAATTTGATTTTATAATAAAAGGATAATTCCAGCGCATTCACTGAATGACACTGCAGAAATCCAACGACGATCCTCAGCAAAATACAGCAAGTTGAATTAGAATTAATTTAAAAAGTTAAAACCGGGTTAAAGAAATAATTTAAAATAAAACTTAAGGAGCTGAAGTAAAATATGAACTTGTAGCAAGTAGCAAGAGTTGCATTAGTGTGATAGTTTAAACCTGTCAATAAGAAGTTTGAAATGATAGTTTAAACCAGTCAATTAGAAGTTCGGCACTTAAGCTACCAAAGATTTCGCTGCCTTTTTTCTCAGGTGACTATACGCAATGGATCATGTATTATGATACATTTACAGCGCTAATGCATAAAAACATTGCTCTTGATGACGTCATGCGTTTCCAATATCTGAGATCATCACTTAAAGATGGCGTCTTGCGCAGAATTGAATCCGCAGAAGTAACTGCTGAAAATTATGAAGTGGCCTTAAAACAGCTCTCTCGAAAAATGCAATGATGAAGCAGCTACCGGTCGCGTTCCAACTTTAGATGCATTTTTTTTTATATTTTTTTATTTGTTTTTATTTTTTTTTATTTTTTTTTATTCATTATATAGAATCTGTTAATAGACAATAAGTTCATTTGATATGAAGTTAAGTTAATATAATAGAGTACTCCATTGAGTACAACTATAAAACAAAAACAATATCTATATATTTATACATTATTTTGCTAGTAATTAAAAAAAAGGATTATTATAGCATCTTTCTGTAAAACAAAAGCTTCGTTGAACTCCTTGTTCGTTTGTAAACGATGTCGTTCACAATTTGTGAATATTTTTCTATATTTTTACTTTGCGTCATCGTTCTCATTTACTTTTCTTACGTTATTCAAACTCTCCAACCATAAGCAATTGTCAAAAGCAGCATTACCAGATTCTAAAAGTTACAAAATTTCTTTACATGCTCTTTTTTTTCTAAAAATGTTGGGCATATTTTGGCAAAATATCTCATGCTGGCAATACAATTTGCATCAGCTGTTTTGATTTTTTAACACATATGTTTTTTTTCTGTAAACTTGGAAATTGTGTGAAGTATTGTGAAAATGTATGACAATAAAAATGTTTTCCGCGATAGCTTTTTATAATTTTAATGAAGAATCGGATAGTGATAGTGAAAGCGAGGAGCAAGAAGCAACACGAGTCAAGCGGATTTTTTTCCATTTGTTGCACCAGGACTCCAAACTGCTCGCTTGTGGTTTTTTTTTTGTGCTAAAAATAAATTAATTTATTCTACATTCTTGTATTTGTCAATAAAATTATAATGACGATTTCTTTACAGCAACTTCCATGTCAACAAATTTCTAAACGATAAGAAAATGTTCATCGTCTATATTTGACGTTTCGTTTCAGTTTGTTTTGCTACATAAAGCCAAATTACACTGCTGTTACGTTATCGTTCATTTCTGAATCAGCTCTTCTCGTTTGACAACGGAATTATTTTTACATCAAGCGAAAACAGCTGACATGAGGCTTTTGACCGAAGCCTTCGTGAAATGCACGTTACGTTCGTTTTACAGAAAGATGCTATTAGTTATTTATTTATTTTATTTATTTATTTAGGAAAAAAAATGTCGACATGTAAGACAGAGTCTTTTAAATGCACAAGTATGACATGATAACAACAGGGTTTTTGACAACATGATGAATGAAACTTATATCTAACTTAACGATAAAATACAAATGAATTCAAAGTGAGACTTAGTTGCTAATTATATATTATTTTAAATAGAAAGAGATAAGAAAAGAGATTTAAGAAAAGAATTTGAGAAGTTCATGCTTAAAGATATATTTATTCCGAATAAGTTTGATTCTATTAGGTAACGTATTCCACAATCTGATGGCATTCACAAAAAATAGTCTATTGGAATTCAAATAATTATAAACTGGTATTATAAGGTTGAAATTTCTATGAGATCTGCAGAATTGTAGTTTCTCAAATAAGTAATTAGGCGTTCATGAATAAATTAAATTTTGCAAAAATATGCAATTTCTAGCATTCAAATAAGTAAAAATATTACAGCCAAGAACTTCATTACTCAAGTGGCTGATGTGATCAAATTTTCTTAGACCATAAACATACCTCACAGCATTATTAAATGCCAGCTCCAGTTTAATCTAAGACCTGGAGTCAAGTTTGCTGTAAACGACATCTGAGTAAGATATGATTGGCACTATAAGCTGTTGAACTAACTTCCTTCTAGTTTCAGTAGGAACAACTGACGCAGTCCACCTCAAGTTCCGCAATATATAGTAAACTTTACATACCACAGAATTGATATGGTTTTCGCAAGAGAGTGAAGCATCAATGTGGAAACCAAGATTTTTTATCTTGTCAACAAAATTTAGTTGGACACCATTTAGGTAAATGACAGGTATATTAGAGAAAGCATACCTAGATTTATAAATCGGTAAGACGTATGTCTTAAGCGGATTGAGCTTAAGGTAATTAGTTTGAGCCCATTCTGTAATTTTAATTAAGTCTACGTTCATTTTAAAACATAAGTCGTCAACAAGGTCAAGAGGATTAGACAAGTACAGTTGTAGATCATCAGCATATGCATGCATATGAACATGCCTGCATTTGCTGAAAATGTCATTAATAAACATAGAGAATAAAAGCGGACCAAGTACAGAGCCTTGAGGAACCCCACAAGTTAAATTACGGAAAGCGGACAGACTATTACCCACCCTCACTCTTTGAGTTCTTCCAACTTAGTAGCTATATAACAGACGGACGGCAATGCTTGAAAACTTAAAATTATCTTCAAGTTTTCGGCACAAAATAGAATGGTCAACAGAGTCGAATGCCTTAGAAAAGTCTAGCAGCAAAGAAGGTTAATGTGACCCAAATCATATGTAATTCTGATGTCATCTAGAATTTTTAACATAGCTGCAGCGCAGCTGTGGCCTGGTCTTAAACCAGACTGAAGTGGTGACAAGAGGTCATATTTTTTATATGCTTCGAGATTTGCGCTGCCATAAGAGACTCAACCACTTTTGATAGAGGTGAAAGTAGGCTCACAGGACGATAATCAGATGGTTCAAGAGCGTTGGATTTTTTAGAAATGGGAACGATTTTGGCTGCTTTCCAAACATCAGGGAAGCAAGAACTAGTGAAACAGTGATTTATAATGTGGGTCAATGGGCTTAATATAAGAGGGAAGATAATTTTAATGAACCTTATGGATATTCCGTCTTCACCCACAGCATTTGACTTAATTTTATTAACGCAACGAGCAACGTCACTCTCACCTACAGCCGCAAACTCGAAATTAAATTGACTTGCAGGATCTAAAGGTATTGATACACTAGGCAACAGAGTATCAGTAGACGAAGAGGACGCAATAAAATAATCATTTAAGATATCAGGACTAATGTGGCAATCATCAGATTTAACATTGCATACTCCAGCCTGTCTTAAGTTGTTCCGGAGATTTTTAGAAGATTGTGTAGAGTTTAACTTGTTAATAAAAAAAAAGGCGTTTTGCTAATTTTACAGCCAAGTTAGCTTCATTTCGATTATACATTTTATTCCGAGTTTTAAGGGCTAGCATGACACTTCTTGAAAACCAAGGACAACTTTTATTAGAAACGCGACGAGTAACTAATGGGACATGCAAATCAAATGGTGCGTGTACTTCATTAATGAAAAAATTTACCTTCTCATTAACTGTACTGAGAAACCAGCATTGAGACCAATTTATGGCAGATAGGTCATGAAATAAGAATTATAGTCAACGGATTATTTTAACGGATTATTTAAGTTATTTAAAAAAATGAAATAAAAATAAATATTAATTATTAAATTATAAATATCAAGCGAGTTGACTTATCTAACGGCAAATCAAGGATGTGATGTCTCTTCAGTCTTCTTGTGCGTTGCTCTCATCTAGTAGAGAAATAGCTGATACGTTGCTTGTCAATATACATTCCAAGGTCTTTGGCATGTTCATTTTTGGGTATTTGTTCTGAATTAATGTAAACGCACGGACAGTCTTGTTTTTTTAAACTGAAGGTGACGTGCACAGATTTTCCGGAATTAACTTTTATGTGCCACTTTCTTAGCCACGTATGGATGTCATTGAGACTATTTTGAAGAAGATTTGATGCTTCAGTTGGTCACTTTTGGCCATTATTGCAGCGTCGTCCGCGTATGTTGCAACCATAACATTATTTGTGTTAAAACTTCCAATCGTCTTAACTCTTTCTGTCACGGGCTCCAAACCAAACTATGAGCAGCAACGACCGCTAAATTGAAACACTTTTAGAATACTCCAATTTCAGTTGTATTTCTGATCAAGCGCAAGGCTTGCTTTTAAGTACTTAGTATACAGAATAAAATAAAATTAAAATACAAATTTATACATTTATATGTAGAATAAGATAATCTTACATTGGTTTCGACCGCGTGCCAAGTTTCCAATTGATTTAGCAATATTCTTACTTTACCGTGTAAAGTTATGTTTTGTTTTTGTATAGCAAAAAGTATCGAAGTAGAAAAGAAACAGTTACGACGAATGTCGAGAATTAATCAAACAAAAGAAGTGCTGATACTGCCACCTTACGCTAATTGTTGAGTTGCCAGCATCCTCCTCTCGGTATCTCAATCCGTAGTGTTTGGGATTCCTTAATCTTTAGGGAAATCTCCCCATATTTCTAGTACAGCAAGCTTCGTAGCTAGACGATGATATTCTCCGTGAGTAGTTTTCACAACGGCACTTCTTACTTGCCCATCTTCAGCGATGATGGTTTTGATAACTTCACCTTTCGGCCAGCAGTGCCGTGGTTAATTCGAATCCACAACAATTACGATATTTCCACATGCTATTGGCTTCACTTTGCTGAAGAAGGACGTCCTCTTTGCCATCTCAGGCAAAACCTCCGTTACCCAGCGCTTCCAGAATTGATCAGTCAAAAATTGTATGTGCCGCCAGGATGCTCTGCTGTACTGATCTGAATCATTGAATTTTCCTGCGGGTTTGCTCCCAGACGAGGAGCCGAGAATAAAATGGTTTGGAGTCAACGCTTCTTGGTCTGCAGTGTTTAGAGACAAATATGTCAGCGGTCGGCTGTTGACTATATTCTCGACTTCGGCGAACAAATTGTGCAGACCTTCATCGTACAGCTTCGTATTGGGTGTAATAATCTTCTCTGAACATTTTAAATTTGTGCCATTGTCACTGAAGACTTCAAGAGGCGTTCCTCTGTGAACGTGAAGACAACGCCATACCGTTTCTCATTGTGGCTTCCGACTTCCACAAGAAAGGGCCCAAAAAAGTCGATTCCGATGTAGGAAAATGGCCGAGTAAAAGGTGAAAGTCTTGCTTTCGGTAATAGACCCATTTCAGGTGGATTTGGCTGCGCATCAGTAATTTTGCATACCTGATGTATGGAATTTTTGAAAAATTTCATTAATATAATATTTCATTAACATTTTAGTTATATAATAGGGTTTTTAGTAGCATCTGTAATCACAGTGGCGTTTTCTAAACGCCCACGGATACGCACAATTTCAAATTCGTCTACAAACGGGCTTAATTTGTTGAGGACATTTATAATTGGAGTAGAGTTGAATAATTTTTATTTCATTTTTAAACGCATCACATTGAGCAAGTTCGATTAAACGGTTTTCACACACACAAATTCAGCAAGAAATTTCGGTTCGTCGAACCATCGCTGTGCTGCTTCAAATGGAGGTTGTTGATTAATTTTGGTTGCCGCGTCTGCTACGTTCAGTTTGGTGGGTAGGTAATGCCAGTTCTCGACAGCGGTAATTTCCTGTATCTCTCCTACCTTAAACATAACGAATTGCTTGAATTTTCGAGGATCAGACCGAATTCATGATAATACAGTTTTGGAGTCAGTCCAATAGTGCGTTTCCGTGACTTTAACACTATGACCCTCTTCGACGATTTTACTAAGGCGAGCGCCCAGTAAGGCAGCTAACAACTCCATTCTTAGAATAGACACAGGTTTGAGTGGTGCCACATTAGTCTTAGCGCATACAAGGGATACCTTAATATTGCTTTGCGTCGTGATTCTGAAATATGCGATTGCTGTGTATGCGCTGTCACTCGCGTCTACAAATATGTGAACTTCTACAGCCCTGTCCTCGCTCGTTCCATAACTGAAATAACACCTTGGGATCCTGAACTCTTCTACTTGGTGAAGCGCCGACAACCACACTTGCCAAATGCTTCTCAATTCTTCGGAAATGATCTCGTCCCACTCTGTACCAGCACTCCAGATTTGTTGCATTAAAATTTTCACCTGAATTGTGTAAATGCGATTAATCCTAAGGGGTCAAAAATAGTTGGGAATCTTTCGCCGCTAAAAATCGCTTCATTAGCCTTTGTAAAAGTCAGATGAAATGTAAAGGAGTCGTGAGCTATATACCACCACATACCTAGAACTTTTTCAGCTTCAGCAATATGCTCCTCTGTCCTGCTAGCTTTGCAGAAGCTTATTGTTTCACCCTCGTCACCCTCGTCACCTAAAGCCTCTTTAGAGGTCATTGAAGGTCTTGTGGACTTCGCGTACGTCTTTAGCGATTGAAATTGCTTCTCCGAAGGTGTTGACACTATCCAACATATCATCCACATAAAGCCTTTACGTGATAGATAACGCAGCTCTGGGATATTCATGTTTATGTAGCTCTGCATTTATATTTTTCGCATATTGAGCTAGTGACGTTGAGCAGCTGGCTCCAAAACTCATGATAGTCAACACATAAATATCTGGATCTCTATTAGTTTCTGCATTCCTCCAGAGGTATCTTTGGGATTGTTGATCCTCACCATCGATTGCCACTCTATGGAACATATCACGTATGTCACCCGAAAGTCCAATTTTTCCCAATACGAAAATTAAATAAAACCTCTACAAGTGGGATCAGCAGATCTGGGCCCTTGTTGAGACAGCTATTCAAGGAAATGCCCTAGCACTCTGCTGCTGCATCCCAAACAATTCTTATTTTCGATGGCTTGTTCGGATTCTTAATTGCAAAGATGGACAGGTACCATTTTCTAGGAATGTGTGAATTCACGAAGTCCTTTAGCTGAGCATCTTTGTTTAGTTTCCTTTCGAAACATGCTAGTCTTCTCATTGCCATCTTGAAAATGTTTGTCAGTATTTCCTCTGATGATTACCAAAGAAGTTTTGCTACGAAGTGATCTTTTTCACGCAGTACAAATCCTTTTAACAAGTCCTCTGGGGCTGCATCACTCACCTTGCGGAAAAGCTGCATAAGCTCTTCGTTTTCTAGCTTATAATTTTGTACAACAAGTTTGTGCAGCTCTACACCATCATTACATTCGCACATATGCAACTGCAGCTCGGGCGCCATCTGCACATTTCCCACTACACCATAAACTGTCCATCCAAAACGTGTCTTTATGGCTGCCGGTTCACTAGGGCCACCCTCAGCGTATTTTAATTGCATAGTAAGATACTTGTTATCAAGGCCAATTAAGACTTTTGGCACGGCATTACAATAAGACTCGATAAACAGCGCTTTAAGGTGCTCATATCTGCTGCTTAATTCTTTAAAAATCAAAGTTTGTTCGGGAAGATCGAGTTTTTTAACTGATCGCGTATTTTACAAAGAAAGTTTTTTGTTCGATTTTCTCCTTTTTGAGATTTGCATATCAACTATTTCGGAGTCTTGTTCTTCGTGAACTGAGCCATCTGTCCATTTTAAACACAACTCTGATTTCGTGCCTTTCAATTTCAGTGCTTTAAGAATGTTTTCTTCAATCAACGTTTGCCCCGAGCCATCGTCGACAAAAACGAACACGTTGATCGAACGGTCCGCAGTGTAAATCGTCACCGGTAATATTTTGAATAGGGTGTTGTATGTTTGCATGAAATGTGCGGAAAAAACCTGAGATTTGTGTTCATCTTGCAAGACGGGATTATGAAGAAGGTGGTGTTTAGCAATACATCCGTCGATTTCAAATGGCTTACGTTCACAGCAGAACCTCAAATAGTGTCTTTTTAGGCAGCTGCGACATAATCCTTTACTTCTTACTTACTTACTTACTTAGATGGCGCTTACAACCGTTGGTCGTTTTTGGCCTGGTCTAAGAATTTGCGCCAGCCTCTTTTGTCGTGCGCTTGCTGGCGCCAGTTGGAAACTCCAAGCGTTGTCAGGTTATCCAATGCCTGGTCTTTCCAACGGAGATGCGGTCTTCCTCGTGCTCGTGCTGACTTCGCGCGTATTTTGCCCAATGATGTCAATATCATCAGCATACGCTAGCAGCATAACACTCTTATAGAAAATTGTGCCGCTGCGTCTCAGGTCAGCAGCTCGGATGATCTTCTCCATTACTATATTAAAGAAGTCGCACGATAAGGAATCACCTTGTCTGAAACCTCGCTTGGTATCGAACGGAAGGGAGAGGTCCTTCCCGATTTTCACTGCGCTGCTGGTGTTGTACAGTGTCATCCTGCAAAGACTTATTAGCTTCGCAGGAATACCAAATTCAGACATGATGGAGTAGAGGTGACTCCTTATTGGACTGTTGAAGGCGGCTTTGAAATCGACAAAGAGATGGTGTGTGTCGATTTGTTTTTCGAGGGTCTTTTCCAAGATTTGTCGGAGCGTGAAGATATGGTCGATGGTGGACTTTCCAGGTCTGAAACCACACTGATAAGGTCCAATCAGTTGGTTAACGATGGGCTTCAGTCTTTCACACAATACGCTCGACAGGACCTTATATGCGATATTAAGAAGGCTAATCCCACGGTAGTTGGCGCAAATGGTGGGATCGCCTTTCTTGTGGATTGGGCAGAGCACACTGAGGTTCCAATCATCTGGAATGCATTCTTCCGACCATATTCTGCATAGAAGTCTGTGAATGCATTTAAACAGAGCTTCACCACCGGTCTTAAACAGCTCAGCCGGTAGGCCATCGGCTCCTGTGGCTTTGTTGTTTTTAAGCCGAGCTATAGCTGTTAAGAAGCTCGCTAAGAAGCTCGGTCAAAGTCCTTTCTAGGGCTGAAATGGCCAATTTGTTTGTTTTTTTTATAGCTGTTAAGACCTCGTTATAGTTGGGCAGCGGAACTTCAACGCTGTCATCTATAATTGGGGTTTCCGGGATATCATCTCCACTGGCGGAATTGTTGTCAGCGTCGCCATTTAAAAGACTAGAAAAGTGTTCCCTCCATAACATCAGTGTACTCTGGATATCTGTCACTAGATTCCCATTCTCATCCTTGCAGGAAGAGGCTCCGGTCTTAAAACCATCGGCCAGGCGTCTTATTTTTTCGAAAAATTTTCGAGTCTCATTCCTGTCGCCATGCATCTCAATTTTTTCGCACTCACGCATTTCCGCCTCTCGTTTTTTTCACCTGAAAATGCGTCTCTCTTCCCTCCTCTTCTCTCGGTATCGCTCCATAACAGCACGCGTTACAACCGACTGCAAGGTGGCTTTGTAGCGGCGTCCTTCTCTGCAGTGGCGTCGCGACACTCCTGGTCGTGCCACTGGTTTCGGCGAGGGTGGTGGTAGCTTATTACCTCTTCGGCAGCCGTACGCATAAAGTGGGATATGTGCGTCCACTGTCCGCATATATCGTCGATCAGAGGAGTGCTTTCTTGAAGTAGGAGTGAGAGTCGAGTCGCGAAGGCTTTGACCGTCCGTTTTGACTGCAGCTTGTCGACGTCTAGCTTTCTTTGTGTAGGATTGCGAGCATTCTTAGCTGCGCACAGACGTGTGCAGATCTTGACTGCGACAAGATATGAGTCTATGTTAGCACCACGGATCATGTGTGCGTCTAGTGCACTGGAAGAGTGCTTTCCGTCAATCAAAACGTGATCAATTTGGTCGCATGTTTTTTGATCAGGGACAGCCACGTGGCCTTATGAATATTGAGATGCTTGAATCTAGTGCTACTAACGACCATGTTTCGTGCTGCGGCGAAGTCAATCAACCTCATTCCGTTATCGGATGTGTTGTCGTGGAGGCTGAACTTTCCGACTGTAGGACCAAATATGTTTTCTTTACCCACCTTGGCGTTGAAGTCACCAAGCACGATTTTTATGTCATGACGGGGGCAGCACTCGTATGCGTCTTCAAGGCGCTCGTAAAAACTTTCTTTGGTCTCGTCATCTTTTTCATCTGTCGGAGCGTGCGCACATATTAGGCTCATGTTAAAAAATTTTGCCTTGAAGCGGATTATGGCAAGTCGTTCGTTCACAGGAGTGAATCGCAGGACATGATGCCGTATTCTCTTGCCAACTACAAATCCGCATCCAAACTCGTGCTTCTCCGCATGGCCGCTGTAGTAGATATCACAGGATGCTTGCCGTAAGCAACCCTGTCCCTTCCATCGCATTTCTTGGATTGCAGTGATATAAAAATTATATCTTTCCAAGATATCAATCAGTTGGATAGAGGCACCATCCCAATTTAGGGTCCGGACATTCCAGGTGCATATCCGTAAATCATTATCAGTTTTTCGTTTGCGGTAGTCGTCATCAGATTTGGGGATCATTCTTTTATTTATTCTTAAACTTTTCATTGAAATGGTGTTATTACATTGTGGGCTTTCAAACCCAACGCACAACCTTTGCTTGATGGCCAAAGGAAGCCCGCCGCTCAGATTCGCCACCAAAGTTTATCGGGCGATAGTACTTTGACGTTTCCAGGAGACACCACGCGGAGGTTTGAGTCGACTTGAGACGATTTCGACATAGATAATGCTGGCCTCGCCAAGTTGAGGCAGTCAGACACGTTGCCATGTGAAGATCGCCCCCTTATCTCCCTTCCACCTTCCACCGCTGCTGCCATTAAATTTGCTGACCTTGGTTTCACCACAGCTGCTGCCTCTAATGCTGTGCCTTCAGTCTATGATTCCACTGCCGAACCTGATGTCACTACTACCGCAAATTGTACTGCTGCCTTCAATGCTGCCCATACTGCTGCTACAGCTGGTGGCAGCAATTCTTTGACTGTCCATGATGTCCCTGACGCACTCACTGCTGAAAATGATCGCCTAAAAAAGGAACGAGAGAATTAAAGTTGAAGCGCCAAGTTTGTGGCCTACAGCAGGAAATGCAACCTGTATCAGTCATTCATCGACGTCGCGCGGACTTCAGAGACAAGATACGATGTGATTTTTTACGACTTTGAGGAAATTATGCACTTATTTGATACTGATGAAATCTTTCGCTTTGTAAGTCTATTCCGCATTTGGTTAAAGAATATTTTCTCACTTTTTGACACTGGTAGTCCGGTTAGCTTCGTTCCACAATCACTGGTACCATCAGCTGTCACCAATGTCATCGCAACTATGCTACCATATAAAAGCATGGGTGGAACACAATTAAGATCTATCGGAAGAATCGAATGCTTTGTGAACTTCAGAAATCAGTCAAGAGACTGACACTAATAATTGTACCAGATAAAACCATGGAATTAATATTTGTTTAACCCGTAGTTTGCTTAATTATAGTAAAGAAAAGTTACTTAAAATTAATAAAAAGGTAGCTATTATGGCTCGTAAGAAATATCCTGATGCTTTTGATTCAATATTCCGAAATCCTATTATATGTAAATTCACCTTGTTGAGGCCAGCCCTTTCGCCCCGGCCCCTTCTGTTGCCATCATTTGCTGTTAACAAACCGCCGAACAAACCACTCTCTGTTATTGATTCAATGAATTATGACGATCGGTCCACTGCTGCTATTTATGGTAACACCTCTGCTCTGGGCGAGAATTTAAGCGAGTTAGGACAAGTTTTTGGTATAGATTCTTTTGAGTACGAACCGACTACTTACAATAATGAGAAACTAACACCATCCGATACACTTTTGCTGAACCGCGTGGTAGAAGAATGTTTTTTACGACCCACTGATTTAAAAGAGGAGCCATATGGTTATGAAATGAATATACACCTAACTTCAGAAATACCATTTCATTGCTCTCCGCGGCGACTATAACATTGTGAAACGCAAGATGTACAAGAAATTATTGATGACTTATTAAGAAATAATATTATAAGGTCTAGCTGCTCACCTTATGCGTCAGCAATAGTTCTAGTTAAGCGTAAAAATAGAAAAACGCGCATGTACATAGACTATCGGGGGTTAAATAAATTGACAGTCAGGGACAACTATCCGTTACCACTTATTGAAGACTGCATAAAATACTTAGAAGGCAAACAGTTATTTTCTCTACTGGATCTTAAAAACGGGTTCCACCAAGTAAAAGTTGCTGAGAGATCAATAAAGTACAGTTCGTTTGTTACACCCATGGGCCAATATAAAATTACGTGGTTGCCCTTCGGATTAAGGAATGCGCCTTCTAAATTCCAAAGGTTTGTCAATTCGATTTTCCGTGATTTAATTAACAACAGTCGTATCGTTGTTTACATGAACGATATACTCCTATCCACAACTGACTTCATTACACGCTTCTAAAAGAAGTCCTTTCCCTCCTCACAAAGTATGCGTTGAAGTTGAACCTCAGTAAATGTAAGTTCGGATATTATGAAATCGATTATTTATTTATTTTTATTTATTTATTTATTTATTATAAGCTAAGCCTTTGAGGCTTTATAGCTTTTAAAATTAAGCCATATACAAACAATTAATTATAATAATATGTAACAATTTAAAACATAATACAGTAACAGAAATAATAATAATATTTTAAAATTGACAATGATTTAACCAATACAAACATGGTTGTGTATGTAAAGCATCATGGTGTCGGCCTAGAACGGTGGGTGGTATCAAGACAAACAAGGTCTGTACGCCACACTGATAAGTATAACCATATACATAATACATATCGTTTACAGCAAGGTGGTATTTCGACAAACAAGGTCATATTTACCTCACCAATTTCCTTAGAAACAAAGAAATGGTTGCGAACGCTGGCACTGAGAACACTAGGTCTCATTGGCCTGTCGTATTATTATATGTCATTCAAATCGTTCTCACTGATTGTAGGACAAAGTCCAAAAGATACAACCAGCACAGCACAACCGAAAAAATGCGTTTACATTCACCAAGCATGATCGATTATATTAATTTAGGTCCAAAACAGGTTCAGGTCAGGTCCATTCAGATGTATGTGTTGAATTATGTATATCCATAACCAGGTGAGAATTATGTATTGGAAGATCATGATCAGAATCACTGTCGGTACTGCAGATATTCTATAATTTTAAGTTTAATTGAGTACATGGATTCATTTAAAGATATAACATCTGAAACAGAATTAAAGTCTCCGCAGGTTCTTAATGGTTCATTTTGCAAGTAATTTGTTCTACAAAAGTTCATAAAAAGTGGCTCAAAAGATCTTCTAGGACGAAGTGGAATATTAAAGTAAATTTTACTGAAAAAATATGGACTGTCTACATATCCATGTATAAATTTAACAATCCAACTAACATTAAGCATAACTCTCCTATTTTTTAAAGTAGGAAGATTTAATAGCTGTAGCCGATATTCATAAGGTGGTAGATTAAAGTAATAAAGATTGCAATAAAGATAGTTCAGGCAGAATAACAGAAATTTTTTTCTGAACAGATTCAATGTCATCGATGTAACAACCGTATCGTGGGCACCATACAATTGAAGCATATTATAAGATAGGCCGAACTAGAGAAGTGAATAAAGTTTTAGTAATAAAAGGATCATTAAACTCTTTTGCCCAACGTTTAATAAATCCTAGGATACTATTTGCTCTATTAATTATTTTATTTATATGAATATTAAATCGTAGTTTAGGATCCATGGTAACTCCAAGATCATGGAAACTATCTAAGGATTCTAATGTGCAGTCACAAATTTTGAAATTACACTTTAATGGTTTTCGCGAGAAGGTCATGTGCTTACATTTTTTCATATTAAGATTCATTATATTTATTTTGCACCAGCTATGAAGATTGTTAATATCAATTTGCAAGAATAAACCATCATATTCATTCTTAAAAGAAAGGAATAGTTTAACATCGTTAGCATACATCAAGATGTTAGAATGCTTTATGACCGATGGCAAATCATTTATATAAAGTAGAAACAAAAGTGGCCCAAGATGACTTCCTTGGGGTACTCCAGAGATTACAGGAAACTCGTATGATTTCACGAGTTTATTTAGAACAGATTGTGTTTTGTTACTTAAATACGATTCGATCCATCTCAGTCTATAAATCTTTTCCAAAATTTTCTATTGTCATATATGTAAATTCAAGGAGGTTAGTGACCGTAGATTTTCCTGAGAGGAATCCATGTTGACATGGGGACATCAACGACTTAACACTGTGTGATAATTGTGAAGTAATAATTGCTTCAAAAAGTTTGGGCAAAGTACTTAATTTCGCAATTCCACGATAGTTATCAACTAAAGATCTATTCGCAGATTTATGCAATGGGATAATGAATGACGACTTCCAGATAGTTGGAAAATAGGAAGCTTTTAGAGAATAGGTAAAAAGCAAAGTGATTGGAGTTACTAATTCTTCACAGCAATATTTCAGAATGCAAGATGGAATGTTGTCGGGACTACTTTTATACGAAGTTTTAAGATCTTTTAGATAAGATAAAACTGTGTTGTTGTCAACTATTGGGAGGCAAATATCACCAGAATGAACATTAAAAGGATAGCTACCATTATCAAAAGATGACGATGAGTAAGTTGACTTCAAGAAGTCAGCAAAAAGGTTACAAATGCTATAATCATTATCAGATTCCACATTTTTATATTTCATAAAAGAAGGATAAGAATCAATCTTACGTTTTGTATTTACAAAACTCCAGAATGATTTTGCATCAGACTTAATGTTTAATTTTACTTTTGTTAGGTACATGTTATAGGATTGCTTACACAACAGCTGATAACTATATTTAGTCGAAGTATAACGGCCGAAATCAATCAAGCTATGCGTTCTTTGATATTTTTTATAATATTTAGATTTTAAGTTTCTAAATTTTCTTAATTCATTGGTATACCACATAGGGCCTGAAATTATAGATGCTTTTCTTTGCGGAATGGATCTAGTGAAGCAGTCAATGAGCGTTGTATTAAACGCGCAGACCGCAGCATCCAGATTCTGTGAAGATAAAACTTTTGTATTAAGATGCAGTATAGATGACCAATTTATACTGGACAAACTATTTTTTAACATAACATAGTTAGTTTTTTTAAAGTTGAATTCCATGAATGGTTGACTAGCACGATTCTGTATAGATGGTTTAGGAAAATTGAGACTAATTTCAATGGTTGGATGGTGAGAATCTTCAGGAGTGACCAGAGGATCGGATCTTGACACTGAAGCAATGTTACTTTCATCAAAAAATACCAGATCGAGCAAACGGTTATTCTTATTCAAGTGACAGTTTAGTTGGAAAAGACCTTGACTTGAAAGCTCATTTAAAAAGTAATTATCAGATGAACTTTCAGACGATGGTAAATATATTGGAGGGTTTTCAGAACAATAGTTCCAAGAAACATTGGGTAAGTTAAAGTCACCAGTTATTAAGATATGATCATTAGGATGTAGCAATAAGAAAACTTTACTAATAGAAGCTGAATGTTTGCTATACACTTCCAAGTTAGAAAAGGGAGGTCCTTTAACAGCACAGTTACGGAATTTGCAGTACATAATTACTTTTATTAAATTTTAATTTAAGTTTAGTTTTAAGTTTATATTGAATTAAATTTTTAGATTGAAAAGTAGCTTTGGCAACCCTGCACATGTTATCAATTGTGCAACTTCAATTCATTGAAAACATCGCTCACCTAAGTTTCACTGAATGGGTTGTTAACCGAAGGGTTAAAACAGCTAAGTATCTGAATGTGGCCATTATCATGTGTCATGTATAATTTTGACGGCTCAGCTGGAATGGATAGCAAGATTGTTAATACGCCAAATAAAGGGTGTGTTTAATTCACAATATATTCAGATTTCAGGGTTGCAGTGCATTTTTGCCTAATTTCGTGAGTAATTTAAACGAAATTACCTTGTTTGAGGTTATTTCCAAATCAACAAATTGTATGGGAAATTACCATAGATTTTAGATAATTTCAGTCGAAATTACATAAAAGCTCGAAATTACCTAATTTGATCTCAGTGTGAACATAGTTTTAGATGTAAATTCAAGGAGGTTAGTGACCGTAGATTTTCCCAAGATGAATCCATGTTGACATGGGATATCAAAGACTTAACATTATGTGATAATTGTGAAGTAATAATTGCCTCAAAAAGTTTGGGCAAAGCACTTTATTTCGCAATTCCACGATAGTTATCAATTAATGATCTATTACCAGATTTATGCAATGGGATAATGAATGAGGACTTCCAGATAGTTGGAAAATAGGAAGCCTTTAGAGGATAGGTAAAAAGCAAAGTGATTGGAGTTACTAATTCTTCACAGCAATATTTCAGAATGCAAGATGGAATGTTGTCGGGACTACTTTTATACGAAGTTTTAAGATCTTTTAGATAAGATAAAACTGTGTTGTTGTCAACTATTGGGAGGCAAATATCACCAGAATGAACATTAAAAGGATAGCTACCATTATCAAAAGATGACGATGAGTAAGTTGACTTCAAGAAGTCAGCAAAAAGGTTACAAATGCTATAATCATTATCAGATTCCACATTTTTATATTTCATAAAAGAAGGATAAGAATCAATCTTACGTTTTGTATTAAAAAAACTCCAGAATGATTAAGCATCAGACTTAATGTTTAATTTTACTTTTGTTAGGTATATGTTATAGGATTGCTTGCACAATAGCTGGTAACTATATTTAGTCGAAGCAAAACGGCCGAAATCAATCAAACTATGCGTTCTTTGATATTTTTTATAATATTTAGATTTAAAGTTTCTCAATTTTCTTAATACATTGGTATACCACATAGGGCCTGAAATTATAGAAGCTTTTCTTTGCGGAAAAGATCTAGTGAAGCAGTCAATGAGCGTTGTTTTAAACACACAGACCGCAGCATCCAGATTCTGTGAAGATAAAACTTCTGTATTAAGATACAGTATAGATGACCAATTTATACTGCACAAACTATTTTTTAACATAACATAGTTAGTTTTTTTAAAGTTAAATTCCATGAATGGATTCGATTCGATGGAACGATTCTGCATAGATGGTTTAGGAAAATTAAGACTAATTTCAATGGTTGGGTGGTGAGAATCTTCAGGAGTGACCAGAGGATCGGACCTTGACACTGAAGCAATGTTGCTTTCATCAAAAAATACCTGATCAAGCAAGCGCTTATTCTTATTCAAATGATAGTTTAGTTGGAAAAGACCTTGACTTGAAAGCTAATTTAAAAAGTTATTATCAGATGAACTTTCAGACGCTGGTAAATATATTGAAGGGTTTTCAGAACAAAAGTTCCAAGAAACATTGGGTAAGTTAAAGTCACCAGTTATTAAGATATGATCATTAGGATGTAGCAATAGGAAAACTTTACTAATAGAAACCAAATGTTTACTATACACTTCTAAGTTAGAAAAGGGAGGTATATATGAGCATGTAATATAAATACTCAAAGAACCGTACTTTGCATGCACACAACAGAATTCTATGTCTGCTGCTTCAAGGATAACTATTTCTTGAGAGAAATGTGTGGATTTAACCGCAATCAGCACACCCCCACTATTAGAGCAATTACCAGGAATAGATTTTCTATCTTTACGATAAATATTAAATTTGTTACACAGAATTTCAGAATTCAAAGTGTTAGGTCTAAGCCAAGTCTCACTGAAAGCAATTATATCGTAATAAATGTTGTGACTTATAATAAATAAATTAATCAATTTAGTGTTAATACCACGAAAGTTTTGATATAAGATGCGGAACTGTAGGCAGCAATCTAGTTTTTTTGGTTCATGTCGTGAACAGGTAAAGTTGCAAGTGTTGTTCTTGGCTGCGACCTGGGAAAATATTCATGTACTACGGTATATTTAGGCCAAAAACCTTGATCAATGACTTTATTGTAGGCTTCAGCAGGCAAAGATATTTTAAAAGATGAAGTGACACGTTCATGAGAGAACTTAAATTTATAAACAGAAATATTTTTATTCAAAATATTCAGGTTTGTATTAAAAAGTAAAGGATATTCATGTACTACGGTATATTTAGGCCAAAAACCTTGATCAATGACTTTATTGTAGGCTTCAGCAGGCAAAGATATTTTAAAAGATGAAGTGACACGTTCATGAGAGAACTTAAATTTATAAACAGAAATATTTTTATTCAAAATATTCAGGTTTGTATTAAAAAGTAAAGGATGTCATCCTTAGACGTATCAGCTGCAAATCGCGAAACAAATATAGATCTTGCAGGCGGAATAACTACAAGCTTTTTGTGCAATGGCTGATTTGAGCTACTTATCGATATTAGTTTAGGTATTGCACCTGTATTATTAGTAATAGGTACCGAATTACCATCACTTGATAAAGCACAAGTTTGAGCATAAGATAAAGCGCCAGAAGTAGAAGGAGAGTTAGTGCTTAAGTTAATTGAATGAATAACAGCAGAAGCCTTAGCCAAAAGTAAATTGGGGTCGACAAATGCTGGAGATTTTGCAGTAGCCACATCATTAGTATTATGAACTTTAGCTACAGCCTCAATTTCAGTTACCAATGCTTCAACTGAAGTATATAACTCGGGTGAAGGCTCAATATCACAATCAGTAGTGGCTTTTGGAGTAACATTTGAAGACGGAGAGGCTGCTTTTGCAGTAGCATTGGCAAGGCTCCTGAGATTTTTTTTGCTACGTTTGCGCTTAGGAGATACGAAAGCCTCATCCATGCACTTAAACGATTTAAACAAATTTTCATACTCCGACAATCTATTCTGCGCCGCCTTTAGGTCTTTTGAGACCTCCAAGAAGCCCTTTCTTGATTGCCTTATTAGTTTTAAAATATCAACATCCGTTGCTTTACATTCTTCGCATGCCCAACGTAAAGTTTTGTTTTCGTTAAGTGCATCGAAAACACGAGCATTTAGTGCTGCACACTTAAAGTGAAAAAAGGAATCACACAACCAGCAATTCACAAAACGGTTGGATTCTCCTTTAACAGCACAGTTACGGAATTTGCAGTACATAATGATTTTATTAAATTTTAATGTAAGTTTAGTTTTAAGGTTATGTTAAATTAAATTTATTACTTAGAATATGCTGTGTCTGTCGCAGGAATAAGTCTTAGTCAGAATCATATAATGACTATTAAGAAGTACCCAGTGCCAACCAACGCAACGGAGCTCTAGTCATGCTTGGGACCAGCGTTGTCAGATAAATATACCTCCAAAATTACCTTATTCTCGCATTTAATTCTCTCAAATTACCACACGTCAAAAATACCTCAAATTACCTCGAAATCGTGCAAATTACCACAAAATTACCGCAAGTCAATGAAATACCTCAAAGTTGCTTAAAATATCACATTAAGCGGTGTTTATAGCAAAGTATGAAATTATTTAACGAAAGTAAACCTAAATTGCAACATATTAACTAACAACAATTAATAAAACAATAATTTTCATAATAATTCAATACTTTAATGAGTTCAAAAATTATTTCTCAAAAAAATTTTTCCAGCCTCATAGCAGTCCTTGCACTTCTCATCATAAATTTTTCTATTAACACATTCATAATATTAAATGCGCCTAAAATGTTAAAATACTTTAAACTTTCAGAGTTTTTGAATAACTATGCGACAATGATATTTTTCTTTCAGACATAATTATTTTGTTTTCCACTTTACTATCAGAAATTATTTACGTTCTTTTGTTGATAAATATGGAAAACAGTTAAAACACAAACAAACTACCAACAAGAATGCACAAGAAGAATACATCAACAAGCGCATTCACTCAGTAAACCATTTCTGTACACATTCATTCACGCGTATTTCTACCACAGCAGGTAGAAATCTCTTTTTGGTAATGTGAGGTATTTGTGGTAATTTCGGTATTTTTTATCTCTCGCGTGGGAAAAATCGCACATGTGGTAAAAATTTTCTCGCATGAGAATTTTTCTCACATAAAGCGATGATGTTTACTTTCTCCCGCAGCATCTCGCATGAGCTCAAAAAATACCGAAAGCACTATTTATCGTGCAAAACTGGTAACGCTGCTTGGGACTTTTCTCATACTTTCGTCGATTCGTTCCCAATTTTTCCAGATTTGCCAAACCTCTGCAAAACCTGTTGCGCAAAGATGCCAAATATGATTTTGATCAAATTTGCTATATTGCGTTTAATACTCTTAAACAGAAATTTTTGCATGCACCAATTTTTGCGATTTATAACCCTAAAAGAGAGACAGAACTTCATTGTGACGCCAGCTCACATGGGTTTGGAGCGGCACTAATGCAAAAACAAACTTTTAGTAAGTTTCATCCAGTGGCTTTTTTTTCAAAAACAACAACTGCTGCTGAGTCCCGCTATCACAGCTTTGAGTTGGACACATTGGCGATAACATATGCACAACTCAACCTTTATGCAATACTGAAGAAGCCGATACCTTTGATAATCTGCACATTGACCACTTCGGCCATCTGTCGTCTCTTACGTCCAAGCGGAAACATATACTTGTTGTTATAGACGTTTTCACGAAATTCGTCAAACTTTTTTCAGTTAACTCAACAAGCACACGAGAAGTAACCGCTGCCTTGGATAAATATTTTCGGTTCTATAGTAGACCAAGAAGAATAGTTTTTGATCGCGGAACCAGCTTTTCGTCAATAGAATTCAGCGATTATTTGCGATTTATTGAACAAAAATATTGAGCACGTAAAAGTGGCAGTTGCCTCATCCCATTCAAATGGGCAGGTATAAAGAGTTAATCGTGTTATTAAAGCTATGCTCAGAAAAATTACAGAACCAATTAACCATTCCGACTGGTCAGACCTGCTGCCACAGGTTTAATTCGCCATAGATAATTCAGTACATAGTTCTTCTAAGCAGACGCCAAGTACATTACTGTTCGGAGTTGACCAAAAAGGAGAAGCTATTGATGAACTTACGAAACATTTACATGACAAGCAGTTGGACAGTGCGGTTCGAGATCTGACGCAACTCAGACATACTTCATTGAATGCTATCAAACTCTCTCAAGAATATAATACTAACTATTGTCTTTCTCGCAGCAAGCCTACTAAAACATATCATGCTGGAGACTATGTTGCCTTCCGCAATGTTCATACAGTCATTGGAACTAATGAGAAACTTATTCCAAAATACAGAGGCTCTTATATTATCCATAAGGTATTAGGAAACAACTAGTACGTTATTTGGAATGTTGAGAACTGCATGCTAACGCAACTTCTTTATGATGGAGTCGTCGAATCTAACAAACTACGGAAATGGCAACAAGTACGACAATTCCCGGGGCTGGCTGGGTCGGAAAGCGAAAGCAACATATTAATTACCAATGACGATCAAAATGATGAGGAGCAGTTGATACATCTTGAAATTAAACCTGTGATTGGAGACGTTCATGATTTCACTAATAATAACTAGTCGACGATGAACAATTCATTCACTTGGAAATTGAACCGGTGATCGAGGGCGATCACGATGTCAGATTAGCCGAACTGTAAGCACTGACTCTGTATTAGCATAGCGGCAACTAGTATGTATGCCTCTTTACATCCTCTTTTTCAACGACAAACTTACTTGCGCTATACATACACACATACACTAGATGAAAAGAAGAACTGTTCGAGAAAACGGTATCATAGCGTGCAGTCGTAAATCTTAATTTAAATTGCAGTCGTTTATCCTAAATCTTAAATTATACTAAAAGCTTTTAAAATATAAAAACTAATTCTAATCTTTTTATCATTTTCTTCGACAGAAAAGAATCAATTCTTCTGTGTTTATAACATAATTCACACAATTGTTCCAGAGCACTCTCTCGATCGACAAAAATAACACTCTTCAAGACGCTCATCATACCTGTGCTTCTCTATGGCACTGAAGGCTGAGGTATGCTCAGCCGCTCCAGGGTCTGCCCAAGGGATCTCACAACCCTTGGGCAAAAATAAATTTTCCTTAACCAGAAATCAAATAGATTAGTTAACCACAGAATTAGTCACGGTTAACGTTAAAGTCAACACAATCACTAAACCCCAAAGGTTTTAGCTCGGAACGATTAATAACACTGGTTTACAAATAACGAAAAGTTGTTTGTACTTTGAATGCCACTATCCTTTTCTCATGTAAAATTGGTCGCTAATTCCGAAAAAAAAAGTTTTTTTTTTCTGTCACTCCGTTTTCGAGATATCGCCCACTGTAGGGTTTTTAACGAAAAAAAAAAGTTGGTTCACTTAATTGCATATATCTCCAGAACCAACAACAGTAATTAAACAAATGATATATCAAATAAAAGCTAATAAAATTTCTTACAAACAATTTACACATCAGTTTTTGGTAGAGCTTTTAGTTTTGGCAGAATAAATTCAAATTTCGGGGATTTTTTCTATTTTTCAGAAAAATTTCCAAAAAAAGACAAAATAGTTGCAAATTTCGTTAAGAAATCAAAATATTTTGTTACTTTTGATATTTTTTACTTAAAGCCTTTATTTTTCCAAAAAAAAATAAGCTATTGTTGAAGAAAATCTATTGAGAAATGAAAAAGTTGTGTTCAATGGAACGAAAGCACCCAAGTTATGTTATTTTTAAAAATTTTATTGTCATATAAATAAATTGGGTTATTGTACTATAATTTTTTATTTTTCATTTTTATTGTTCACAGGAATCAAGTCAAGGGGTTTGCGAAAGAAAAGATAAGAACAAACACGCTACAATAAAAACAGGTAGGCTCACGACTGAGAGTGCAACCGTCGAAACCTTCACAGCGAAACACCTGATTTCGACACTTATCGGTATAGGAAAGAGAGCCTACCTGTTTTTATTATACCATGTGAATACGTATTTTGTGTTTTTTTGACAGTTATTTACAGTTAATACAGTAAGCCAAGTATTTTGTGTCAATCGTGCAAATTAATATTGTCTGAATGGAGCTCGGGTAAAAAACGATACATGAAATCCGATGTTCCGATGATCTGGAGACAACCTTTTTGCCACCTAAACGATTGCTATTTTTGTCCGGCCAAAGTGTCCCGATTCAACATGCGAAAACAATCGAAAATCCGTAGATTCAGTGGAGTCGGAAAGAACCACAGGTGGGAGTACTATTAAAACTGAAAGCACAACTCACCTTTTATTGCAAGCGCAGCTGAATGATTGAACAAGAGATTTGGAATTGTCAAAGGAAAAATCGGAATTGCATGCTTCTCGTATGCAACAATTCCACTTTTTGAGACCCGATGTTTAGGTGACATACTACAGAAATCGTGAAAAACCGTTTGCTATACACTTTACTAAGAATGACAACATCTGCTATTGCGTAGACATTCCTGGCTTATTTAATACCTTCGGTCAGCCGTACATTCCCAAAGAGTGGCGTTTGTTTATTGATGGCAGCAAAGTGAACTTGAAGGCAGGATTACTTCATATAGGAAACAAAAAGCCATCGATTCCGATCGCACATGCAGTCAACAAAAAGGAAGCGTACGAAACAATGGCGAAGCTATTGACATGTATTAAATATGAACAACACGACTGGAAAATATGTTCTGATCTCAAAGTCGTTGGTATGCTTTGTGGTTTACAGAGTGGCTACACAAAGTACTGTTGTTTTGTCGAGCACGTGAACACCACTATTACAAAAAGGACTGGCCAGAAAGAATTGAGTCGAAAGTTGGAGAGAGCAACGTCAAAAACGTTCCACTCGTCAAAAAGGAAAACATAATTCTCCCACCGTTGCACATCAAACTTGGCCTTATGAAAAACTTTGTCAAGGCGTTAGACAAAGAAAGCGAAGCATTCACATATTTGAAAACGATTTTTCCAAATCTTTCTGATGCCAAGATAAAATAAGGTGTCTTCGTTGGATCGCAAATAAAAAAGGTGTTGAACGATCTTCAATTCGCAGAACTATTGTCACCAGTTGAGGCAGCGGCGTGGGATTCTTTTAGGAGGACTGTTTCTAGCTTCCTCGGGAACAATAAAAGTGAATCTTACGAGAAAATATTCAACGAGTTGCACTCCCATTTGAATTTTTTTCCGAAGAATCTCGGTGACGAGAGCGACGAACATGGGGAAAGATTCCACCAACAGATGAAAGCAATTGAGAATCGGTACCAAGGCTTTTGGGACGAAGGAATGATGGGTGACTATTGTTGGTTTTTCATCAGAGAATTTCTGAATGATAAATAAAAATTATTTACAATGTAAATAACAATATAAATGATTTAAGGGAACAATAAAAATTATAAATAATAATTATATACAATTTAAATAATGTAAAAATAATGTTAATTATTAAAAGAACAATCAAAATGAAGAATATATGATTTTATTACAACAACCTTTAGTTCTCATTTTTTTTTATGGCAATAAAATAAGTCCAAATGCATAAATTGATAATCACACAATTTGGGTGATTTCGTTCCATTAAACACAACTTTTTCATTTCTCAATTGATTTTCTTCAACAATAGCTTATTTTTTTTTGGAAAAATAAAGGCTTTAAGTAAAAAATATCAAAAGTAACAAAATATTTTGATTTCTTAACGAAATTTGCAACTATTTTGTCTTTTTTTGGAAATTTTTCTGAAAAATAGAAAAAATCCCCGAAATTTGAATTTATTCTGCCAAAACTAAAAGCTCTACCAAAAACTGATGTGTAAATTGTTTGTAAGAAATTTTATTAGCTTTTATTTGATATATCATTTGTTTAATTACTGTTGTTGGTTCTGGAGATATATGCAATTAAGTGGAACCAACTTTTTTTTTTCGTTGAAAACCCTACAGTGGGCGATATCTCGAAAACGGAGTGACAGAAAAAAAAAAATTTTTTTTCGGAATTAGCGACCGATTTTACATGAGAAAAGGATAGTGGCATTCAAAGTTCATATTGGCTGTAACGCTTGTTTAGTTACGCACTGTTTAAAACTTAACGTAGTATTTAAGCAACGTTGCTTAAATTATTATTCAGAATCATTTTTTGTGTGTTGTTTAACTTAACTATTGTTATGTCAAAAATTTACGAAACCTTTTACAAAAATCTTCTACATTTAGAAAATGCAACCGAAATTCCATTTGCAAGCAGCTGATCTAACAGAAGCTGTTCCAATAGCGCATAGCGATCATGACTTGCAGCTCCACTGGAATGTGACCACCTTTTTTATGGTTACTGAATTCCGGGAGGACAATATTGATTAGCTTTTCCATGATGGCTTTGGAAAAACAATATTTTTCCGAAGCTCCTTTTCTCTTAGTTCAAATCAACAACGTTAGCAAAATTTCCAAAACTGAAAAGCATTTTCAGCTTTATTAAAAACAAGCAAAATATTTCACGATCACTAAAGAAGCAAAATTGATGCTTTTTTAAAAATGACAAAAAAGCATTTAAGTGGCATTTAAGCAGCCTTTAAACGCCAATTTCGGCGTTTAAGTAACGCAGCTCTTAAACAACGATGTATAAGACGAAAAATTCATTCTGAATAAGGTTTTGTTGCTTAAAGCCTGCTAAAAATTACGCAGCCCTTAAAATGCTATTCTGAATAAGGCTGTTAGTGTATACCTTTAATTAGTTCATATACGGTATTAACATTAATGGCAAAGTGCGCACGGTGGCAGAGCGCGAACTGATTCAGGCTTACTTTGTATATACTTAAAATTAGTTCATATACGGTATAAAAATTAGTGGCAAAATGCGCACGGTGGCAGAGGGCCAACTGATTCAGGCGCCAGGCGGCAGACGGCAGAACGTCGACGGCAAAACAGGCCTTCACAACGCAGACCTACTTAGAATACGGTGGGTTGCTGAACCCGGCAAGCCGAAGCTTAAATTTGACCGGAGTCAAAAAGCCGGAGCTTGGGTTTGGCCGCAGCCGACAAGTAACTGAGTCACTGAGGGTAGGTGGCTTGATTACATAAATCTGTAACCAATATAATTTACTTCCCTGGCTTTATAACCACCTCAAAATTGACAATTAAAAAGTATAATTGCATCAATTGATATGTCAAGCGAACTCGACATGCCTAAGCCGACATTTTACGCACTACTTATTTAATGTTCACTACTAACTACATGTGAATATCATTATTATCATGCTAGCAAGTGATACAATGCAAAGTCACTATAAACTAAACACTATCTGTTTACATTGCTGCTAAACGAGTTTGCGTGTATGTGTGCTGCACTGTGATAGAAACATTAAGCAGCCTTCACTGCGGGTAGAACTTAGATAAGGGACCACATTGGATTATTGCTTGCACACCATTATTTATTATTTATTTTTTTTTTAATTTCTTTTTTATTCTACTTTATTTATTATTTTTTCTTTTTGATATTAATTACTTTTTTTCTTTTGTAAATTTATTCATTGATTTCTTTTTGGTTTAAATGTTTGGCTTCGGCGATTCCATGTGTATCCAAAGCATGCAGTTGTTGGTGTTGGTAGACAATTCGGCAGCTGTATGATTAATACAGCGTCGCATGGAATTGCCGTCGGCATTTACAATTACTCTTTTTTTCATTTATTATAGAAATATATATATATATCTATTTGTAACAACTTCAGTCGTTACATTATTCTCTTCCAAGCGGGTGAAGAGAAAAATAAAAAGAATGAAAAAGAAAAAAATGTTTTTTGTTTTTTTTTTAAATTAATCCAATTCAATTCATTCATTAGCAAAGTAGAAAATAAGCAAAATTCAATTCATAAGCAAAGCAGAATAAATCTTGTATGTACAAATTATAATAAAAAAACAAAAGCTACAGGCTGTACTTAAATTAAGAAATTAATTGTTCAAATCCAATTGGCGGCGTCTTGGAGAAATTTTTGTTGATCGTTATCACTTCCTTGGCTTAACCATACCGTAGTATGGTTCCTGCACCGTTATCTGGATCTTACCCTTGGCCTATTATAGGAGAAGGTACGTCGGCCAAGGTGGCGGTATAGTGGCGGTATAGTGATCCCTTTAAACGGATATTGTGGGATGGCTTGCGGTCTCTGGTTGTCATGCTATTTGGAGTGCTGGCCGCCCTGTTTGCTGATGTGGCGGTATCTTGCGCGGAAGTACTGGGTTTTGGTCGATGCTCAGCCTGCGCTGTTGCAAAGGCTATCAGCAGAGCACGATGTCTAGAAACACGTTCATTGCGGGTAGTACTTAGATTGGGACCACATTGGATCATCGGTTGCACACCTTAATTTTTTTTAATTTATTTTTAAATTTTACTTTATTTATTAATATTTTTTTTCTTTTTGATATTAATTACTTCTACATTTTTTTTCCTTTTGTAAATTTATTCATTGATTTTTTTTGTAAATTTATTCATTCATTCTTTTTAGTTTAAATGTTTGGCTTCGGTGATTCCATGTGTAGCCAAAGCATGCAGGTGTTAGTGTTGATAGACAATTCGGCAGCAACATGATTAATAGAGCGTCGCATGGAATTGCCATCGGCATTTAAAATTACTCTCTTTTTTCCATCTTTTATTATAAGAATATATATATATATATATTTATTTTAATATTTATTTGTTTTATTTTTTTTTTATTTTATTTTTATTTATTTTAATATATATTTAACGACTTCAGTCGTTACAGTATAACAATTCAGCGACTACGTTGGCTGGGTCATGTCTTTCGTATGGCTGAAGAAGCTCCAGCGAAAAAGGTGTTTCAGGCGAAAGCTGAGGGTTTACGACGAAGGGGAAGACCATGCCTCCAATGATTTGACCAGGCCGTGAAAGCCCTAACCATGCTTGGTGCAAGAGATTGAGTAATCTGTTATTATGTTACGCATTTTCTGTTACCACTCATAAATGATGTCGATCATAAAAGACTTGTTATAATTGGTATTCAGCACTTCGATTTTTATGGAACTGTTATCAATCTTCGAAAACGAAAATCTATTACAATTCCGTTAACTTCTGTTATGACACAGCTGATGGTTGGCATAAAATTAAACAGCGCACATAGAGATAAATACATTATAATGCAAGCCGAAAAAAGTAATTAAATCATTTAAATAATTCGTTGCATTAATTAATTTTAAATTTTTTATAGAAAAACGCAAAAATACATAACTCCAGCAAAGTGGCCAGATATACAGTGGAGCAAATGAGTCCGAAATTGTAGATTAATTCAAAAAATTAATTTTACAGGTGAAAATTAAATTTCAGCTTCACTTAGTGAAAGAATTGTTAAAAAAAACGGTACTGTACGTTTACCCTGAGTGCAGTTTCAAATTTGAGGTTTTTTATTTTTTCGCGCTCGCTGGGTAAAGAGTGATTTGCTTGCATTACAATTGCTTTTTTATGTATGTAATTTTTCATTCATATTTTTATATATTTAAGCCCAAAATATGAAAGATAAAATATAAAAATATAAAAAAAATTAAATTAAGCCTTCTTGCTCAAGTATTTTTAAAATAATGCGTTTATTTTTTTTTAACTGTTTTAAAATGTTTTTTCTCCAGTGAGCTTAAAAATGTGTGTATTTTTTGCAGACATATCCGAGAAACAATTTGTGCTTAAGTCGTTTTAGCATGGAGTCTACTAGCTTCTGTGTCACTTGTGGGGTGATTATGGCCCATTCCTCAATTAGAGCGTTTTTCAAATCATTTTTGTTTGAAATTTTTGTGTCCCAAACTTATGCTTCGGGTCATTATCTTGATAGAACCGGAAACTACGCCGTATTGCAAGTTCCTCAGCACTTTGGATCAAATTATTTTTTAAATGTTGAGGTATACTGTTTTGTCCATTGTAGTCTCAATGAATTCCAACTGGCCCACGTCGGATGCGGGCATACAGCTCAAACCATTACGCTGCCACCGAATGGCTTCACGGTTGGTTTGAAGTTTTTTATTTGCAGTTCTGTATTAGGTTTCCGCCAGACTTACGACATGCCATCAGAGCCTAAGATGTTAAATTCAGACTCATCCGCGAATATCACTGTGCTCCAGAAGTTGGAGTCTGAAGTTGACTTAGTTGATTTTTGTTTTTATTTATAAATGGCTTTTTACGAGCTACTCGACCATTGAACTCATGCTCGCGAAGCATACGTCGGACGGTTTCGGCACTATACGTTTTTCCCAATTCGTTGTTGACTTCAGTAGCCAGTTTTGGAGGTGTTAACTTCGGGTTGGCCTTTATTTTTCGTTCGATATGCCTCTCGTCAGTAGTGCTAAATATTTTGTTTGGTGCTATTCTGCCTTTATCATGCACTCGGTTTTCGTGCACATATCGTGAAATGATGTGTTACACCGTCTTATCGCTATCACATTTAGTTAAAAAGATAGGCCAGTTTCAAAATGTAATCGAGCACTGGTTCAAATAAGCTGTGACCCACTGTATATGTAACTTATTTTATAATTTAAGTGACAGTTATTTGTAAAATAATAATTATAAAAACGTTACAAGCGGGACACTAGCGTTATGTGTGGGACTCGTACGAATTAACTGCCTAAAATAAGTTTATTTCAGCCTACATTTTTTTCTAACGCGTGTAATTGATTTTGTGTTTGGCTTTTATTTTTAATAAATTCATGAAGGAAAGAAATAAGCGTTATTGTCTTAACATCATGCCAGAGCACTATGGTTTTATTGAGCACATTTTGTAGCCAAAAATATAAGGAATCATCGTACGAGAATGAAAATCGGTATGCACGAAATATCAGGGTTACTAATTGCAAATCTGGAGTCTAATTTTGCAAATTCCAATATGGCGATAAAAAACTTTAAATATATTGTGATGTGCATGAAAATTGGTACCGCTTTCTAAACAAACGCTTATAAATAATCTGATAATAAAAAATTAAAATTAAAAATGGCGAATCCAATATGGCGGCATACATTTTTAAATATCTTCTGAACAAATCAGCATTTTTGAAGCGATAGATATCTACAAAAACAATAATAACTTACAAAACAGCAAAAGGGATTTAAACTTCTGCATTTAGAAAACTCTGATAGTGCTTACTGCATAAGAATTATGGAAAAAAGTCAAGGAAGGTAAGTTTCAACTTAAGAACGTTAGCAAACTATATAAATAATTTAATATTATTATATTAGTAATTCCATTTAAAAAAAAAATGTCTCTGCCAACAATAACAATTTTTTCCAATATCCACAAAAACCACTTGTACTTACTATGAATTAAAAAAAAAAAAAATAAATTGGCCATTTCAGCCCTTGAAAGGACTTTGACCGAGCTTCTTATGATCAATTGTGTTGTGTGTGTTATTAAATGTTTGCACACAATTGACCGAGAACTGGACCTACATGTTTTATGCCGACTCCGAACGGCTAAAGTTCATGTTCTCAAGAAGCTTTACATGGCATTATTTACTCTCTGAGGTTTGCCATTGTCTGCAGAGAGACAGTTGATAATTTTTTGTTGAAAAACTTTTCGCCGCGGCTGGGGATCGAACCCGGGATCCGAGCATGCTAAGCCACACACTTAACCTGCATGTCACGGTCACCACTGAATGAATGAATTAAGCTGTCCATAATTGTATTTTTTAATCTCAAAGAAATATCTACTTTCTAAAATTTCACTAAACAGAATGCTTGCACTCTTTTCTAATAAACGCAGAATATGTAATTACGAAATAAAACGAAATTAAAGTTCAAGTTCAGCTCTGTGTTAACTAACAGAGCAACGGAAAAAACAGATAAAAAAGTGTTTTTGTTATATTTAGTTTATTTAATTTATGAGTTAACAAGAAGAAGTTGCATTTTTATAATTTTAAAATTTGGGTTTCAGCCACAAAATGTAGTCATTGAAACCATAGTGTAGATTGAATACTACTTTCTGGTATATAAATTATGGTGGATGCAGTTTTTATTTTAATGGTGACATCCGCAAAGTCTTAAGCCATTCCATCGGCTTACCTGGTAATTTTTTGTTTCACAAGACTTTTAAAATTTCACCGACGCCATGGCGTGTCAGCCAAGAACCGACGCAACTTAGCCATGCGATGTGGCTAAGTACTTCCACTTAAAGGTCTCTTTATAACGCTAAAGTGTCGTTTTCCAAGCATTTACTCGGACTTCTTTATAACTTTACATAAATGATAAAATCTTTCTTTAACTTTTTCAAATAATTCATCTATTTTAGTTTCTTGTATAATAACTCTTAAGTCCATACCAAAATAGACGTAACGAGACAATTGCAACTCGACGAACGTGTACTCGTTACGACAGATTTGACATATAACCCAAAATGAAACGTTTTTGAACTCGTCTAAGCTGATCAGCTGTTAACTCTGTTTAATGCATATAAATGCCTTGTTCATCTCAAAAATGCCAATTAAATCATTAAAATATGTTTTCTTGCAATAATTGATAAAAATGCAACAACAATTGATGTTAATATACTCTGCACAGTTGTTGCTAACGAGTGCAGACGTTTAGAGTTCGGTTCTTACGAAACAAACTGTCTCATCGCAATGTTTCGTTCAGTTACGTAGGAGCATTTTGGGTATTTACATTGCTTTCCATTTGCTTGAATATACTCGTTACGTCGCATTATGTCTATTTTGGTTAAGCTTTTAGTCTTTCGTCAGTGTTCTTTCCATAATGAAAACACAATTTTCAAATCTGGGTTCTCCTGTTTTAATCCTTTTGTTAAAAATAGCTTCATGTAATATTTTTGCAAAGTTTATTTTTGTTCTTACTTTCCACGACGTCCAACAGCCCTTTATTCCAGGGGAAGTAAAACCAATATCAGGTTATAAAAAAATTGCTTAATATTGCGTAGGATGTTCAATGTCATGGCTTTTTCGAAATTTATAATCATGCCTTCTGATAATTTTACTTCATAGTGGAGTTTTTTTTTTTATTTTATTTTATTCGCGAAGGGGGAACCTTCAAAAGGCCCCACCGTGCAGGTGGGAGTGTGCGATTCCTACGCACTAAACCTAAACCTCCGCATTGAATCTTCGACCCAGTATGAATCCCGTGGAACCGCCGTAAGGCATAACTTCGCGGGATGGGGGAACAGCACTAAGCTGAAAACTGATGGACTAATTTTGCCTGTCGGATGACTGTCAAGTTAAGAGCCTCAATTTTCTCCTTAACTTGATGTCGACTCTGGGTCGGGGAGAACCCTAAACATCAAATATGGTTCCCTATCTCACGCTGAACTATTTTGCAAACGCTCGACTCTTCGAAGTTCGTCGATTATGCGTTTGGACAAGGAGCTTACCACTGACCAGTTGGTTTCGCTTCTCAACATGAGGTTCACCAAGTTTTGGGGTGTCACCACTTCGCCCAGGTGGACCGAAGCATCAGTTCTTGCTTCGTTGAACCTAGGGCACTCGAAGAGGACGTGTGCAGTGTCTTCTACTATGCTACCAGGGCAATGAGTGCAATAGGGGTCACTTGCATGCTTGAATTTATACAGGTATGCTTTAAAGCAACCGTGCCCGCTCAGAATTTGGGTGAGGTAGAAATTCACTGAACCATGACTTCTGCCACACCACACGGAGATGTTAGGGATGAGGTGATGAGTCCAGCGTCCCTTCGCCGATCTATCCCAACGTGCCTGCCACTGGGATATACTTCTCTCTCGCGCCAGTTTTTTACGAGAGGATGCGCTCTCGCTAACAGCTCCTGGTTGGGCCTCTTCCACCAAGAGGTCGATGGGGATCGAGCTAGTGAGCACTAGAGCTGCATCCTCAGACACTGTTCTGAAAGCGCAGCACACTCTAAGAGCGCCTAGTCTGTACACCGACTCTACTCCTCGACGGTAGGACTTCACCTTAATCGCTGCAGCCCAGACCGTTGATGCGTACATCAAAATCGAACGCACGACATTGAGAAGAAGTTTCCTGCGAGCTTGCTTTGGTCCTCGTGTATTTGGCAACATTCTTGCTAGCGCCAGGCATGAAGTGGCTGCTTTTCTGTGGGCATACTCTAGGTGCTGTTTGAAACAGAGTCGAGAGTCGATTAGCACACCGAGGTACTTAATAAATGGTTTTGAGCGTACCTCCGTCCCGCGCACGTTTATAACTGCGATTTCGGACTTTTTACGGCTACTTATAAGCACCGCCTCCGTGTTATGTTCCGCTAAACTAAGCCCGGGTGACTTTAGCCAGTCGTAGATAGTGCTAATAGCCACACTACTAAGGGCCTCTACTTCTTCTAGGTGTTTAGCTGTAACAACAACCGCTAAATCATCCGCGAATCTGACGATCTTGACACCTGTAGGTACCTCGAGCATTAGAACACCATCATACATGACGTTCCACAGAAGGGGCCCTAGAACTGACCCCTGTGGAACGCCACCAGTGACATTGTACGTTCTTGCGCCGCTATTGGTTGAATATAGCAGCACTCTCTCATGGAAATAATTCGCAATAACTTTCGTGAGGTAGCTTGGTACTCTAAACTCCCTAAGAGCTTTCAAAATATTGCTCCAGTTAGCTGAGTTGAACGCATTGCGTACATCAAGCGTTGCTACAAGGCAATATTGTTTTGCACCATTCTTCCATCGAGTGCCTACGATAGCTTCCTGCGCAGTTGTGGTGACAAGGTTTATGGCATCTGTCGTTGAGTGCAGTTTCCGAAACTCAAACTGACGATTGGATAGCCCTCCGGCTATTTAAATTGCGTCTTCAATTCGGTTGCACAACAGTCGCTCAAAGATTTTCCCTAATGTATCAAGCAGACAAATTGGTCTGTAGCTTGAGGGATCTTCCGTGGAGGCACTGCCTTTTGGTATGAGCACTAGTCTCTGGGCCTTCCACTGAGCTGGAAATATGCCTTCCCTTAGACAGGCGTTGAAGAGCTCGACAAATGTCTGAGGTTGCTCTAAGATGGCGAGTTTTAACGCACGGTTAGGAATACCATCTGGCCCTGGTGCCTTATCGTTCTTTACGGATTTGGCAATTGTCACCACCTTGTCAGTGCTAACCCTTACTATTTGATTCAGATCGTCTTCATCTGCATCGTGGGGCAAAATTGCTGGTTGTGGCGGGAAGAGAGTCCTTACAACGTTACCAAGCAGGTGTGGGTCCGTAGGAGTGGGCTGTCTAAACCCCTTCAGCTTTTTTGTTACAAGCTTGTAGGCGGTTCCCCATGGGCTAGCTTCTGCCTCATCACATAGCTGCAGAAACTCGCGCTTGCTCCTATTAATAGCTTTTTTCAAAGATTTTTTGGATACACTGTAGGATTCGCGAAGAAATTCGAATCTGTCGGTACCTCTTTAGCGGTAGTATCTTCTTCTAGCTTGAATGCATTCTCTGCGTGCTTCTGCGATTTCCTGGGACCACCAGTAAACTGGGCTGCGCTGTCGTTTGCTTGGTCTTCTTAGGAGCATGGAAGCATCGCAAGCTCTCCTAACTTGGTCAGTAGTTTGTCTTGCCATATCGGTTGCTGTGCCGGCGAGGTGTATGTCGGCCATCATAACTCTGAAGATGTCTTCATCTAGCGAATCTGTTTTATAAACAGATCTGTTTTCGCTACTATTCCTTCGGCTACGATGCTGTCTACTTAACGTGTATGTAATGGCATGGTGGTCACTGTGCGTATAAATATTTTGCACCATCCACCCAGTCTGAATACCAAGCTCACTACTAGCGAAGGTCAGATCAATAAAGGAGCTACCTACTGCACTACTGAATGTGTGCTGCAATCCGGTATTGAGCAGCACCACGTCAAGTGATGCGAACCCCTCGAGGAGTATGAAGCCTCTTTGGTTTGTACGTTGACTGCCCCATTCTACAGCCCAAGCGTTAAAGTCGCCAGCTATTAGAACTGGCTTAGTCCCTTGTACGTCCTCAACTATGGCATCTATGGTCTCGCCAAACTCTTCAACTGACAAACTTGGGGCAAGGTAGCAGCTCACAATCTGAACACCCTCTACCTCGACTCGAACTTCATAGTGGAGTGCTAAGCCTTAAATGACCTGGTGTCGTTTTCTAGAAGAACATATTTCAGTATGGTTTAATCATACGTTTATGGACCCTTATAAGCAAAATCTAATGCAGTTCTTAATGACACAGTACTTAGTGCTCTGGTTTTTCGTGTTTCTTTCGCTTTGTTGTAGTTTAATTTTCTCTTTGGTCAAATATTCGTTTTTTGGCCATTTTGTGTGCCTTATTCTTTTTCAGCTGATTTATTCACTCGGTTTTATTCTTTTTAAAAGCCGGATTTTTCTTTTTTATCCTTATCCTGGTTTTTTTCTGTCTTTCAGTAGAAGTTCCTTTTTTTTTCTCTGGCATCTTCCAACCAGGTTTAGTACAGGGTTTTTATTAGATATTTAATTAAAATTTCAAAATAATTAAATTTCAAAAAAGTTTTAAAATGTTACGTGCGGGACAGAGTTTCAAAGTTGATTTTCACTAACACTGAGCAACAAAGATTTGATTTCACTTTTATCAGTTAAATTAGAAAAAATTGTTTAAAACTAAAAATTTCATTAACAAATTAATTCTACTAATGAGTTTAAACAGAGTGCGTAGAGCACTCAAAATTCGCTCTCGCTTTTTCGAGTCATCATTTATAAAAACAAAAGCATTGAATAATCCGCTCAGAGCAACTCGTTAAACGCTTCGCTCTCGCATAAACTCCTCAAACACATGTATTGGTTATTCTCTCACCGTTTTGAGAACATCGTCACTGTTTTCATCCTCGGAACTCTCCAAAAGATGTGCTCTTTATTTCAGCTGAAAAATATTCGAATTCATCAATGATGAGTATTTTGATACTTATCAGTTTAATATTTGCTATTATGTAAGTGAAATGAATCGCATACGTTATCCAAAAAATTTTATTTATTAAATAGAAAAAACACATTTGCAGAAAAACTCTTTTATTTATTTAATTAAAAATTAAAAAAAAAAATTAAAATTCATTAAACTTGAACGTCATCAAAATTGATATTCATTGCATGTCGATTCATTTTCTTTCTCATTAAATGATATATGTATATTTGGATTTCTTAATTTTTGAAAACCTTCCCATTTTTAATAATTAACATTTAAAAAAACGTGCGATTAACATTTAAAAAAATGGCAAACGAAATCCTTCAATGCTTACAAAAAGAAAACAAACAAACTGATACAAACGAATGATAAAAAAACGATGACATCAAAATAAAACTCACTCCGTACACACACTATGTAACTATCTAAGAAAGAGTTCATAATTTTCAAATAATCTGAGTGAGGAAAAAAAAGAGCGAGCGCACATATCGGCTTATGCTATTCAAAACCGCATACTGTGAACAGTAACGAAAGAGAAATGCAAATAAACGACTTGCTCGCTCATTCGGAGATTAACGAACAGTCGCTCGTTTGTTTTTTATTTCCAATGAAAGAAAAAAAATTAAATGCACTGAGTTGAGTAGTATTGAGGAGAGTGCGAGATATTTTACTCCTCAATGATAAGTATTTACGAACTCTGAGTTAAAACATTGAGAAATATGCAAAGTTGTGTCAAATTTTATGAATAAGTAATGGTTTCATATTATTTTTTGATATTGTATATTTTTAAAAAATTTTAAATCTGTAAAACATTTGGTTGAGTGGTACCTCTATAAAAATTTTCAGAGCTTCTAGTATATTATGATAATTTTAAAAAGGCCTAAAGCATTAACCTTTACATCTTAATAGGTTTAAGACAGCTAAGATTATTTTAGAATAGTATTGTTGAATTACCGATTTTCCTGGAATGCTCCATCAAATTGCAGAAACCCAAACAGCAACAACAGAATGTATATCATGAACGATAACATTCAGGGAAACGACGAATGCTCGGAGATCAATACAGAAAATCTTCCGGGACAGCAAAATTAAAGATTTATTAATATCGGATTAAAACTCAAATTTTTAAATGTTTACTTTTTAGGAAAATTTAAAAATTCTAAGCAAAACCTTGAATTTTTAATTGACACAGGAGCAGACATTTCTATCTTTGAACTCGAAAATGTAGCGCAAGATACAGTCATCAATATAAACAATAAATGAAACTAACAGAAATAACAAAAGAAGAAACTGCAACTCTAGGATCTGTACAATTAAAAGAAGATTTTCAATGTGACATAGTAGAACATTTTTTAACATGCTGTAGAACAAGATTTCCCAATTTATAGGACGAGACTTTTTAACTAAATATATGGGCAAAATTGACTATTAAACACAAACGCTAACAATAATACTAGACAACACTGACGTGGAAACACATTTATGCATCAACAAAAATGCATTCAATATAATTCCAATACCACCCAGAACAGAAATTATAACTCTAATAAACTTAAATTTAGATCAAGATAGCGTGATATAAAATGAAGAAATTCAAACTATTTACAATTTAGCATTTACAAATACTAAACACAAAAGAAACAGAAATAATAATAAATAAACTAAAACCAAAGTAAAGGTGGGTTATTTTATTTTACTTAAGGTGTATGCAAAAATTCAGCAAAATATGATTGTTTTTGAAGAAAAATACAAAGTAACTGAATTATTGAAAAATTTTTTTTTTAAAAAGGCCTGTTTTCGAAGAAAATATTAACCTCCTTACGTAATTTTTTGAGCAAAAAATGGTATCAAATTATAAAAAACCATCCATTGCAAACATTGAGATGCAGTTACTACATAGGATTTGAATTTAGTTTAAGAGTTATAAGAAAAAATTTGTGACTTAAAGGTGAAATTTGACCTTGAATTTCTCTCTTATTTGACCTAATCCGATAAAACTGAATACGAGGGCATAATAAATAGACCATGCACTACTAGAAACCATTGAGATATTTGAAGTTATTTTTTTGTCGCACTGTGTAATAAACCAATTTACAATTTAGAAAATTACGCAAACATATTGAAAGCAAGACTAAGAAACTCAATAACTAAAGCAAGAGTTATGATAAAAACTGTAAAAAAGAAACGTAAAATTAACTATGACAAAAATGTGAATATTTCAGATTTCCAAGAAGGAGCCCAAGTAAGAATTTTCCTCCTATAAAACACCTAAGAACATTCTCAACAACATATCAAAACACAACATTTACGGATATAATCATTGTATAATATTCGTATAAGACAAAAAAGGCGCACTTTTTTTGCTTACTTTTTTTGCTTATATTCTGCTGAACATATTCTTATCATTACTTTATAGGAGCTTTATATCATGTTTTCAGTCTTAAATCAGTGTTTGTTGCTATAGAATACATTAGAGAATATTTATATCATGAAAATATTGAAGTTTTATAGCCATGTCGAATGTGTCAAAATAAATATTCGAAAAAATTTCTAAATTTTATTCGAAAAAAAAACTTTGTTTGAATTGTCAATGATTCTATTGACTTGAATTGAGTGTGCTCTATTATTCCTGATATTATTATTTTAATTATTTTATATATATAAAATTTATTTATTTTGTGTGGAAGCGGATTCGAACTAGGTACCTTTGTGTTGCAAGTCCGACACATTAACTTCTCGCCCATTTTTCCATATCTAATAAGTTGAGAAAATATTCAATAAAAAGCGACTGCGCTGCCAATTGGTAGCTTAAATATTTATATGGAACATTTATTCGAAATGTCAATAATGTCGAATTGAGATGATGGGTGATTTATTTTTCTTATTAGAAAAGGGCGAAAATTTTCTTTAACTATTCACTATTATTTAAGTTTTTATTAATTCATTTGTAGTGGCACAGCATAACAAGCTTACGGTATAATTGAAATTCGGCACAATTTAAAGAATTGCAATTGATTTTCGTTTTGTTTAGTTTCTTTCATTCATAACGGCACTGGGTCAAACGATTTGTATTACATAGCGACTGACGCAAACAATGTTGCTGCATTGACTTTGCAAGCTCAGCATAATTATTATTAGAACTAGTGTGAATGAAAGAAATGAAAATAACTCTTTAACAAAAAGATGTTGCACAATAGATCAATCTATTGGTTAACTAAAGTTTTATTACTTGCATTGGAAAAAATGGGAGGAGTTTTGGAAGCAGCAGCTAAATAAAATACTGGTATTATTGATTTATATAGCAGAGAATAATTTAAATAAAGTTAGTTAATTTTTGGTTAAACAAAAAGAAACTCCTTTTTATTTTCAAAGTACGGCGTAAAGCCATTTTTAGATTTTGCCATATAGATCGGCACCTTAGGGACATAAATATTAATCCTGCTTTTATTCATTCAAAACACCTCTTCACATTATTTATTAACAGGTCATTTTTATACTGAGTGAACTGTTATTTTTCCATTTTTATAGTATTATATGAGTAAGTAAAGCATAATTTCTTGGGAAGAAGCATTTTTTATTAAACTTTTACATTAAAAAAATTATAAGCAATTATTTTCGGCATGGCCGGAGTTAAAGTACCCTCCCTTGGCATGAATATTTAAGCTTAACTCAACAGAATCGTGCTTATAATTTTTTAATGTGTCTTTCAAAAAATACAACCGTCGTTCTAAGCCTTTCATGTTACCAAATTATCTCTTTTGATTAAACCAATTTAGTTATTCTTTATAACACCCACGTTCAAGGTAGCACGCAGCCAGCATAGCTCCTACACGTGTCTACAAAATTATATCTCAAATATTTCCAGAAAGGGTGTTTTTTTATTCTGCAAGACAAGTGATATCAACTCTTTGAGAGTGAATTTTTATGAAAAAATTAGAATTTTATTTCGATAGATCACAAATTACGGTTGTAATCCTGTCGACAGACAATTTGCAAGAGCTAAGTCTTGTCATGAGGTGATTCTTATCGAAATATATGTCTTATAATTTTTTCTTATCATTTTCATATCTGCCACGCCTCTTTGGGGGATAACTTATTAAAAATACAGAATTAAAAATTTCAAATAGTAAAAACTTCCTTATTTTATTATTTGTGTTAACATTACTTGTGACAATTGACGGTGAACTCGCTATTTATATTAGATATTATGTTTTTCTTTGTAGTTTGACAAATGGTACGAGTGTTACTGTATCAACCTTGAAACACGCATGTCCATGGTTCAAAGTCAGCGGTCGCCAAGAAAAATTTTTTTTTTCAATATAGGTAAAAATATAAATTTTTGCAGTTTTATTTTAGATTTATTTGCAAAAATTATGAAATGATGGTTACATAAATTAAAGTATTATGTATAATGAATTAAAGCTTAATGAAATTACTTACTTACTTACTTACTCGTTTGCGGTGGTCGTCAACGTAGTGGGGGTTCATATACGAGGCTGATTTTGTTTTCATTGGGAAGTTATAATGTGGTTGGCACCCAAACCCTACGCATATTTCATTTTTAAGGTCTTGTAGAGACCCCTCAAGTTTATAGTCTAGAGGAGACATCGCCGCTCAAATTGGCCGCCAAAGCTTATCGGGCGATAGTTTTTGACGTTTCCAGGAGACACCACGCGGAGGTTTTGAGTCGACTTGAGACGATTTCGACATGGATAATGCTGGCCTCGCCAAGTTGAGGCAGTCAGACACGTTGCCATGTGAAGATCGCCCCCTTTTGTCTCCCAGCTTAATGAAATAGTATCTGTTATTTTAAATTATCAAACAGTGAATTAAATTTTATTGTTTTTTTTCTAAGCATAAATCTATATTAATGCAGTTTGATGTTGCATCTGCTTAACAGCCCCATTTTGCTTCACTTCGATAACGCTGATGATAACGGCTCTTTTGCATTTCAATTCGATCTTTTCGATCTGCAAACACGACGTGCAGACACAATCTTTTCGATTTATGTGTTCGATGCGATGTTTACGATAATCCTTGGAGCCATCAAGATTCTGATAAAAAGAATAAATTTTTATTTCACGACATCACTCTCTCAACATCAACAACTTACCTTCTCCACATAGTTGTCGGTGCCCATATCAATGACAACATTTTCCAAATCCTTTATTTTACTATTGTTTACAATTGTAAAGCTTCAGAGATTCTTGAATTTGTTTATTTTTTATATGTTCTATATGACAAGCTTAGTTCGAAAAAGAGAACATTTGTGTCATGGCGATTTATGTATTCGTTTCGAATCGTGTTCGAACTTCGAACTCAAAGTTGCAAAGGTATAAACATTGTATAATTTTGTTATGCGATGTTTATAGCAAGAATCACTTCATAGTTTTTTAATACAATGAATATAACATCATTATACAAAAGGAATTTGGTTTTTCTATAAACCCTGAATAAGTAGATTCAGAGAATGTTCTTACAATGATTTATACCAGTAAACACTCCTATAACAGCAATTCTTTATAATTGAAGCACTATACAACGTTTATAACATTAAATCATACTATAAATTTGAAATTGGAAGGAAAATTGTTATTTGGGAGATCATGTATTTGTAATATTACAAAAAATCTCAAAGTCCATACCACGGACCTTATACAATAATATGAAGGGAATGTGCAAATCAATTATAACTATAAGAATTTTCACAATAATGTGTTAAAAAAGTTATGAGAACACAATTAAAAATACGACTATATAAGTTAAGTACAGTATTTATTATTTCAATTTTATTTTAATACACACAAAATATTTTTATAGAAATTAACATTAGAATGCGCATATAAGTTAATCATAAATAATAATTATGATTATAAAAATTTTAAAATCAAATTTATTAGAAAAGAATTATATAATTTTTAAATTAGAAAAAAAAATTTTATCATATTGTATGGTAATTTCCAAAACTCCAATCTCTTAAAACTTTAACTTTGGAAGAAAATTTGACTGGGTTAAATGCTAAAGTATTTGATATGATTATTTGAAGTATGAAAAAAATTTTAAATTTCAGCTTTGAGTGAGTTTGGTAGCACCTGACTAAATTATTCGTTAATTTCAAGTTCAGAATCAGATTTTGCATTAAATTTTACATCAAAATAGACGAGTTTTATTAATTTTGCGCAAATTTCAAATGCATATTTTTTTATCTATACTATTATATAAAAGGAGACTCACGGATTTGCGGCGACGTGTTCTCAATAACCGCTGAACCGATTTTTATAATTTTTTCACTATTCAATTGCTATGATAAGCGAAATTAAAATAGGGTACTACGTTTTTTACAAAACTTTTTCTTTAATTATTTAAGAATTCATGTCTTTTAATTCATGCTAATGCTGTACAAGCAGCACAACAAGCAGCAGAAAACCAATGCTTAAGCTCTGGCTGTGAGAGTTACTCAGCACGGCTGCCATGTTGTGTCGGGAGTTGCTCTCAGTTTGGTCTGTTGAGCAGTGTTGCCAACAATCTGACATCGTATTTGTTATGGTTTTCAGACTTGAATTGTTTATACATATTTACAGTCAAAAAATCTTTTTCCTCTTATGCCTGATATATAACCAAATTATTATTTTGTTATTTATTGCAAATGTTATTCATCGACAATAACAAAATCTCGACGGATTGAAAGCTTTATACAATAGTTCAGATTTAAAATTTGTTTTTATGGCAACACTAGCTACTTTATTTGCAGTCAACTTCTTGCTCAGAGAGAAATATAAATATATTAAAATCTTACCATGAAATGGGGGATGAAATTTTTTATTGTTGTAGTTATTTCAGTATACAAATATTCCATTGCATATGCTCAAATGCTTCTCAGAGGATCTCAGTACGATCTGAAATGTCGCATTGATATGTCATTGTTTGTGTTCATCTGCGCAGAAATTATGTTCATGCATACAACCTTATAAAATAGATTTCCTTTAAACTTTTCAATAGGTTTATATTGGACGCATCAGAAAATAATTTTTGTTTTTATTTTCCAACGTCTTTTTTAAAATCAAATAGGTTGGTACTATGAAATGAAGTTGTAACAAAATGATGACCATAAATGTAGAGGAATACCAATATAACTTCTTTAATTTAGTTGGATTTTCGATTTTGTTCCAAACAGAAGCCTCAAAGTTTTTTATTTCGCGTGTTAATAAATGTTGCACATTAAAAGAGTTATTGTGATTGGAGCATATTTTTTATTTTTAACCGATTTCAAAAAGGAGGAGGGTCTCAAGTTGGTTGGTTTCTCTGTTTTTTTATAATAGCATTATAAATAATGCATTTGCATTGGTCTCCAGTAGTTTTAGTTGAACCTTAATATTATAATTCAACTTTTGAATGGTTTTCCATTATATTAGACAGCCTGGCATAAGCTACGCAGCGCATGTAAAACGCATCGAAAACGTATGTTTGACGCATATTTTAGTGTTTAAAGGATGCGTAAGTTAAGCATATTTTAAACAAGCTGTTAACATCTTCTTTGTATATTAAAATGATTGTATGTACAAGTAGACTTCAAAACCGCTAAACCAATTGTTATGAAATTTTCAGGGAAACTCTAGCAAAGTCTGCAGAGCGCTCCTGTGAAGTTTGGCATCGATATCGAATAGCTTTAGAATTACATGTTGCACAGCTCCAAAATTCTGTATTTGACCTCAATTTTCACGTGCTGTTTTACTGGTAAAATTTTAAAGCCGTTGCAGAAGGGGCGTGACACTTTTAAGGCATTCAAACTTTTCAGTATAATTTAAGAAACATAAGTCACAAATTTGTGAAACTCGGAAGGAATATAACATTTAGTCGTGTCCATCCACTGGAAAAATTCAGCAAGCATTGGAAATTGGGTCGTGACACCATCAACATAGTTTAAATGTTTAATATCGAATAGCTGTGGTACTTAATGTTTCATAATATTTAAACTCAGTATAAATTTAATTTTTGGAAATGTCTTTCGACAAGAAATATAGCACGGGCATTGGAAAACGGGGTGTGAATCCGCCCATACAAGCCAAATTTTTAATAGCAAATAGCATTGCCATTTGGTAATGTCCTTCTAATAGAAAACTGGTCTGAGCTTTGGTCAAGTGGGTGCACCTTCCCCTACAAGCTACATTTTTGATCGAATAGGTTCTGAAGTCACAGATGAAGTACATGTGTTTGTCTAAGGCTGCGTGCATTTTCAACGCCGATTCAGACAGACAGGCAAGCTGAAATCTGTGTGAACAAATGAGATACAAATATCTATCTCTCTCGCTTTTTCACACACTCTGCGGACACAGGCAGGCAGTCTGAATCGGCGTTTACTATGCACGTGGCCTAAGGCGTAGCAACGCGCGCCGGGTATTGCTAGTATTAAATATAAATATCTTATAAAAAAATCACAAAAACCGGCTTTTTAAGCAGAACCGGTCCGATTTCGACAATTCTTGAACTTTTTATAGCTGAAATTATTTCATTCGCAACCATAGTTTATAATTTCGGGGGCACATAGAAACCCAAACACTTAAGCATTTTTCATACAAATCTGATCCAGTCTAGTGTAGATTACATACATAGATACACAAATCGACCACCTACATACAAACATTTTCCTAAAGTTCAGTAGACCAACATATGGCAATAATAATATCTAACTTACTTACTTACTTACTTTGGTGGCCAAGAAAACCCGTTGTCGGTGGCCGTTACTTAGGTGGCCGTTGTCGTTGTCCAATCTCTTTTTACAAGCACGGTAAAGGCTTTTTCGGCCTGGTCAATCCATTGGCGTTGTCGACCCTCGGCTTTCACCTCAAACACCTTTCTCGCTGGAGCTTCTTCATCCATACGAAAGACATGACCCAGCCAATGTAGTCGCTGAATTGTTATACGCTGGACTAAGTCAATGTCGTCGAAGAGCTCGTACAGTTTGTGGTTCATTCGAATGCGACAGTCGTCGCCAACTCGAACAGGACCAAAGATTTTGCGAAGAACTTTCCTCTCGAACACCCCAAGAGCGGATGCATCTGTTTGAGATACCACCCATGCCTCAGCGCCATAGAGAAGCACAGGTATGATGAGCGTCTTAAAAAGTGTTAGTTTTGTCGATCGAGAGAGGGCTCTGGAATCTAATTGCTTACTTTGCCCGTAGTAGCACCTATTAGCAATTGTTATTCTTCGCTTTATCTCTAGGCTGACATTGTTGTTGCTGTTTACGGCGGTGCCAAGGTAAGTAAACTCCTTGACAACTTCAAAATTATATTTTCCTGCTGTAACATGGGAGCCTAGACACCGCACTTCCCTATTTGCAGACAGCATATACCAGCATGTGGTGACCGTGGCATGCTGGTTAAGTGTGTGGCTTAGCATGCTCGGAGCCCGGGTTCGATCCCCAGCCGCGGCGAAAAGTTTCTTTCAATAAAAAATTTTTCTAATCGGTCACCACCTCTCTGCAGACAATGGCAAACCTCAGAGAGTAAGTAATGCCATGTAAAGCTTCTTGAGAACTTGAACTTTAGCCGTTCAGAGTCGGCATAAGACATGTAGGTCCAGTTCTCGGTCAATTGTGTGCAAACATTTAATAACACACACAACACAATTGATTATAAGAAGCTCGGTCAAAGTCCTTTCAAGGGCTGAAACGGCCAATTTGTTTTTTTTTTTTTATACTTTGTTTTGCCCTCAATCACCGTCAAATCCACTTTGGCTGATTTCTTTTCGATACCGGCGAAAGCAGCAGTTACATCTCTCTTGGTTCTGCCGATAATATCGATATCATCAGCATACGCAAGGAGCTGGACACCTTTGAAGAAAATGGTACCATTTCGATGTACACCTGCCTTTCGTAGGATCCCCTCCATGATGAAATTGAAGAGATCACTTGATAGCGGGTCGCCTTGTCTGAAACCTCGTTCGGTATTAAAGGTTTCGGAGAGGTCATATCCTACCTTGACGGAGCTGCATGTATTGCTCAACGTTATCTTTCAGAGCCTTATCAACTTTGCAGGTATACCAAACTCAGACATTGTTGCGTATAGGCAATCCCGAATCGGGCTATCGAACGCAGCTTTGTAATCATCAAAGAGATGATGGGTGTCGATTTGGTTTTCGTAGGTTTTCTCCAGGATTTGGCGTAGTGTAAAAATCTGGTCTATGGTGGACTTGCCATGTCGAAAGCCACACTGATAAGGTCCAATCAGTGTTTTGGAATGCGGCTTCAATCGTTCACGCGATGGAAATAATAGTGATACTTCGGTAGTTGGCGCATATTGTCGGGTCTCCTTTCTTAAGTATAGTACAAAGCACACTGAGATTCCAATCGTTGGGCATGCTTTCCGCTATCCATATTTTGCTGATTAGTTGATGCATGCACCTTATCAATTCACCGCCGCTAGTTTTAAACTATTAAAAGGCTAATTTAAAAGCCGTCAGCACCAGCGGCTTTGTTGTTTTTGAGTCATATAGCAACTTTAACCTCGTCGTGGCTAGGTGGTGGAATTTCCACTCCATCATCATCGATTGGTGGTGTCGGACTGCATTCTCCGAAGGCGGAATTGTTGGTAACGTCACTTGCAAGCAAATTGGAAAAATGCTGTCTCCATGATCTCAATGCGAACTGCGTATCTGTAACAAGATCACCATTCTCATCTCTACAAATGGATGCTCCGGGCTTGAAACCTTGGGTTAGACGTTAAACCTAATGGTAGAATTTTCGAGCATCCTTCTTGTCCTAGTATACCTCAATTTTTTTCGTTCAACTCTCTTGCTCTCTTGTTTTACGTCTGGAAAGGCATATCTCTTCCTTCCTCTTATCGCGATAGTTTTCATGCATGGTTGGCATTGCAGCTGACTGCAGCGTCTTTTTATACGTCTTTTTATTTTGCTGCTGTTGCGTCACGACACTCCTGGTCATACCATTGGTTGCGAGGTTGCGGGCGCTGAAAACCAATGACTTCTTCAGCAGCAGTGCGCATGGAGTGCGATAAATGCGCCCAAAGCCCGCCAGCGTCGTCGAGGCAAGGGTAAGGTTGGTTGAGTTTAACCGAGAGTTTAGCGCAGTAGGCCTCGGCGGTCCGTTGTGATAGCAGCTTATCGACATCAAGCTTTCGTTGCACACCTGTGCATACATTCTTCGCATTGCACAATCGCATGCGGATCTTGGCTGCAACAAGATAATGGTTGGAGTCAATATTGACCCTCCGAAATGTGCGCACATCCAGTGCCTTCCGTCGATCTCAACATGATCAAGTTGATTTCGCGTTTTTTGATTGGGGATAGCCAGGTTGCCTTTCGAAAATCGAGGTGTTGGAATCTGGTGCTACTAAATACCATGTTTCGAGCCGCGGCGAAGTCGATCAGTCTTAGACCGTTATTCGAAGTGGTCTCGTGGAGACTGAACTGACCGATAGTGGAGCCAAAGATGCCTTATTTTCCGACTTTCGCGTTAAAATCGCCGATAACTATTTTCACGTCATGGGCCGGGCAGCGATCATACACGTCCTCTAGGCTCGTGTAGAAGGTATCTTTGACAGCATCGTCCTTTTCCTCCGTCTGGGCATGTGCGCAAATTGAAGAATGAAGAAATGAAGACTAGAAGAATTTTGCCTTGATGCGGTTTGTCACCAGCCTTTCGTTCACAGTTGTGAACCGGGAAACAAGGTGGCATAGTTTTTGGTGACTTACGAAGAATCTGCATCCAAAGTCGCGCTTTTCCGCATGGCAACTGTAGTAGATATCGCATTCTGCTCTCTTAGAGCAGCCTTGTCTTTTTCATCGCAACTCTTTGATGGTGGTGATGTTAGCCTTTCCAGGTACATATCCGTAAATCATTGTCCGTTTCTCGTTTGCGGTGGTCGTACAAATAGTAGGGGTTCATATCCGAGGCTGTTTTGGTTTTCATTGGGAAATTAGTGATGTGGTTGGGACCGAAACCCTAAGCATTCCATTTTTTAGGTCTTGTAGAGACCCCTCAAGTTTATAGTCTAGAGGAGACTTTGCCGCTTAAATTAGACGACAACTTAGCGGTTGCTAGTTTGCCTTTTCCAGAAGACACCACTTGAAGGTTTTGAGTCGACTTAAGACGATTTTGACATGGATAATGCTGGCCTCGCCAAGTTGAGGCAATCAGACACGTTGCCATGTGAAGATCGCCCCCTTGTCTCCCTATAATAATATCTAAAGCCATTTTAAAAATCTTGTTGACAAATTTCAAATAAAAAAAAAAGGAAACGTAAAAAATACATTTAACTCAAAATCATTTCAATACATTTAGCACCCCTTACGCTTGCACCGCTAGATACTTTACAGGCATAAGCGCAACAGCGGACATTGTGTTGCCAATGCACTTGCATGAAGAACACAACACAACAACAACAAGCTAAAGAACTGAACCAGTGCCAATGACATTCTATAGTCAAGGCCATAATTTATTCAACCAATTATTATTGAAAATTATTATGAAATAGAGGCGAAATGTAAGAAATTTCATCGATTTAAAAATTATTGGTTGAGAACTGATTTTTAAATTGTGTTTGGAAAATTATTGAAAAAAATGGAGGAGTACTGGAAATAATGGCAAAACTTACTTTAAGAAAATACTGGTAAAAAGTTTTATATAAACCTTGAACTTTAAAAATAAAACTCAGAATATAATCGAGACTAAAAGTGAGCTCTTCAGCTCTTTCGTTTCTAAATAAATATCTCAATCCAGCTCGGCTCTTGAGCCAACAAATAATGAAGCGAGGCTCATCAGCCATAAAAAATAGCGAATTGGTGCGCTTTAATGCCAAACGTTAATCACGACACGTCCTTTTGTTGATTTGCGGAAAACCTCTATTTTCTTCAGTCGACATCCACACATTTGGTTATATGTTGTGAAACTCCATGTACAATTTTTACCATACATAAAACTTCTATGCGTAGTTTCATTTGTATATAATTTTAACAATATGCATTTAAATTATAGATATTTTTATACATTCACCAATTCGTATTATTTTAAAAACTTCTCATAAGCATTTTTCAAAAATCATATAAAAAAAAACATTGTAATTTCCATGTTCGACATTCAAAAATTTAGAGCTGTTAGTTGCCAGATTGTGAGTGTATTTGTGAATTTTTGAATTCTTCGAACTTGTACTTGCACGCGAGGTCGTGGGGTAAATAAGAGGAAGCATCCATTTTCTAAAAATAAATTCTATTGTGCAACCGTATTTTATTCGAAATATTAACATACTTAACTATTACAATGTATAATAAATCTTATATACGACATAACCTATACGTTGTGTGTCCGATTGGCTTATAAAATGTAAAATACAGTTGAATAAATACGTAAAGTTTACCTTAATTTATTTATGATTAAATCGCGATATTTCAAACAATCCTTTTTTATATAAATAAAGATTACAATAATCGTTACCATTTAGATATTAGTAAAATTCAAATTCATTTAGTTTATTCTTACCGAAACGGCATTGCCTTTCATAATTAAAAATAAGACACCTAACATGATATAATAACTACAAGGTAGTGATGACGTTTCTGTTGCAAACAACCATCTGTCAATAAATATACCAAAGAAGAGAGTGCTCACAATCCGCCATTGCATATAATTAATTTTCATTGGTCACATTCAGCGAACTCAACAGTTGACAACTGTTAAGTCAAAACTTTATCTATCACAACAGTTGACACATTTAAATGTGGCCAACGTTTATAACAATAAACAGCTGTTTTGACAGGAACTCGTTTACTTGTAGATGAGAAAGTCAACACCTGTCAATCCTACCTGTATTTTGTACCATGGACACCTACTATGAAGTGAAAGGTGTCCACGGATACCTACCTAGTGAAGTGAGTTTCAGATTCTCTAATATCCTAGACAGACATATGGTTTCCGTACTACAATCTGTACTACAATGAAAGTTCAAGACACCACGACCTAGCATAGTGACTAGGGTTGCCAACTCTGAAAAGTACAAAATCGGGACGGAACCATCAAAAATGCGGGACTTGGCTGAAAAATGCGGGACAACATTAGAATTTTTTATTTTATAAATTATTTCCTTTTATTCTTTGAGAAATAGAGGGTATCAACGGTGCCTTTACACTATCGCTTGGTTCCTTGATATTGTTTAGATCTCTTTCCAACTCTTGCCCAATTCATGAAAAAACCAAAAAATAAATCCAAATCGTTTTGATAAATAAAATGTATGAAACATTTTATAACATGTATAACATTTTCGCGCATGTTTGAGAATAAGAAAATAATTTGGAGAGTGTTCTTCATTCTGATCAGTGTTGCCGTGTTGGCTATTTATAGCCAAAAGTGGCTATTTTTTTGCTCGTTTTGAGTTTTGGCTATTTGGCGATTTTATTTTTCATTTTGCTATTTTTTTTTTACTCGGCTATGTTTTTGCATTCCGGCGAAAATTAATTTTTTATTTCACATATAAAATTTTCAATTGCCAGAGAGTCCCCAAAGAATTGCTGGGAAGATCAAGCAATTGCCTTCTATTGTAATCTGCTTAGGCCGATTCTCCGGGAAGATTCGCCAATGAACCGCCTAGAGGAGTAACAAGAAATTCGCCGAAAAGGGTGTCAAACGAAGTCCATTTAAGAGTCCTCAGCAATTTGTTCCAAAGCATCGTTGTTCTGTCAAATTTCAATGAATTTTTTGTGAATTTGTTTTTATTTCTCTTCGATATAATGTGACGTTGCTTCAAAACTATACTAGTTCAATTTTATAATTGATTTTACGATTTTTCAGAGCCTGCTTCATATTTCCATGATAGATTTTGAACATTTTTCAAAAATCCATCTTCCAACAATGGCTGAAATTAGTAAAGGAAGATTTTGAAAATTTTCGTGACTAGCGCATTCATTGCTTGAGCATTTGAAAAGCGATGCATTTTCCCAAAAAACACTTGGGCGAATTACTGGTGCATCGCAAAATCCACTTCTCTGCCATTCCACTTCAACTTCACTTCTCTGTGCCACATGAGAGTAGCAACAATGTATATAATTTTGATCATTGAAAGTAATTGTGGTTTGTTTTCAAAAGTAAAATTAAGCAAGTCAGCATGGAAAAGTAAGTTGATGTTGCACTCCGCCACACATAAAACTTTCTCACCTTCTTATCTATATCCCATTTCTAAACCATGGCAGACTTGACTGAATAGGTATGACACCTGAAATAGTTGGTTCGAAGATAAAAAAAAAAATGTAATACTTTTCTTACTTCCGAAAATGCAAACCTTATTTTTATAAAGTTTTTTCTACTTTTATCAAGTAAAAAATAAATGAGCTAACGTCCTTCTATATTAAAGGTCCGTCTATTTGAAGGATAAATGCCCTTAATATTTTTAAAATATCCTCTTATATTTTTAACCAGGGGTTGAAATAACAGTTATTTGAATTGTAATTTTTTGTTCAAAAATATATTGTTTTTGAACAGAACAAAAAAAAAAATATAAAAAAATTTTGTTCTGATTATGAACAAAAAATTTTGGTTTAAAATTTTTTTGCTCTTTGAACGATATTTATTTTTTGAACAATATAAATTTTGTTCAAGTTTTTTTGGTCATTTGAAAAATTTTGATTGTAATTTTATTAAGTTTCATAGAAATTCAGTCATTATTATTATTAATTATATATTGGATAAACTATATATTGGAATAAGCTGCGTCGATTGGTAAACTGATGTTGCCTGGGCAATTTTCAGTTCGGGTATGAATAATTATTAAAAAAAAGGAGCTAGGGGTGCATTTGACCCTATCACACTCTCAATTTCGTGAATTTTTTCTTAAGGAATTTTATTCAAAAAACTGTTGTTTAAGAAAAACAACATCTACAGAAAACAAAAAATTGCAGAAATGAGAAATCCTCTTACCCGAATCAACCTAAAAACGGTCTTCCATGTATGCGTTCTTATGCAAAAATTTAATGTAACAAATTCCTAAAGAAAAAAAATTCACTAAATTCATGATGCAATCTTGTAGTTGGTGCGTATGATTTTTTGACTATCCTTAACCACTGAAGATATCCATCTTATACTCACACCATACTATTTTTGTGTGAAGCGGTGGAGTATTTTGTTAAGTGAACGCAAAATAGTCAAACAAATATAAAAATTTGCATATCCTCGATATAAGTACTTACAGAAAGTATTAAATAATGTTTAGCTAGTTAATGCTTTAATGCATGTATATTCATCAGTTAGATATTTTCATGCAATCATCTCAACGTCTTTCGTCTTATCCTGTGTTTACGGACAAATCACAGACGGACGGACGGACATGGCTTAATCGACTCATGACGTGATGCTGATCATGAAAATACATACTTGTATACCGGACTCGCTTATTTTAGTAAACAAGATGCTTTACAATCGTTTGGTAATATGCCCTGACCTTGCAGGTTTAGGGTATAAAATGTGTCAGTCTTAAAAAAAACACCTTTTTCTATTTGTACTTTGTCGACGTATATGGGGAATGTGTAATTTCATAAAAACTTAAAGTATGCTTTTGGTGAAATCAATAAAATTGATAATATATGAGAATTTACAAAATATTCTAAAAACAAAATGGGTCGAACAAAGTCGGGAATTTTTCGTGATTTATTTTATTTTGATGGAACCAACTCAAAGTGCCTGCATCCAAATTGCTCAAAAGAGTTTAAAGGTAACCACAATAGCAATTTAAAACGACATATTGAAAAAAACCATAAAGAAACATTGGACGCTATCCTTAAAGAGAGTGATGTGAACCTGATTTCGGATATGCATTTGCCTGCAGCTCAGAAAAAACAAAAAATTAATTTAATACTAAGTCAGGAGGAAGTTTTGCAGGGTATGGTACAATTAATTACCAAGGAGGGATCACCATTTAAATTATTAGACTCACCTGGCTTGCGGATTATCACAGAGCCTATCTGTAAAGCATTAAACATGCCAATTGTCAATTCGCACAACATTATAGATCATTTAAGTGAATCTGCCTCAAAAGTACGGGAGAACATAAAAGCTTTGGCAGATAAAAAACTAATCGCAATTAAAGTCGATTGCGCTACCCGGAATGAAAGATCTGTGCTAGGAGTAAACATGCAGGTAGTAATTAATGGCATAATTGTAATTAAAACACTTGCTATGTTGGAATTATCTGAGCGGCATTCTTCGAGCTACCTGACGGACAAAATCACAGAAGTTATCGCAAGGTATATATTTATTTTATTTATTTATTCATGCTTCGTTTTCTAATATAAAAGATTATATCATCTTATTATTATATTAAGATATATTATATTATATATTATTATTATATCAAAACTGAGGTGTGTCATCGACCTACTAACACGCCCATCTCTAGAGTTTGGAGCTCTATAAAACTATGTTGGAGTGAAAAATATATTTTTTCAATTTTTTTCTTGTAATTTGTTCAATTCTCTACAATAATAATTGGAAATTTGGGTATGGTATTCCAAATAAAATTTTAGAAATATGTTTGTTTTTATGTTTGAGTTATGAATTTTTAAAAAAAGGTCTGTTTTCTCTGCCGCGAATGTTATGTCCCTCCTTAAAATAACAATAATACAAAACTAACACCGACAACTTACAACGAACATGTCCACGTAGTTGCCCAATTTAAAATTTCTTGGACACCACTGACTGATAACAATGACACACTTTCAAAAAAGAAAATAAATGTAAAGTTTGGCTTTGAATTGCACAGGATAAGTGATGATTTAATCTTGTTAGGTAGAGAGTTACACGAATTGAACAAATAAAGAATTGTCGCTCAGAAGTTAATTGTAAATAATAATTAATGAATTTATTGTTATTGTTACTCTTATTAGCTACAATATTGGAATTCGACAAGTTTTTTGCATAACAACAGACAATGCGCGTAATATGATTGCTGCTGTAAACTATCTCGATGAGGAGTCGTTCGTTGCCTATTGCGAACTCGATGATGAGGATAGTGAGGATCACGTACATTTTTTCAATGGGGTCCAGTCCATGCGCTGCGCTGCACATACAATAACGTTAGCCGTTAATGACGTCATCTTAAAAGATGCAAGCATTGCAGGTAAAGTAAGTGCATGTCGAGAAATTGCCAAAAAATTAAGAACTCCAGCGAAAAGGAGTGAGTTAAGGTCGAATAACGTCAACCAAGCTATCATTGATGTTAAAACGAGATGGAACTCGACTTACAATATGCTTGAGAGATTGCAAGAAATAGCCAGCAACAGTTCAATACTATCTCTGAATTCGGACTTAAAAATATTCATTGGATATTAAGATATTGTTTCAGATTCCATTGCGTTATAAACTGTGACGAAAACAAAAGAGTTGCTGCTGTTGCCAGACTCAAATTAATAGCTAAGCTGCACTATGCCATCAGCAGTAGTGGTGATGTAAGTGTCAAATGCATTGTTTATTTATTAATTAAATAATGATATTTGTTTTAAGCAGGAACTTATTGATCTTGTTGAAAATCAATCAGATACCGCATCTGCACAACCAATCAACAACAATGCTCAAAGCTCAGAACTGATGCCGGCTGCAGATCAAAATATGCACGAAGATGAATCTTGTCTATCTCTATTAGATGATTTCCTTAATGTGACCTTCGGTCAACACTCAGCTGCAAATGAAGTTCTACAGGAACGTCAAAGCTTAGCTGCCGTCTATACTGAAATAGAAAATTTTAATATTTCGAAAAGAGCACCATTAAACATTAATGTCCTTAATTACTGGCATGAACAAAGATATATAAGCGGATTCACTCATATTTCTAAACTGGCTGCAATTATTTTATCAATTCCTGCCACGCAAGTAAGCGTTGAAAGAAGTTTTTCAGCGTTAAAATTTATTTTAAATGACTATCGGTCAAAATTATCGGAGGAAAATCTCGAAAATATTTTATTAGTGAGGCTTAACACTTAAAATCTTAAAAATATGCAATAAAATCAAATACGCAAGAAAATGTCTTATAATTTAGCTGACACAATTTTAGGAATTTTTACCGTGATAAAGTTACTTCTTAATACTCTTATACCGAAGCCCTATTTGCCAATAAATATATTTTATGATTTCCTCCACGAACGAGAACCAAACTCGTTGCATTTTCTTTGGTTTGCAATTTGCGAACTTAAGTGTGTTTTCAAACTCTGATTTTAAGTAATAAAATAATTTTGATTTTTTTTAGCCTATGAGCAAAATATTTTGTTCAAAAATTTTTTTGTTCTTAAACTGATTTTTATTTTTGAACAAAATTTTTTTTGTTCTTTGAACAATATTTATTTTGAGAACAGAATAATTTTGTTCATATTTTTTTGCTTAAATTTTGAACTTTTTATATTGTTCTTTTTTGGATTCAATCCCTGTTTTTAACATATAATTTTTTATAACATATTTTAAAACAGCCATGTTTATAAATCTGTTTCCAGTAAAAAATGGTTCTATGTTGTACAAAAAACTAGTTAATTAAAAAGGTATGAATGTAAGTTTATTCGCACATTTGGGCAGGGGCTTCAAGATATTATTTGGAGCTTCTGGACCGAATTCAACGCCGTGCGATATATTTGATTGGGGATGATAACGTTTCATCATCTCTCAATTCTCTTGGTCATCGACGCAATGTTGGGTCAGTAAGCCTGTTATACAGGTACTACCATGGGAAGTGTTCAAGGGAGGTACACGACCTGACTCCACCAGCTCGAGTATTTCCCAGGTCCACTCGGGCAGCTCACCTAGCCCATCCCTACAGTATTGCCTTGTTGCCCAACAGAACCTCGCATTACCGTGATAATTCGTTCTTCAGTCGCACAATAAAATTGTGGAATAATCTCCCTGCAGAGGTGTTTCCTGGCAGTTTTGACCTGTGTAAATTCAAAACAAATGTTCACCGTCACTTCTCCATCTTTCCACCCTCCAACTAGCCTATTACCCATCTTCCGAATCAACACAATGCTTTCGCATCAATAAACCAATCAAAATTTAAAAAAATGTGCGTAAAAAAATATTTTGTTACCCGTAATTTCACTTCACAATTTTTTCTTGAGAAAATAATTTATTTTTTATGTAATTTTTATTTTATTTCTCTCACAAGATGCAGGTTGCTAAAGGCCGTTGGTGCAACACCGTACTTGTGCAATCATTTGTTCTAAATGTTTGCGCATTTAAATATTAAGAAAAACAGTAAAAAACATTCAAAAACAGCATTAAGTTCAGCGAACAGTACAAAAAGAGCAAGAAACTACGCTCTAAACAATTTTGTAGCTTTAGATATAATTTCTCACTGCGCATCGAAAAATGAAACTAAAAAATGTTCTTCTCTTTTGAAACAATCTATAAATTTATTTTGATAATAAAATTAAACGGTTTAGGAAACTGTGTTTCATGTCGAATTGGAAATTTAGATACAAACAATCTTAAGTTCTCAAATGCGGGACAAAAGGTGTCCCGCAAGGGGTCATCGCGGGACGCTAAAAAATTAGCTGAAATGTGGGACGTCCCGCGAAATCCGGGACAGTTGGGAACCCTATTAGTGACAGACATTTGGTATTGTACTAGGTTGTTCACATGTCAGCTGATGTACAGGTTTGTAAATATAAATAAGGAAATGGATGCAATCAAAGTTATAATTGCTCCACGCAACTGGGAATAAAATGTGCCCACTCCTAATTGCAGCGTTTCCAATATTGTTTTTTTACTTATTCCATTATTTTTTCTGTTTATACCGATCAATTGGATATTCTGCTAACTGATCAATTTGTATGTTTTAAATTCAATGAGATAAAGGTATTCATTAATTTTTAAAATACCTAAAATTTAACATAGACATTTGAAAATTAAATTTTTAATATTTTAGTTTTCAAATATTTAATGAAAAGAAAATTGGTTTTAATCAATAAACAATATCTAATGAATTATTTGTTAATAGAGGGTTAAAATTCAAAAGATTAAAAAGTTTTAAGAGATATTTAAGAAATTGAATTAAAATTATACAAGAATAATTAATTCACCATACTACAATATAAAACTTAATATTTAAAACAAGATGATTACAAAAATCAAAACTACACATTTTTTACACGAAACTTTTAAAAAATTATACAAGAGATAACTCACAAATTTAATTCACCATACTACAATATAAAACTTAATATTTAAGATAAGATGATTACAAAAATCAAAACTACACATTTATAACACGAAACTTTTCCGTATCAATAATCGTGGTCCTAGTTCTGGCGGTAGCAGCAACAAAACTAAATCGATCTGGCGGACAACGTTACACAAGAGAATGGAGCTATTCTGACGAAGTTCGAGGCCTTAGACGTAAACGAGTTAAAGTTTCAAGTAAAACAAATAAGAAAGCAGTATATAACAACAAGAAAATATACAAGATCTTAAATGTTTGTGGAAGGTTGAGGGTAACATAGTGTTATTAAAAACTTGAAATTTCACAACAGATTGTATACATAAGAATCAAATAATTTTTTATTTTCTCCATTTAAGCCAGAAAATCAATCAAGTCGTAAGATTTACAAGTACAATGCTTAAACATGAATTCGGATATGCATAATTTGTTATTACAAAATGCATTCTGGTTTAAGAAAACCACCGAAGTACGTCTATAATGTGAAATACCTGCATTTAGTTCACACCTTTCTAAGAAAACGCTTAACCAGAACGAATTTGATAAATTATAGAGTTGCTTCCCAATTAACAACACTAGCAAACATAGCTTGTCAAAACTTAAAGCAAACTTTAATATAAAGTTACGAAAATATGAACAACACAAAACACGAAATAAAAACGAAATTTGGCATCTTGTTCGTAACTTCAAGACTTTACCGAAGTATATAAGTTTAAATACTCAATAGAGAAGAAAAAACTTTTTAACAAAAAAAAAACCTACTTCAAAATCACTATAAAGTAAAAAATAATTTTAAATTACTTTAACTATTTATTTCTTGGTCAAATTTGATAATTTATTTATATATTTTATTATATTGGCAATCTTATGATATCAATTATTCTGAATTTTTTTATTTTTATCATAAATATATTCATTTTTTATGATAATAAAAGCTCCTAGTCAGCGCTAATCATTGACATAAAATCATGGTATTTTTGCCATCCCTATTCTATTTAAGACTTTTTTATTTGTGAATATTCTGCTTAGGTGACGTTGTATTAATTTGTAATCTTAATTAAAATGCTATAAGTGTGTTGGAGCTGCACAAAAAATCTGATTATATTAGCGCCGACTTCGAAGCTTTTATTATCATAAAAAATTAATATATTTATGATAAAAATAAAAAAAATTCAGAATAATTGATATCATAAGATTTCCAATATAATAATAAATATAAATAAATTATCAAATTTGACCAAGAAATAAATAGTTAAAGTAATTTAAAATTATTTTTTACTTTGTAGTGATTTTGAAGTAGGTTTTTTTTTTGTTAAAAAGTTTTTATTTCTTTCTTTTTAGAGAAAATTATATATTTTAAAAAAGTGTATAAATTAATTAAACACCAATTATTTATGTCCATAATATGGAAAATGCTTGTCTGTCGTTTCTTATTCTGTTTTTTGTCAGTATCTTTATCAGAACCTACTCTTGTATTTTTATCAGTACCCCAATGTCAATATTGACTGAAATATAGTGTGTTTATAATAGTGACACGCCTCTTTGTCGAGAAAAGCACACTCTTTGCCATAGTGTTTTCAATAGTTCTACCCATTCTAACAATGAATTTTATCACCCTAAGTCAATATTATACAGTTTTTTACACACTGCCACACCCCTTAGTCGACTTAGCCCACTTTATTGACAATAACTTGTGTCAGGGCCACTTTAGGCGTGAATACCCATGGTAAGTTAGTTAATACCAACGCCATCTAGCGTGGACCACGCAATCATCGTCAATCTGGTATGGCAATTCCGTGTCTGGGTTGTAAAAAATGTATACACACCGGATACTTTGGAAAGATCGTCAAAAACAATATGGCTAAAATGTGCTTGGTTCCGCATCAGCCAATTGGAATTGATTTTCTATTCCAAAGTATCCCGGATGTGGCACGAGCGTCGACCATATTCGGATGGCTTGATGACGTGTCAACCCACGGTAGCAAAAAAATGACATATCGCATACCATCGAGTACGTTCAGACTGCCGATTAATGGCGACTGTGCAACCCTGGGCGAAATACGACCCACAAGTGGCACCACCGACGCTACTAACACTGACATAAAAGAAAAAAAAGAAGAAGAAATGAACGGCATGATGGGGAAAAGTAAGAACGTGTCGGCCATTTAGTTGCTGGTCGTTTTCCTCGTGATATCGCTGAGTTGGATTGAATTACTGTAAGTTCATAATTTTTCATGATAATATAATTTTTGACACAACATTAAACAGGCACAACAAATAATCGGAGCAGCAACTCAAAGGAACATCAAACTTTGGCATTTCGTGCAATAGTTTCGCGCTGCACACGCAACTCTGCCATATCTACAGCATCAAACAGTCACAAACAGGGTGGAGCCCTACAAGACCTCGTCGAAGTTGTGTAAAAAGCATCGCTAGTAGATGGTGTCTTTCAAGGCAGTGCCGGTGGACAATGCTATCGCCGTCGTGATCACAATACACAACAAAAGAAGTACTCATCGGTATTGACAACGGTGTCGGTTCACGGCAACGTGAAGGTGGCAGTCTACCAAGTAGCGTCAACGTTACCTACTGCGGCGGCAGCAGTCTGCTTGGTGGGGTGCTCGATCAGCAATCTGCACCGGCGTTTATACATGACATGATCTCAGAAAAAAAAAAAAACAACAGCAGCGCCCCAGAAGAAGCACCCAAGCACTGTCGGTCGCAAACAAAACTGCCACACAAATTAGCTACGTCCCAAAGAGGCAGCTACGCCACCAACAGCGCTGCCAATGGAAAACACCCAGCAACGACAACTCCAAGCAGTCCAATGCGTGTTGAACAGTTCACGTGACATAGATTCAAAGGGGTCATCCAATGATCTCAGCCGACAACAACACCATCATTACTTTAAACATCTTCACAACAACAAGCCATACGAACGCAACAAAATCAATTAAAATCAACAGCCTGGCAGCGACGCCGGTGACAGCGCCTCAATACAACCACCGCAGCTAGAGGCTTCTCCACTAGTCTGGCCAGTTGCATCGCCACAGCAGCACTGGTTCAAAAGGGCAGCAACAACAACAACTGCGCATGGACAACGACAGCAACTTAGTGTCATGAAAAAATTATAAAAAGAAATTTTATAATAAAAAGAAAAGAAAAAAAAAAAGAAAAAAATAGAAAAAAAAGAAAAAAATAGAGCACAATCGCCAGAAAACGCTCCGTGAGTGTAATCAAATCTTCTAGCTAACTAATCGGGAAAAAGAAAAAAAAAACATAACACATTAAAATTACAAAGCAACTAAATACAAGTGAAGTACCTCGATAAATCACACATCGAAAAATATCGAAAGAAACGTAAAAAAAATAAGCATTAAGTGTTTTTTTTTTCTACTAAACTAAACCACAAAAAAAAAAAAAATGTAATAAAAAAAAAAAAAAAAACAAACATACGCATGTAAAAAAAAACACGATGAAATTTTAAAGTGAAAAGCTAAAAGTGAATTGAGGAAAAACAAAAGAAAAAATAAACAATCGATTAAATTCCACGTAAAAAAAAAAAAAAAAAAAATCGATAACCGAGAAAAAATTTTTTTTAAATGAAAAATTAAAAAGACAACAAACGAAAAAAAAGTGTAACTACGAAAAAAAAAAAAAAAAATAAGAAAACTAGAGACAACAAAAAAAAGTGAGACATTGAAAATAAAAAAAAAAAATAAGAAAAATTTGCAAAGGAAAAAAAAAGTGAAACAATAAAAATAGACAAAGAAAATAAGAACAAAATAAAACGATCAAATTCAAGAAAACCAATTTTCAAGAAAAAAAAAATCCCAACAATAACAACAACTACAACGACAAAAATAGAAACAACTACAACAATAAAAATAGAAACAACTACAACAACAAAAATAGAAACAACTACAACAATAAAAACAACTACATCTATAATAACTACATCTAAAAACAATAACAACAGCTACAACAACTTTAACAATTACAACAACTACATCAACAACAGCAACTATTCCTGCAACTATAAAAACAACATTATAAACAACAACGATAACTGCCGTCACCACAACACAACAACAACATCCATCTAAAATCAGCACCTATAGCAGCAATAAAAGAAAGAAAGAAAGCAAGAATACTACAACAACTACAACTACAATAACCATAGCTACAACCACAACCTCGACAGTTTTGGAAATATGGGTACCTTTGCTGGGTAAGAGTTGTGGATATAAAAAAAAAAGAAAAGAAAAAAACAATAGAAGAGAAAAATTTTGACAATTCTGTTTTCTTAAACTATTTTTACGAACCCTTACTTTAAATTATATTCTTGTTTTTTTCTGATGACTTAAATTCAATCCATTATATTATAAGCATCTTTAGTTATAATTGATGAATATAATTAACTAATAATTATTAGTTAATCCTCTATACATAGATACATAACCTCTAAAAATACGAAATGAAAATCAACGAAACAGTTTTTTTATTTATTTTACATATATATTTTAGTGGATATATATCTAAACTAAACTAAATTAAGGTATTTAAATGGTAAAAGTAAAATATAATATAAATAAATATTAATATATTTTTGTCTTTTTAAAATGAGTTTAAGCTAATTTAGTTATTTTTACACAAAAAAAAAAAAGCTTTTAGAATTAAAATACCTATGTGCATAAACAAACCCCGACTTTATTGCTACTAATAGTAATTTACAAATATATATACATTATTAAAGTATTTATATATTAAATAATTACCTACATTGAAAAAAAAACCCGAATATTCATATTTTTGTTTACGTATTCAGCTAAAGAAGTATTTATTTTTAATAATATCTATTTGTATGTGTCGAATAAGTAGATACATGCCTATACGCAATAACATATAATAAGGAATATATGATTTCAACTAAGTGAACTTAAAATTCTGGCAGAATAAAACAAAATAATAAACTGATTAAAAAAAAAAAAAAATAAATATAAAAATAAATTTAACAAAATAAAAAAAAAAAAAAAAAATAAAAAAAAAAAAAATAGTAATACAAATAAAACAATTAAATAATACGTGAAGTTCTGGCCATAACTCTACGCATTCCAAATAAACTAACTTTCATAGAAATTTTACGTTTAAAATTTCAAGCTGAAGATTTTTCGGCTATCTGTAACAGAGACCTTTTTAAATTTTATTATTTGTAATACTTTTTTTAATTTTTTTCTTTAAAACGTGTCATTAACTTCGTTTCATAAAAAAAAGGGGAACAAATGTTTGTAAATGGCTTACATTAGTTTTATGAATTTTATAACGAATTTCGTTTGAACTCGATCAATATCCCTATAGTTTTATATCAGATCGTATATTATTTATAATCAAATTAAATCAAATGTATAATTCAAAATTATTATCGAAATAACGAGTCTAAATATAATTTAGTAAACTAATTCTAAGAAATTAAGCGTTTCTTTAAAAGATTTTACTGTAGCTTTTCAAATATAACGGTACAATAAAATTACACAAAAAGGAAAGAAATCAAAACTAGAATTATGTCTGGGTAAAACAAGGATATTTTAAGGTGGCGTAGACGGAGGGAGTTGACGTAAGTATTGTTATTAGTTTTTTTGGGGTGACCTAAAAATATGTAGGCAAACTGGTCACCATGGTTGGCATTTAGCCAAAAGGGGAGGGTAGCCAGGTCGATGCAATGCCATCGAGGCATCGACCACCATAGAGGCCAGTGATGGTTCCGATAGGGGAACAATTTACTTCGGGTTCCGGTTCCGGTCTGGTCTGTCGCGTTTTCGTTTCGTTCTTTTTTTTTTTAAATGTCAAGTCTGGTACGACTTTTTATTCGTGTCAAGCCCTACTGTCAGTCGAGTCTGGCAAGAACCCCACCCCATATCCGGCGAGCCTTAGCCGCGCATACGCCAGCGTACCAGCAAGGCCAGAACGAATGGCAGGGTGTGTGCATCAGAGCATTGGTGTACACGCACATGTAGGTGCACATGACACTTGTTATAAGTGTGCCTACCTCTGTACTAAATATCAGTACTCTAGTGTCAATATTATTCGAGATACAGTGTGTTTTAAATATTGCCACACCCCTTTATCAAACAACGCCCACTTTATTGAAATTAATTTTTTATAACTATGCCTACCCCTGTAGTTAACTTTAGTACTCTAGTGTCAATATTATTCGAGACACAAGAGTTTTTCTAATATTGCCACACCTCTTTGTCGACTAACGCCCACTTAATTGACAATTATTTTTTATAACTGTACCTACCCTTGCATTTTTGCTGTGAATTTTACTGACTCTAGTGGCAATAATTACTGGGATACAGTGTTTTTCTTATAGTGACACGCCCCTTTATCGATTACCGCCCACATTACTGGCAGTTATTTGTTATATTTGTACCTACCTTTGTACTAAATTTTGGTATCGTAGTGTCAATAGTAATCGAGATACAGTGTTTTTTTAATATTGCCACTCCCCTTCTCGAATAACGCCCATTTTTTTTTACAAAAATTTGTAGTAATTTTTCCTACCGTAGTATTAAATTTCTGTACCCTAGTATCAATATTATTCGAAACACAGTAATTCTCTAATATTGCCCCACCCCTTTGTCGAATATCGCCCACTTTTTTGATAGTAATTTTCAATAATTGTGTCTACCTCTGTACTTATTTTCAGAACTCTAGTGTCAATTTTCTTCGAGATACTGAGTTTTTACAATATTGCCACACCCTTTTTTAGAATTACGCCCACTTAAGTCGTCATTTTTAATATTTGTGCTTGCCCTTGTAATGTTACTGTGAATTTTATTACCCTAGTGTCAATATTTACTGAGATACAGTGTTTTTCTTATAGAGACACGCCCCTTTGCCGAATACCGCCCACTTTCATAGACGGGCACCTCCGCGTTGATAGTCTCTATATGTTGACGAAAAATTACGGCAATCGGGCAAGTACTTTAGGAGTAATCGATGTACATACATTCACAAAAAAAAAAAAAAAAAAAAAAAAACTAAAACAGAGAAACCAACCAACTTGAGAACCTCCTCCTTTTTGAAGTCGGTTAAAAAAGGGTGTTACATATACTTGTCAGTGACGGTTATCGAATGATCATCAAAGACAGAAATCAGCAGAGTCATCATAATGCATAAAAATAAAATCATAAATCCTTTATTTAAGATAATATATACAACAACAAAAGAGTGTATAAAATAAGAAAAATAAATGTATAAAAGGAATAAGATACAAATTTCTATTAAGAATTATTATTATTAAAAACAAAATTAAAAGAATTATTATTATAAAAAAAAATTTTAAATAAAAAAACTCTGCATATAAAAACTGCATACAAAATTCAAAGAAAACTATATTCGAAAAAGGGATTAAATATTAATGTATTAAAAATTAAAATTAACCTTTCAAACATACATAACGCAAAATTCTGATAAATTCAGGTGAAGAAAAATTACGGCTAAATGAATAGCATAATTTTCCTTTGTCAGAGGGGGGGAGGAATGTTGTGACTCATTCGTCACAAGCGAAGTTGAGTTGTTTTTATATTATAAATTACAAATACTGACCTACCTCAATAATAATGAAGAGACCAGCATTTTTGTAATGCTTGCCAATTTAAGTTTACGGTCAAGCACCCACCAATTAAAAAGTACAACGGTCAGCTTAAAATAGCAAGTAAGCACGGGCCAGCTACTTGAGCTGAGTTTCTGTTGCCATAGCTTATAAATTATATTGCGGAAGTAAATAAAGCATATATGTTTGTTTGTATATTTAAAATACGAAGTATGTATATTTGTATGTTGTTTAGGAAAAATGTCTAGGTTAATGTCTAGGTTAATTGTATATATGTAACTATTATGTAATTGTCATCAAGTTTCATTACGGAAGTTAAGATAATGATCTTGAGATCAAGTATTAAGATTGAAATCTGTGATATAAATAAGAGAAAAATTAATAAAGAAAGAGAGAGTTAATTAAGCAATCAAGAAGTGAAGTCTCATTTTAAACTTTCAGGTACCACCAGCGCAGAAAAACATTTGGTGAGTATACATTTAATGATGTAACAGGTAATTCATATAACGTTACACAACAGAGTTGTGTGGGTTCAACGGAGAACCCCACACAACATTATGGCGCAGCCGGTAGGATTTCACCGGGCCTACACACAACATTATGGCGCAGCCGGTAGGATTTTTTAAAAAAGGGTAGTCTCTTTTAAAAAAGGATAGTGATTCGAACTCGGTCCCTGTGTTCAAATAAATAAATAATAATAACTTCTCAAAGATTCTGCGACTCCGTAGCCAATTCCTTGTAGTTGACCGGACCCTCCAGAATATAATTAAAAAGGTGTAAAGCCAGTAAACCATAAAAAATTTTTAGGTTCGATCACAGAATTAGATTCCCAGAGAAACTATGGTGTAGGGCTAGAATTGTTGTAGAAAACAAAAAAAATTTTAAATACAGCGAAAATATTATGAAAATAGCTTCGTACAAAAACAAAAAAAAAAATTTCAGAATGAACATATGCGAGATAGCGAAAACAGTATCGGAGCTTGTGCCTATATTTTCAGGAGCAGACTCCTTTGAGCTACAGGAGGAAGTGTATAAGTTTATACTTGAACAGAATTAGCTTTCCAAGTGGTAGGAGAATCGAATTTAGAAAAATTTATTCAATGTGTGAAACTTAGACTTTATGGAGATGCTTTCAAATTAGTAAGACCAAGACAATTTAACAATCTAAATGAATTATTTATACTTATAAAGAAAACGTATTTGGAACGAAAAGAATAAGATGTAGTATGGCTGGAAATACAGAAGACATTTCAACAACCTGGTGAAGAAATAAGACAGTATGCAAGACGGTTAAGTGCTCTAAAAACAACAACAGAAGATATAATTAATATCGAATACAAAGACGGTGTGTCCGCACTTTTAAGTGAATTAAATAAAACTGTAATTACAACTTTCAGGTTTGGTCTGCAGGATTCAACTCTAAGAATACATATGCTAAGCGTTAAAACAGAAACATGTGAGAGTGTAGTGGAAGAAGCGATATGTGCATTTGGGCTTATCGAAAGAGGGAAAAATGCGAGACCAAATCAAAGTGCATTTGGTATAAATTTCAGTAAAAATGATGTGGCATGTAGGGTGGTTGATCATGAGGTTGAGGCAGGTCAAAGGGCTTACTCTTCATCAGAGAACCTGCCAGGAATTCAAATAACAAGAAATTATGAGGATAGAAGGTCAAGAAATGTTAACTTAACATGTTCATTTTGTAGAAGAATAGGGCACCCAAGAGATGAGTGCTACGCAGTAAAAAATCAAGTTTATTGTAGGAAGTGTAGAGATTATGGTCACGAATATAATTTTAACTGTTCAGCTTGCAGAAATATGAATAACAATGAAACAAATAAAAATCAAAGCAGTTATGATAGAAGTCAGAATAATTATAACATAAATCAAAAGACCAATGGCAACATGATTCAAGTATCAAACAAATATGAGGTTAAATGCAAATGGTGTGCAAGGTTGGGACACAAAATTGACAAAATCAAAAGACCAATGGCAACATGATTCAAGTATCAAACAAATATGAGGTTAAATGCAAATGGTGTGCAAGGTTAGGACACAAAATGCAGGATTGTGTTGCAAAGAGAGAATACGATTTGAAACAGGCAAACTATCGAGGGCCCAGCCAAGGCCAATGAGCTGGGAACCCAAAAAATTAAGGACAATTGGGCCAAGTAGGGTAGTCACAGATGATTTCACGTCAAAAAAAATTGTAAACATCTGTACACCAAGGAAAATAGGGAACAAAATACCAGAAAATCGTTCACCGATAGATAAGGCCAAAGTTTTGGTAACTAATGAAATAACGAAAGCACTTTGACAGTAAATAGTACGTCAGCGGATACAGCTAATTTTTTATTCAACAATTTTTATTCAAATATCGAAGAATTGAAGGTAACAGAGCAATAAAAAAATAATGGAAGATAATTTGACTTCGCAAAAGATAGTAAACATCCTCACCACTTGGTCAAAGACGAAAGTATCAACAGGTAAAGATACAGTAGGAAAAGAAGCTATATTAAGTACTTCTCAGGAAAGAGATAAAGATTTAGCAAACTCGTTACACAATTAGAATTTTACGTTTCAGAATAGAAACGAACAAGGTAGATGTTTTGGTTTAGGCAAAGTCAATGATGTGTTCATAGAAATTCCCTGTAAGGATTCTATAGAAGGACAACTAATTTTACTTGTGGATACCGGGGTTGAAGCCAGTTTAGTTAAACTGAATACATTAAAGAAAATTTGAATAAAGATACAAGGGAAATTAAACATTTGAGTGGAGCATTTGGAGGTTTTGTAGATACATTGGGGTCTGTAGAGATCCAAAACGATAAGATAAAGAACTTAAGTTTTAAGTTACACGTAGTGGCACTAGAACAAGGGTTGCCTGCAGATGGTATTTTAGGTCGGGATAGTTTGTGGAATAATTCAGTTATAGATGCGATTAATAAGACGTTAACAGTCTATGGTAAACACATGGAGACTAGGGTGGAATTACCTATAAAGCAAATAAACGAGATTAGTTCTTTAAGCTACAATAAGGAGATAAGGGTTAAAGCAAGAACAATACAAACGGTAAAAATTCCGATAAAAACAAATATTTCAGTTGTTGTAATCCATAAACAAGAGATTATGCCGGGGGTTTATTAAGGTGAAACGTTAGCAAATATGAAGAATAAAATGGCATATGCAACAGTGCTTAATGCAAATAAGGATGACTGTGTCATACCTAAGGATTTCAGACCAAATTTTTCAAATTTTAAAGAGTTCATAGTGGGAAGTTCATAAGGGAGTAGACGTGAAAAATGTCAAAAATGCCAGGTTAATAAAAAAAAAAAAAAATTAAATTGGCCATTTCAGCCCTTGAAAGGACTTTGACCGAGCTTCTTATGATCAATTGTGTTGTGTGTGTTATTAAATGTTTGCACACAATTGACCAAGAACTGGACCTAAATGTTTTATTCCGACTCCGAACGGCTAAAGTTCATGTTCTCAAGAAGCTTTACATGGCATTATTTACTCTCTGAGGTTTGCCATTGTCTGCAGAGAGGTGGTGACCGATCAGGAAAATTTTTTATTGAAAAAACTTTTCGCCGGTCTGGGGATCGAACCCAGGCTCCCAGCATGCTAAGCCACACACTTTACCTGCATGCCACGGTCACCACCATGCCAGGTTAATAAATGTTTTAAATTAACAAAAATGCCAATGGTGTTAACAGATACACCGACGCGTCCATTTGATAAAGTTTACATTGACATAATGGGTATCCTGCCAGAGACTGTTTCAGGAAATAAATACATACTTACTTTTCAAGATGATTTTTCGAAATACATGGTCGCAATACCAGATGCTGAAGCGTTCTTCGATGAAATTATAACTCGTCACAATACTCCAAAAGTTGTGATTACCAACAATGGTTCAAATTTTGTGTCGAAATTATTTTCGGATGTGTGTAAAATGTTAGGAATTAAGAAATTACATATAACTCCATACCACCCACAAGCTAATGGCTCATTGGAAAGAAGCCATCGTCCGAAACCAGTGGCGGTTTGCAGTTATATTGCGAAAGCATTGAATGTTGCTCGCGAAGTTTTTACTTGCACCAGACTAACGAAAAAAGATGCTAATTTGGAAAATCTAAAATTTGTCAACTTCAAACTAGGTGTGCCATCGCAGCTCTTTCACAAGGCATTTAACAACTCTGTTTGGCCACTTTCTGTGAAAATTACAAATTTCATTTCGAAGCCAAAAAACTTCGACAAGGGACTTGGGACAATTCCACCACCGATTCAAGCGATGACTCTATAATTACACAGTGCGACACCTAAAAATAACTTCAAATATCTCAAAGGTTTCTAGTAGTACATGGTCTATATATTATGCCCTCTTACTCAGTTTTATCGGATTAGGTCAAATAAGAGAGAAATTCAAGGTCAAATTTCAACATTAAATCACCAATTTTTTCTTATAACTCTTAAACTAAATTCAAATCCTGTGTAGTAACTGAATCTAAATATTTGCAATGGATGGTTCTTTACATTTTGATACCATTTTTTGCTCAAAGAGTTACGTAAGGGGGTTAATTATTTCTTCGAAAACAGGGCTTTTTAATAAAAAACAAAATTTTCAATAGTTCATTTACTTTGTATATGTCTTCAAAAACAATAATATTTTGCTGAATTTGCACACACATTAAGTAAAATAAAATAACCCACCTCTGAAAAGATCACAACAATTACATGTGCGCATCCAAAGATATTCGGATTCTAAGATTACCAAAAATGGTAACTTCGTTAATGTAAGCCCTAGATTAAAATCATTTAGATGAAAATTATAGATCCAACAATTTTCTTCAAAACTGTCCTTAACATTTTTACCGAAAGAGTTACCGTTTTAAAGATACGCGCGTAAATATGTATTTACAACTTATATGAAAAATTCGAATTTGAGAAGAAATAGAAATAAAAATAATTTCCATTTTAACCGTTTAAATTTTTCATATATAATTAACGCAGTTACCATTTTTGGTAATCCTAGACTTGATTTTTATTAATAACAATACGAAATATGAAATTTTTAAATGTGACATTCCTTTAACTTCTGAATCTGTTCATCACAAAGCAATCATGCTAACTTTTATTACTTATGAATTTACGAACAACTCAGTAGAATATGTTAGTACCACGTACAACTTTCATAAAGCAAATATTATTTCTTTAAACAATTATTTCAATTCCATTGACTGGAACTCCGTAATCGGTTCATTAAACTTAAGCAACATGTATAATACATTTAAGATTATTCTGAAAGAAAGTTTTGATTTATATGTTCCTTTGAAATCTTCTAGAAAGATTTATAAATTGCCTTGGTACAATCATAGATTATCTCAACTCAAAAATTTGAGAAACAAGGCTCATAAAAGATTCAAAAATACTAATTCTGATACAGATAGACTTTCATTTATGCAATTCAGGCGTGAATTTGACTTTCTATCCAATTTTTTATATACAAAATATATCAGTTTAATGGAAAAAAATATAAGGTACAACCCAAAGTCCTTCCGGATATTTTTAAACGAAAAACGAAAAACCTCGGGATTTCCTAAATCGATGGAATTCGAGGGTGCTTTCGCGAATAATAACGAAGAAATTTGTGAATTATTTGCAAAGTTTTTTGGATCAGTCTTTGATAATAACAATAACCAGGCTATCTCTAATAATTGTTCTAATGTTCCTGAAATTTTAAATATTGGTAATATGGAGATTACTGAAGCTGAAGTTTTTAAGGCTCTTAATAGTTTAGACAGTACTAAGGGTTGTGGATACGATTTATTGCCACATTTAATTCTGAAATCTTGCGCAAGCTCTCTTTGTTCTGCGTTAACAGTAATTTTTAATAAGTCCCTCTCGAGCGGAATCTTTTTAGATGAGTGGAAATTAGCCTTTATCTCCCCAATTTTTAAATCTGGCCAAAAGTTTCTTATTTAAAACTACAGGCCGATTGTTAAACTTTCAGCCATACCTAAACTATTAGACAAGTTAATTGCCGCAAAACTTTTTTCTGAAGTAAAAAACTTTATCTCGCCTGATCAGCATGGATTTTTTACTGGTAGATCCACGAGCACTAATTTGGCTATTTTTTCTAATTTTTGTATGAATGCCATTGCAAAGGGCCTTCAAGTGGACGTTCTTTACACTGATTTTGTTAAAGCTTTTGACAGTTTGAGTCACAACTTACTGATTTCTAAACTTAAGAAGCTAGGACTTCACTCTAATTTTTTACAATGGATGCTCTCTTATATCATAAACAGGAAATTATTCGTTAAGATCGATACCTGTTATTCTAGCATGGTTCTAGTTACCTCAGGTGTTCCACAGGGAAGCCACTTAGGGCCACTCTTGTTCATAATATATATAAACGATATTCTTAAGAGTTTTAAATTCTGCAAAAGTTTGCTGTATGCTGATGACTTGAAAATGTTTTCAGTTATAAAAAATTCTTTGGATTGCTACAAATTTCAGACAGATATTAATACCCTACTTTTATGGTGTGAAGTTAATGGCTTAAAGCTCAATTACGCTAAATGTCATATTTTAACATTTTGTCGCAAAAATGACTTCATTATGAACGAATATTCATATGATACCATTAGTTTCTTTCAAAGATCATCCGTTGTTAAGGATCTGGGCATTTACTTTGATCCCAATCTCTCATTCAAAACTCATAGAGATTATGTAATATCCAAGGCTAATTCACAGCTAGGTTTTGTCAAAAGAAACTCGAAGGAATTCTTAGACCCTTATACGGTAAAATCAATTTTTTTTTAGCTTAGTCAATATTAGAATATTCATGCATTATTTGGAGCCCTTCGTATGCTGTCGATGTTCACAGAGTAGAGAAAGTTCAGAAAAGGTTTTCTCGTTTCGCTTTACGAAATATGTATACATATCAAGAATGATATTCGCTGCAAACTACTTGGAATCCAATCGTTGGAGCTAAGAAGAACAAGTTTTTCTATATTATTTATTAAAGACATTTTAGATGGTAAAATCCAAAGTCCGGAACTGTTGCAACTAATACCTTTGTACGCACCAACTAGAGGACTTAGGGAAAGACCTTTATTTTATATTTTTCCTCATAAAACTAATTATAGCCAGAATGAGGTTATGTCCAAATGCTTATATCTATGTAATTCTGTTGCTGGTCAGTTGGATTTCAGCATAAATAGAGATATATTTAAGAATTTATTACTCGATTTGCTAAATTGTGTTTAATATGTTAAATTAAGCTAGATTAAGGATTATATCTGTGAGGGCAATGTCCCAATAGATGAAATGAAATAAAATAGCAGAATACTTACGAAGTTTTGCAAAAGAGTATGGGTCAAATTGGGACCAGTGGTTAACATCTGCCATGCATGTGCACAATCACACACCTCACATGAGCACCAAACAATCACCGTTCAAAACTTTATATATGCTCAATTCAGAAATGCCAACTAATCTTAAACGTAAATGTAGTCCGGTGTATAACACCGAAGATCCTTCAAAAATCCTTAAATACCAAATCCAAAGAACTCTAGTGAGACAGAACCAGGAGCGAGCAAAAGAATTATCAAAAATACGGTATGATAACTCTTTAAATCCTGTAGAATTTAAAATTGGTGACAAAGTACTGATGAAAAATCAGGCTAGAAAAAATAAATTTTCACCAATATGTATAGGCCCATATGAGGTCATAGCAATAAAAATTCCGGTCACTACAGAGATTTTAATAAAAGGAAAAGCTAAGAAAATACATAACTGAAGTTGTTTCACAGTAATTAAATTATGTTATAAAAGTAAAAATTAAATTTAATTAAAATTAAAATAAAAAATTCAATTAGACATTAAATTACACCAAAAATATGAAACTAATTAAAAAAAAAAATTTGTATGTTTTAAATTCAATGATATAAAGGTATTCATTAATTTTTTTTTTAAATTTAACATAGATATTTGAAACTTAAATTTTTAATATTTAAGTTTTCAAATATTTAATGAAAAGAAAATTGGTTTTAATCAATAAACAATATCTAATTAATTATTTGTTAAAAGAGGGTTAAAATTCAAAAGATTAAAAAGTTTTAAGATATATATAAGAAATTGAATTAAAATTATACAAGAGATAACTCACAAATTTAATTCACCATACTACAATATTAAACTTAATATTTAAGACAAGATGATTGCAAAAATCAAAACTACACATTTATTACACGAAACTTTTAAAAAATTATACAAGAGATAACTCACAAATTTAATTCACCATACTACAATATAAAACTTAATATTTAAGATATGATGATTACATAAATCAAAACTACACATTTATTACACGAAACTTTTCCGTATCAATAATCGTGGTCCTAGTTCTGGCGGTAGCAGCAACAAAACTGAATCGATCTGGTGGACAACGTTACACAAGAGAATGGAGCTATTCTGACGAAGTTCGAGGCCTTAGACGTAAACGAGTTAAAGTTTCAAGTAAAGCAAATAAGAAAGCAGTAAATAACAACAAGAAAATATACAAGATCTTAAATGTTTGTGGAAGGTTGAGGGTTACATAGTGTTATTAAAAACTTGAAATTTCACAACAGATTGTATACACAAGAATCAAATAATTTTTTATTTTCTCCATTTAAGCGAGAAAATCAATCAAGTCGTAAGATTTACAAGTACAATGCTTAAACATGAACACGAACACACCTTTCTAAGAAAACGCTTAACCAGAACGAAACCAAAGTTTTGATAAATTATAGAGTCGCTTCCCAATTAACAACACTAGCAAACATAGCTTGTCAAAACTAAATGCAAACTTTAATATAAAGTTACGAAAATATGAACAACACAAAACACGAAATAAAAACGAAATTTGGCATCTTGTTCGTAACTTCAAGACTTCACCGAAGTATATAAGTTTAAATACTCAATAGAGAAGAAAAAGGGTGCGACATAAACTTGTCAGTGACGGTTATCGAATGATCATCAAAGACAGAAATCAGCAGAGTCATCATAATAATGCCAGCAAGAGGAACAACTTTATCGGCAATCATATAAATAATCATCAAAATTACTAGGACCCACGAACAGATACACATAAATAAAGTAAAGATTATAAGATAGCTTATATAAAACTTATTAAGCACACAACAACAGTATTTATAAACTATGTAAACATGCAAAGAATTTAAAAAAAAAAAATTAATGTAAAATGATGCCTGTCTCTTCTCACATATAAGTACTTTAATTTTGAAGAAAATTAAACCTCTTCAAGGTAAAAATTTTCTTTCATAAGGGGGAAGGAAACCTTCAGTATAATTTGTTACATAATTACGATTATGCATAAAAATAAAATCAAAAATCCTTTATTTAAGATAATATTTACAACAACAAAAGAGAAAAGAGTGTAAAAAATAATAAAAATAAATGTATAAAAGGAAAACATAAGATACAAATTTCTATTAAGAATTATTATTATTAAAAACAAAATTAAAAGAATTATTATTATAAAAAAAAATTTTAAATAAAAAAACTCTGCATATAAAAACTGCATACAAAATTCAAAGAAAACTATATTCGAAAAAGGGATTAAATATTAATGTATTAAAAATTAAAATTTACCTTACATACATAGATAACGCAAAATTCTGATAAATTCAGGTGAAGAAAAATTACGGCTAAATGAATAGCATAATTTTCCTTTGTCAGAGGGGGGGGAGGAATGTTGTGACTCATTCGTCACAAGCGAAGTTGAGTTGTTTTTATATTATAAATTACAAATACTGACCTACCTCAATAATAATGAAGCGACCAGCGTTTTTGTAATGCTTGCCAATTTAAGTTTACGGTCAAGCACCCAACAATTAAAAAGTGCAACGGTCAGCTTAAAATAGCAAGTAAGCAAGGGCCAGCTACTTGAGCTGAGTTTCTGTTACCATAGCTTATAAATTATATTGCGGAAGTAAATAAAGCATATATGTTTGTTTGTATATTTAAAATACGAAGTATGTATATTTGTATGTTGTTTAGCAAAAATGTCTAGGTTAATGTCTAGGTTAATGTCTAGGTTAATTGTATATATGTTACTATTATGTAATTGTCATCAAGTTTCATTACGGAAGTTAAGAAAATGATCTTGAGATCAAGTATTAAGATTGAAATCTGTGATATAAATAAGAGAAAAATTAATAAAGAAAGAGAGAGTTAATTAAGCAATCAAGAAGTGAAGTCTCATTTTAAACTTTCAGGTACCACCAGCGCAGAAAAACATTTGGTGAGTATACATTTAATGATGTAACAGGTAATTCATATAACGTTACACAACAGAGTTGTGTGGGTTCAACGGAGAACCCCACACAACATTATGGCGCAGCCAGTATGATTTCACCGGGCCTACACACAACACTACTCCGCTCAACTCTCGGTTAAGCTCAACAAACCTTACTCTTGCTTCGACGACGCTGGCGGACTTTGGGCGCATATATCCCACTCCATGCGCACTGCTGCTGAAGAAGTCATTGGTTTTCGGCTCCGGCAACCTCGCAACCAATGGTATGACCAGGAGTATATAAAATACGCCGCATATAAAAAGACGCTGCAGTCAGCTGCAACGCCAGCCATGCATGAAAACTATCGCGATAAGAGGAAGGAAGAGATATGCCTTTTCAGACGAAAAAAAGAGAGCAAGAGAGCGTGATTGAAAAAAAATTGAGGTATACCAGGACAAGAAGGATGCTCGAAAATTCTACCAGCAGGTCTCATTTGTAGAGATGAGAATGGTGATCTTGTTAGAGATACGCAGTTCGCATTGAGATTATGGAGACAGCATTTTTCCAATCTGCTTGCAAGCGACGATACCAACAATTCTGCCTTCGGAGAATGCAGTCCGACACCACCAATCGATGATGATGGAGTGGAAATTCCACCACCTAGCCACGACGAGGTTAAAGTTGCTATCCGACTCAAAAAAAACAAAGCCGCTGGTGCTGACGGCCTGACTGCTGAATTGTTTAAAACTAGCGGCGGTGAATTGATAAGGTGCATGCATCAACTAATCAGCAAAATATGGATAGCGGAAAGCATGCCAACGATTGGAATCTCAAGGTGCTTTATACTAAGAAAGGAGACCCGACAATATGCGCCAACTACCGAAGTATCAGTCTTATTTCCATCGCGTGAACGATTGAAGCCGCATACCAAAACACTGATTGGACCTTATCAGTGTGGCTTTCGACATGGCAAATCCACCATAGACCAGATTTTTACACTGCCCACGAAAACCAAATCGACACCCATCATCTCTTTGATGATTACAAAGCTGCGTTCGATAGCCCGATTCGGGATTGCCTGTACGCAACAATGTCTGAGTTCGGTATACCTGTAAAGTTGATGACGCTCTGCAAGATGACGTTGAGCAATACATGCAGCTCCGTCAAGGTAGGAAATGACCTCTCTGAAACCTTTAATACCGAACGAGGTTTCAGACAAGGCGACCCGCTTTCAAGCGATCTTTTCAATTTCATCATGGAGGGGATCCTACGAAAGGCAGGTGTACATCGAAATGGTACCATTTTCTACAAAGGTGTCCAGCTCCTTGCGTATGCTGATGATATAGATATTATTGGCAGAACCAAGAGAGATGTAACGGCTGCTTTCGCCGCTATCGAAAAGGAATCAGCCAAAGTGGGTTTGACGGTAAACGAGGGCAAAATAAAGTATATGCTGTATGCAAATAGGGAAGTGCGACGTCTAGGCTCCCATGTTACAGCAGGCAAATATAACTTTGAAGTTGTCAAGGAGTTTACACACCTTGGCACCGCCGTAAACAGCAACAACAATGTCAGCCTGGAGATAAAGCGAAGAACAACAATTGCTAATTGGTGCTACTACGGGCTAAGTAAGCAATTATGTTCCAGAGCCCTCTCGATCGACAAAACTAACACTCTTCAAGACGCTCATCATACCTGTGCTTCTCTATGGCGCTGAGGCATTGGTGGTATCCCAAACAGATGCAGCCACTCTTGGGGTGTTTGAGAGGAAAGTTCTTCACAAAATCGTTGGTCCTGTTCGAATTGGCGACGACTATCGCATTCGAATGAACCACGAACTGTACGAGCTCTACGACGACATTGACATAGTCCAGCGTATAACAGTTCAGCGACTACGTTGGCTTGGTCATGTCTTCCGTATAGATGAAGAAGCTCCAGCGAAAAAGGTGTTTGAGGCGAAAGCCGAGGGTCGACGACGAAGAGGAAGACCATGCCTCCGATGGATTGACCAGACCGAGGAAGCCCTTACCGCACTTGGCGAAAGAGATTGGAGACGGCGCGCGCGAAGCAGAGACGCCTGGCGAGAGCTGATGAAGTTGGCCGTAATCCGTCAACGGGTTGTCATGGCCACCTAAGTAAGTAAGTATCTCATGAAATCACAGAGGATATCAATGCTATAAAAGTAGAAAATGTATGCCTATTTCACACTAACATAAACCAATCCCACAAGATAGGGCTCGCATGCTCATTTTTTCTTACAAAAAATGTGATTGTGGGAGATCAAAGAAGATAGCATGGAAACGCGGCATAATTTTTCACCCAAGTTGCTTAATATGTTATACATTTTCGGCTTTGTATTTGGGCCTTATAGCAAAAAATTCATTCCATATCATCAGATCTTTGAAACTGAAAATTTATAAATTTCATGGTTTTTTGCATTTTCCAACTAAACTATTGCAGATAGAAAAAAAAGTTGAATAGCAATTTTGTAGTTTGTCTGACGGCTGACATAAAAGTTTTATACAAATTTTTCGTATCATTACAAACAACAATGTTACAGGCTCACAAAGTACAATTTTTATGAATTTTTGATCTTATCAATTGAAAGACTGATGATTAAGCTAATATTTCTGTTCAGAATTCTCAGTATATTAAACTTGCAACAAAACTGTATGGGTGAGATTTTCGGTATTATCAATAGTTAAAATTAACATGCCCGCAAAGTCTTATTTCTATGATTTTTCAACTATATTATGAAATTTATTGATGATAGACATAAAATTTTAATCAAACACAGCAAGTACAGCTTATTTTCCACAAAATTGTTCTTGATAAACTTTTTATATGAAACACAATTTATTGTGTTAAAAATATTACAGTTATTTTTGTAATGTTTCTTCACACCATTTTTATATATATAGACTAGCGGACCCGGCGAACTTCGACTCGCCACAATTTAACGCCTTCAGATAAACTCCCGAGTAATAATAAAACACAGATAGTTCAAATTTCAATGCGATTTATTTGAGTGGAATCGAAATCAGTAGAGAGCGATATGATGAACAATGTTTTTTGATTTGTTTTCCGGCGCAAAAACAAACAACGAAGACGGTTTCCCAACACGCGAACAGGCAACGTACAGCTGACCATGCGAAAAACAGGGAAATTCGAGATTAATCCCAAAGACTTCCAACGATTGGCCTTGCGATTTATTGATTGTCATCGCAAAAGCCAATCGAATGGGGAACTGAATCCGCTTGAATTGGAATGGAAGATCCGTTGGAATTATCGGAATTCGTGGGAAAAGGACTTTCTCTCCTTTGAATTTGCCCTTGATTATCGTCGCTTGAATCACATTGTTCATCAGTTTCTTGATGGACAACCGCGTACCGTTGCACAATTTTGGATGATTCAGATTCCGCAACATGATTATAATCGATCCTACCTTCAGCTGTAAATTATGCGGCGGAGTTCCTGGGAGACAAAAGGGGGCGATCTTCACATGGCAACGTGTCTGACTGCCTCAACTTGGCGAGGCCAGCATTATCCATGTCGAAATCGTCTCAAGTCGACTCAAAACCTCCGCGTGGTGTCTCCTGGAAACGTCAAAAACTATCGCCCGATAAACTTTGGCGGCCAATTTGAGCGGCGATGTCTCCTCTAGACAATAAACTTGAGGGGTCTCTTCAAGACCTTAAAAATGGAATGTGCGTAGGGTTTGGGTCCCAACCACATTATAACTTCCCAATGAAAACAAAATCAGCCTCGGATATGAACCCCCACTACGTTGACGACCACCGCAAACGAAAAACGGATAATGATTTACGGATATGCACCTGGAATGTCCGGACCCTTTATAGGGAAGGTGCCACTGTCCAACTGGCGGAAGCCCTCGAAAAAATTAAGGCTGACATCACCGCCATCCAGGAGATGCGATGGAAAGGACAAGGCTGCTCTAAGAGAGCAGACTGCGATATCTACTACAGCTGCCATGCGGAGAAGCGCGAATTTGGATGCGGATTCGTCGTAAGTCGGAAACTACGCCATCTTGTTTCCCGGTTCACACCTGTGAACGAAAGGCTGGCGACAATCCGCATCAAGGCGAAATTCTTCCACATCAGCCTTATTTGCGCACATGCCCCGACGGAGGAAAAGGACGATGCTGTCAAGGACACCTTCTACGCGAGCTTAGAGGACGTGTATGATCGCTGCCCGGCCCACGACGTAAAAATAGTTCTCGGCGATTTTAATGCAAAGGTCGGAAAAGAAGGCATCTTTGGCTCCACTGTCGGTCAGTTCAGTCTCCACGAGACCACTTCGAATAACGGTCTAAGACTGATCGACTTCGCCGCGGCGCGAAACATGGTAGTTAGTAGCACCAGATTCCAACACCTCGATATCCAAAAGGCAACCTGGCTGTCCCCGGATCAAAAAACGCGAAACCAAATTGATCATGTTGTGATCGACGGAAGGCACGCTTCAAGTGTTCTGGATGTGCGCACATTTCGGGGGGTCAATATTGACTCCGACCATTATCTTGTTGCAGCCAAGATCCGCATGCGATTGTGCAATGCGAAGAATGTACGCACAGGTGTGCAACGAAAGCTTGATGTCGATAAGCTGCTATCACAACGGACCGCCGAGGCCTACTCCGCTCAACTCTCGGTTAAGCTCAACCAACCTTACTCTTGCCTCGACGACGCTGGCGGACTTTGGGCGCATATATTCCACTCCATGCGCACTGCTGCTGAAGAAGTCATTGGTTTTCGGCGCCCGCAACCTCGCAACCAATGGTATGACCAGGAGTGTCGCGACGCGACAGCAGCAAAATACGCCGCATATAAAAAGACGCTGCAGTCAGCTGCAACGCGAGCCATGCACGAAAACTATCGCGATAAGAGGAAGGAAGAGATATGCCTTTTCAGACGTAAAAAAAGAGATCAGGAAAAGCGTGAGCGAGAAAAAATTGAGGTGTACCAGGGCAGGAAGGATGCTCGAAAATTCTACCAGCAGGTTAAGCGTCTAACCCAAGGTTTCAAGCCTGGAGCATCCACTTGTAGAGATGAGAATGGTGATCTGGTAACAGACACGCAGTGCGCATTGAGATTATGGAGACAGCATTTTTCCAATCTGCTTGCAGGCGACGATACCAACAATTCCGCCCTTGGAGAATGCAGTCTGACACCACCAATCGACGATGATGGAGTGGAAATTCCACCACCTAGCCATGACGAGGTTAAAGTTGCTATCCAGCGACTCAAAAACAACAAAGCCGCAGGTGCTGACGGCCTGGCTGCTGAATTGTTTAAAACCGGCGGCGGTGAATTGATAAGGTGCATGCATCAACTCATCAGCAAAATATGGCTAGCGGAAAGCATGCCCGACGATTGGAATCTCAGTGTGCTTTGTCCTATACTTAAGAAAGGAGACCCGACAATCTGCGCCAACTACAGAGGTATCAGTCTTATATCCATCGCATATAAGGTTCTTTCGAGCGTATTGTGTGAAAGATTGAAGCCGCATACCAAAACACTGATTGGACCTTATCAGTGTGGCTTTCGTCCTGGCAAGTCCACCATAGACCAGATTTTTACACTACGCCAAATCCTGGAAAAAACCCACGAAAACCAAATCGACACCCATCATCTCTTTGTTGATTACAAAGCTGCGTTCGATAGCCCGATTCGGGATTGCCTGTACGCAACAATGTCTGAGTTCGGTATACCTGTAAAGTTGATTAGGCTCTGCAAGATGAAGTTGAGCAATACATGCAGCTCCGTCAAGGTAGGAAATGACCTCTCCGAAACCTTTAATACCGAACGAGGTTTCAGACAAGGCGACCCGCTATCATGCGATCTCTTCAATTTCATAATGGAGGGGATCCTACGAAAGGCAGGTGTACATCGAAATGGCACCATTTTCTACAAAGGTGTCCAGCTCCTTGCGTATGCTGACGATATCGATATTATCGGCAGAACCAAGAGAGATGTAACCGCTGCTTTCGCCGCTATCGAAAAGGAATCAGCCAAAGTGGGTTTGACGGTGAACGAGGGCAAAACAAAGTATATGCTGTCTGCAAATAGGGAAGTGCGGCATCTAGGCTCCCATGTTACAGCAGGCAAATATAACTTTGAAGTTGTCAAGTTGATAATGATTTACGGATATGCACCTGGAATGTCCGAACCCTAAATTGGGATGGTGCCTCTATCCAACTGACTGATATCTTGGAAAGATATAATGCTGATATCACTGCAATCCAAGAAATGCGATGGAAGGGACAGGGTTGCTTACGGCAAGCATCCTGTGATATCTACTACAGCGGCCATGCGGAGAAGCACGAGTTTGGATGCGGATTTGTAGTTGGCAAGAGAATACGGCATCATGTCCTGCGATTCACTCCTGTGAACGAACGACTTGCCATAACTCGCTTCAAGGCAAAATTTTTTGACATAAGCCTTATATGTGCGCACGCTCCGACAGAAGAAAAAGATGATGAGACCAAAGAAAGTTTTTACGAGCGCCTTAAAGACGCATACGAGCGCTGCCCCCGTCATGACATAAAAATCGTGCTTGGTGACTTCAACGCCAAGGTGGGTAAGGAAAACATATTTGGTCCTACAGTCGGAAAGTTCAGCCTCCACGACAACACATCCGATAACGGAATGAGGTTGATTGACTTCGCCGCAGCACGAAACATGGTCGTTAGTAGCACTAGATTCAAGCATCTCAATATTCATAAGGCCACCTGGCTGTCCCCTGATCAAAAAACATGCAACCAAATTGATCACGTTTTGATTGACGGAAGGCACTCTTCCAGTGTATTAGACGTACGCACGATCCGTGGTGCTAACATAGACTCGGATCATTATCTTGTCGCAGCCAAGATCCGCACACGTCTGTGCGCAGCTAAGAATGCTCGCAATCCTACACAAAGAAAGCTAGACGTCGATAAGCTGCAGTCAAAACGGACGGCCGAAGCCTTCGCTACTCGACTCTCACTCCTGCTTCAAGAAAGCACTCCTCCGATCGACGATATATGCGGACAGTGGACTCACATATCCCACTCTATCCGTACGGCTGCCGAAGAGGTGATAGGTTACCACCGCCCTCGCCGAAACCAGTGGCACGACCAGGAGTGTCGCGACGCCACTGCAGAGAAGGACGCTGCCTACAAAGCCACCCTGCAGTCGGTTGTAACGCGTGCTGTTAAGGAGCGATACCGAGAGAAGAGGAGGGAAGAGAAACGCATTTTCAGGCGAAAAAAACGAGAGGCGGAAATGCGTGAGTGCGAGAAAATTGAGATGCATGGCGACAGGAATGAGACTCGAAAATTTTTCGAAAAATTAAGACGCCTGGCCGATGGTTTTAAGACCGGAGCCTCTTCCTGCAAGGACGAGAATGGGAATCTAGTGACAGATATCCAGAGTACACTGATGTTATGGAGGGAGCACTTCTCTAGACTTTTAAATGGCGACGCTGTCAACAATCCCGCCAGTGGAGATGATATCCCGGAAACCCCAATTATGGATGACAGCGTTGAAGTTCCGCTGCCCGACTATAATGAGGTCTTAACAGCTATAGCTCGGCTTAAAAACAACAAAGCCGCAGGAGCCGATGGCCTACCGGCTGAGCTGTTTAAGACCGGTGGCGAAGCTCTGTTTAAATGCATTCACAGACTTCTATGCAGAATATGGTCGGAAGAATGCATTCCAGATGATTGGAACCTCAGTGTGCTCTGCCCAATCCACAAAAAAGGCGATCCCACCATTTGCGCCAACTACCGTGGGACTAGCCTTCTTAATATCGCATATAAGGTCCTGTCGAGCGTATTGTGTGAAAGACTGAAGCCCATCGTTAACCAACTGATTGGACCTTATCAGTGTGGCTTCAGACCTGGAAAGTCCACCATCGACCAGATCTTCACGCTCCGACAAATCTTGGAAAAGACCCTCGAAAAACAAATCGATACACACCATCTTTTTGTCGATTTCAAAGCCGCCTTCGACAGTCCAATAAGGAGTCACCTATATGCCATCATGTCTGAATTTGGTATTCCTGCGAAGCTAATACGTCTTTGCAGGATGACACTGAACAATACCAGCAGTGCAGTGAAAATCGGGAAGGACCTCTCCCTTCCTTTCGATACCAAGCGAGGTTTCAGACAAGGTGATTCCTTATCGTGCGACTTTTTTAATATAGTCATGGAGCAGATCATCCGAGCTGCTGACCTGAGACGCAGCGGCACAATTTTCTATAAGAGTGTTATGCTGCTGGCGTATGCTGATGATATTGACATCATTGGTCAAAATACGCGCGAAGTCAGTGCAGCATTCTCCAGGCTAGAAAAAGAGTCGAGTCGAATGGGTCTTGCAGTGAACGCAGATAAAACGAAGTATCTTGTGTCAACAAACAAACAGTCCCAGCGTCTTGGAAACCACGTCACTGTTGACAACACCTCCTTTGAGGTAGTGAAGGACTTTGTTTACCTGGGATCCAGTATAAACTCCTCCAACGATATCAGTATTGAGATTAAACGAAGGATAACTCTTGCCAACAGGTGTTACTTTGGGCTCAGTAGGCAATTGAGAAGCAGAGCTCTCTCTCGACGAACAAAACTGACGCTCTATAAGTCAATAATCATGCCCGTCCTACTATACGCATCACAAACCTGGACGTTGAGCAGCTCTGATGAAAGGACTTTGGGAGCGTTCGAGAGAAAAATCCTTCGCAAGATCTATGGTCCAATCTGCGTCAATGGCGAGTACCGAATACGATTTTTTGTATTTTGTATTTATTGCGCATATATGTTGGCATATAAGAAAAAGTTTTCTTTTGAGTGCCGCAAATGAACATTAATAACAACATAACTCAAATATTTAAATAAATTAAAATTGTAAATTAAGATTAAGATTAAAATTAATAAGTTGATTAGGATTAAAATTGAACATTAATAACAACATAACTCAAATATTTAAATAAATTAAAATTGTAAATTAAGATTAAGATTAAGATAAATAAGTTGATTAGGATTAAAATTGAATTAAATAGCAAGTAATTAAAAATATTAACATTTCAAATAAAACTATCAAAATTTATAAGGAAGAATTAATAAATTAAATTCTTGGTGGTTATGTTCAACAATTTGATAAGAAATTTAGAATGATAGAGCTAAAAAGGATACGGTAAGAATAACTGCAACTTAGAAATATTTTAGTAGATAGATAGATAGATAGATAGTAGAGAGAGTATGAAAATAGAATAAAGTTATGAAAAGTAGTCAAAAATCAAACGTCTGAAGGCTCTTTGGTTGGACACAACCTTAATGCGATTAGGCAAAGAATTCCACAATCTAATTGTACTAACGAAAAACAACCTGCTGGAGTTTTTGTAAAAGTAGCTCGGGATCAAGAGGTTCATGTTTCTGCTGGACCTACAGAACTTAAGTTTTTCAAAGAGGTAAAGTGGAGACCGCGTGTATATAACCTTATGCAAGAAAAGACAATTACGCGCCTCAAGATGTCGGAAGAGGCAACGACCAAGTAATTTAGTGCGGAATTCTGAAACATGATCAAACTTTTTTAGGCCATAGACATACCGGGCAGCATTATTAAAGGCAACTAAAGGGTGATTTTTTAAGAGCTTGATAACTTTTTTTTTAAAAAAAACGCATAAAATTTGCAAAATCTCATCGGTTCTTTATTTGAAACGTTAGATTGGTCCATGACATTTACTTTTTGAAGATAATTTCATTTAAATGTTGACCGCGGCTGCGTCTTAGGTGGTCCATTCGGAAAGTCCAATTTTGGGCAACTTTTTCGAGCATTTCGGCCGGAATAGCCCGAATTTCTTCGGAAATGTTGTCTTCCAAAGCTGGAATAGTTGCTGGCTTATTTCTGTAGACTTTAGACTTGACGTAGCCCCACAAAAAATAGTCTAAAGGCGTCAAATCGCATGATCTTGGTGGCCAACTTACCGGTCCATTTCTTGAGATTAATTGTTCTCCGAAGTTTTCCCTCAAAATGGCCATAGAATCACGAGCTGTGTGGCATGTAGCGCCATCTTGTTGAAACCACATGTCAACCAAGTTCAGTTCTTCCATTTTTGGCAACAAAAAGTTTGTTAGCATCGAACGATAGCGATCGCCATTCACCGTAACGTTGCGTCCAACAGCATCTTTGAAAAAATACGGTCCAATGATTCCACCAGCGTACAAACCACACCAAACAGTGCATTTTTCGGGATGCATGGCCAGTTCTTGAACGGCTTCTGGTTGCTCTTCACTCCAAATGCGGCAATTTTGCTTATTTACGTAGCCATTCAACCAGAAATGAGCCTCATCGCTGAACAAAATTTGTCGATAAAAAAGCGGATTTTCTGCCAACTTTTCAATGATAAAATTCAATGATTTGCAAGCGTTGCTCGTTAGTAAGTCTATTCATGATGAAATGTCAAAGCATACTGAGCATCTTTCTCTTTGACACCATGTCTGAAATCCCACGTGATTTGTCAAATACTAATGCATGAAAATCATAACCTATAAAAAATCACCCTTTAGTAACTTGTGAGATGACTGTGAATCCAGATTGCTATAAACTGCTTCGGAGTACGTGATAATCGGCATTACCAATTGTAGGACTAGTTTTCGTCTGATTTCTACAGGTACATAATCAGCAGTCAATTTCAAATTTCTCAACATGTAGTAGATTTTACTCACCCTTGAGTTAATATGGTCTTCGCTTGACAACGAAGAATTGATATAAAAACCTAGATTGGAAGCCTTAGCAACAGATTTCAGTTTAGTTTCGTTGAGAAAAATCGAGGGAAGATCGATATAAAAGAGGGAATTTTTGGAGATCGGTAAGACGTATGATTTTTTGGGATTTAGTTTTAGTTTATTATCTTTAGCCCAGTCTGCTATAATATTCAAATCTTCATTTAATCTAACACAAAGATCTTCGATTAGCCCAACAGGCCTTGACAAATATAGTTGAAGATCATCAGCATATGCATGCATTGTGACGTTATTGCACTTGCTAAAGATGTCATTGATGAACATTGTAAAAAGTAAAGGACCAAGTACTGAACCTTGGGAACTCCATCGGTTATGCTTTTGTATGTAGAGAAGTTGTTACCAACTTTAACCCGCTGTTTCCTACCGCCTAAATAACTTTTCAAAAAACGAACTGAAGTGTCAGAAAAACCGAAGTTCATCTTGAGCTTATTACACAGAATATTATGATTCACGGTGTCGAACGCTTTAGAAAAGTCTAGAAGGCAGAGTAACGTCACATGTCCATTATCAAAGGGTATTCTGATATCATCTAATATTTTGACAATAGCAGTAGAACAGCTATGCCCTGAGCGAAAACCAGATTGTAGATTTGACATTAGACCGAATGAATTGATGTAGTTGGAGATCTGCTGTGCCATTAGGGACTCACAAACTTTTGATATTGAGGACAACAAACTTATGGGCCTGAAATCAGACGGTTCGCTTGCGTTAGATTTTTTAGCAATCGGTATGATAGTTGCTGCCTTCCATTTTTCAGGGTAACACGAGGTTGTAAAGCTATGGTTGATTATGTGTACAAGCGGACTGATAACATATGGCAGAATGATTTTAACAAACTTAATGGAGATTCCATCATCACCAGAAGCATTCGACCTAACTTTTGCTACACAACGTGCGACATCCAATTCACAAACCGCGGTAAAATTAAACTGACAGTGAAAATCAGGGGTAGATAAATTAATATTAATCGGTTCAGAAGATTCATCTGATGGAACCATGAGCTGTATGAGCTATATGCCGACATCGATATAGTCAAGCGTATTAAAATAGAGCGGCTTCGCTGGCTAGGTCATGTCGAGAGAATGAATGACGAAGCTCCAGCGAAAAAGATATTGGATTTGGTACCCAGCGGTGGCCAACGCAGACGAGGAAGACCGCATCTCCGTTGGAAAGACCAGGCATTGGATAACCTGACAACGCTTGGAGTTTCCAACTGGCGCCAGCAAGCGCACGACAAAAGAGGCTGGCGAAAATTCTTAGACCAGGCCAAAACCGACCAACGGTTGTAAGCGCCATCTAAGTAAGTAAGTAAGTAAGTTGTCAAGGAGTTTACTTACCTTGGCACCGCCGTAAACAGCAACAACAATGTCAGCCTGGAGATAAAGCGAAGAACAACAATTGCTAATAGGTGCTACTACGGGCTAAGTAAGCAATTAGGTTCCAGAGCCCTCTCTCGATCGACAAAACTAACACTCTACAAGACGCTCATCATACCTGTGCTTCTCTATGGCGCTGAAGCATGGGTGGTATCGCAAGCAGATGCAGCCGCTCTTGGGGTGTTCGAGAGGAAAGTTCTTCGCAAAATCTTTGGTCCTGTTCGAGTTGGCGACGACTATCGCATTCGAATGAACCACGAACTGTACGAGCTCTACGACGACATTGACATAGTCCAGCGTATAACAATTCAGCGACTACGTTGGCTGGGTCATGTCTTTTGTATGGATGAAGAAGCTCCAGCGAAAAAGGTGTTTGAGGCGAAAGCCGAGGGTCGACGACGAAGAGGAAGGCCATGCCTCCGATGGATTGACCAGGCCGAGGAAGCCCTTACCGCGCTTGGTGAAAGAGATTGGAGGCGGCGCGCGCGAAGCAGAGACGCCTGGCGAGACCTGATGAAGTCGGCCGTAACCCGTCAACGGGTTGTCATGGCCACCTAAGTAAGTAAGTAAGTAAGTTCCTGGCACATCAAGCGAGTTCAAAAATTCCGTCGGATAGTTTGTCGCTTCATCCTCGTCGGTCACGCTGTCAACGGATTTGTATGAATGCAGTTCTCCAGCGATTTGACTTTGAATAATTAAATTCAAGCTATCGACGTCCTTATTCTTCGCTGCTAGTATTGCCCGTTCACTAATCCAATCGAGATTTTTAAAATTTTGTGCAATGCCGGGGAACACTTTGGCGATGAGTTCCTCCTTGGACGATGTAAACTCGCAAAAATTTTCCGGGAACGAAAACGTATTACGCCATCTATGGGGTTGTGGCCTGATCGCACCACAGCGCCATCTGTTATTTATCTAGTCCAAAATCTTCAAATCATGCGATAAAATACAAAATTTTTTCTAGTTTTTCCGTAATTTTCCGAGTTTTTCAATAAGAGTTTTATATCCATTTGAAAAGCCATTCCGGAACAATTGCACACAAATTTGCATACAAAAAAATGAAATTTCGATTTTCCCAATTTTCCGACTTTTCCGGAGGGTTTTCCCAAAATTTTCTTTCGTAAAAACCTTCTCCAGGCAAATACGAACAACTGAAAAAAAAATTGAGCCAAATCGGTCCAGCCGTTCTCAATTGATGAATTACTATACATTTTTCACACCATTTTTATAGATATAGATAATAAATATATTAGCATATATTGTGGGATAAGTGTAGGTTGTGGGATGCCTTTAATTTACATCACACATTTATTATTCAGTGGTAAGTAATAATTTTAAGATTAAAAAAGTAAAATCGGTGTTTCTTAGTGAGAGGCGTTATATTAACGAAGTTTTGTTCTGACCTGCCGACCATAGAACAACTGAGCGGGTGCGATTTTCATGCTAGCGATAGGAGTGGTGTAATATTCCAATAACCTGTAATGAAACCTGTCAATCTGACCAGCTTCATAACAACGTTTTAAAATGTTTTTTGCTATTGAAACACCCTTTTCTACCAAGCCGTTGCTTTGTGGATATCTCGGGCTAGAAAAAACTATATATATGATTCCATCCTTTGCATACCTATTAAATTCATAAGCATTAAAGGGTACATTATCACTTCGTATTTTAGTTGGATATCCATAACGACAGAATACGCAATCAAGAACCTCAATGATATTTTCAGCCGATTTTCCAGTTAGCCTTTCAGATACAATAAAACCAGAGTATGAATCAAAAATAACTATAAAATCATGCCCCGTTGAGATGGATACTCTGGCACCGAATCCTGCCGCAAAGGTCTTTTGTCATTCCTGGCCAGAAATATTGAGCCCTTGCTCCAGCTAATGTTTTACGATTCCCAGATGTGGATCATGCAACCATTTACTTATTCGGCTCTGGAGTGCAGATGGAATGACTAAGCGATTATCTTTAAAAAGTATTCCGATTTCAAAATGCAATTTGTATTTGTAAAAAAAAAAAAAACAAAAAAGTTTGTAAATCGATATATAACTAATGGTTTTCCCGCGAAAGACATGCCTGATAAATAATGGAATGTACAATACCTGAGAGTTCTTTCTTGAAATAGTATTATCTTCTCCTGACAGGCAATCTGCAACTAGCAACTCTTTACCTGGTCTATAAATAATTTTCATGTTGGGATATTTAAGAAGATACATGAACATTTGCTGAAGACGGCAAGATACGTCATCAATACTGCGGTTCATAAGAGCCTCTAGTGGCTTGTGATCGGAATGAACAACAAATTGATGTCCATATAAAAACTGATGAAAACGATCGCAAGCAAACACAATTGCCAACAGTTCTTTTTCGATCTGGGCCCACTTTTGCGCACTTTGGGAAAGGGTTCTGGACGCATATGCAACAGGCATATTATCTTGAAGTTAGACACTCCCTAAACCATCTTTCGAGCTATCTGTTTGAATGACAACAGGTTTTTTTGGATCATATATCGTTCAACGACACCTGTCCTTGTAATAGCAGTTAATAAATCACTAAGCTCCCGATCATGAACTTTTGTCCAACTCCATTCCGCATTGATTTTTGATAATTCACGCAAAGAGGCTGTACGGCGGCAAAGGTTTGGAATAAATTTGCCTAAATATTTAAAGAGTCCTAGCAATCGCAAAAGTCTTGTTTATTTTTTGGTTTAGGCATGTCAATAATAGCTTTTATGTAACATTGGTCAGGTTCGATATGTCCTTTTGATATAACATGTCCCATAAATTTTACCTTATCAGTCCTGCATTGAATTTTCGATGGATTAAATTTAATATTATTTTTACGTGCACGTAATAGAACCATTGCCAACGCTTTATCATGTTCGTTGTGATTGTTGCCGGCTATTGACATGTCATCGAAATAAACTTGCACACCCGGTATGTCCCCAAATACTTGCATCATCCTCCTCTGAAACACATTCTCCTCTGAAAACACTGGAGCACTGTTAATACCAAAAGAGACACGGTTCCACCTTAAATGCCCAAAATGTGTCATAAAAGTCGTTAATTCCGAGCTTTTAAGGTCAAGCTCAAGTTGCCAAAATCCATTTCTAAGGTCTAACACCGTAAAATTACGTTTACCTGATAATTGACTAAGAATATCTTCTGATTTTGGGATAAGATAATGTTCTCGTTTTATACATGCGTTTAAAGGTTTTGGGTCAAGACAAATTCGTAAGGAACCATTGGGTTTTTCGATTATTTGTTTGGTATTTACCAGAGATAAAGAGATGGGAAACTTCGGTTTAAGGGAAAATAAAAAAATTGTGCTTGAGAGCTGTGCTTGTTCTACCTATTTTTTCATGCACTCACGTATTGCGTATGTAAATTCACCACATTATATGTCAAACTCTGGCAGATAATTAATTTTCTTGTAAGCATTCTATTGGTAAATATTTTTCTTGTAAATATTCTGAAATAAAATATTTAATTAATATCTATTCTATTTATTTCAAGAAGGTGGGACACAGCACACTGCCAGGCTGAGGATGATGAGCTAGAATTCGAAGACTCTGAGTCTTCTGAAGAAGAAGGACGCAATTCTTAAACTTTAGCAAAACGCTAACAACATAAAATGAAAGAAGCTTGGAAGACTGAATTACGAGTGGAAGTTGAAGATAAAGTTAGAAGTAAGTTTATAGAATAATACAAGACTTCCTGAACATTTTATATCTTTTTCCCTCTTTCTGCCACAGCCATTCAAAAACTTTCCCTGGTTTGATGTCACCATTGCGCGACCCATGTACAACAATTCTCCGAAACAGCACATCAGCCAATTATGGAGTCTGCATGCAGAGGCTGACTATGTGGTACCATCTCAGATTGGCTACTAACTTTATAGCAAAGTCTTGGATATGCGTGCTTAATCCTGGTGACCTCTAGAGTTTCATCGCATTAATGGTTTGCTGAAATATGGACACACATTTTTAACCCGTGCAGCTAAGCTGCCGGAACTGGACAAACGTTTTGTCGACAATTAACGCAATGAGGTATTAACTAAGCCACATATTGGTCATAAAATTTCTCAGTGATTTCGCTGATCTGAACAAAATAAGAAAATATATAAATAAAGAAAAACAAATAATGTTTAGTATCATTAATCGTGGTGAATTCGTCTCAGCACTGAGAAAGGGTTGCATTGCCGAATAATAAAAACGTACTATTAGTAAAGAGTTGCTTTGATTAGAGCTGATTAAAATGTTTATTCAGAATGGAAAGAATAAGGAAACAACATTGGAACACGAATAACTTATTAGAAGTGTTCGATGGCTGCTCTAGATTGAGAATTCTCCCTCTATATCAGTAAAAAGTGTTTGATGAGCATCTTTTCTGGTCTTACCTGCTTTTATTGTTCTTGATTTTTGTTTTTGAAGCTTCTCTAAGTTACGCTTTCTGCTCTTTTGTACGCTAATATTTTTGTGGTGTTAGTTTGAGGAGCAAATAAATAAATAAAATGTTTTGGTTTTTGTTGAAAAATTGAAAAGTTTGAAAAATTGAAAAGGTATTGAGTAAGTTTTTCTTAGAATTTAAACAGTTTGATGAAAAAAAAAGTATTTTTTCTACTTTATTTTATCAGTTGTTTACTTTTGACAGTAACTTTCTTACGCTTGCTGTTTTTTCAGTCTTTCAATTATCTGCTCTACTCTGCTCTGAAATCATTTTCGACGGCACAGCCAATCTATTCTGTTTTACTCTGCTCTGCACTAAGAATTTTTCACCGAACACAGCTATTTGTGAGTGACATTTATCAGTTGACTAATTTTCTGACATAAAAAGCAAAAACGGAACTAAGTCATCATCGGGCAAAGATCAAGATGTTTCCATTACATATACTTTAGTTTTACTACTTTCTACCATATTGAAGTGATCAATGCTTGCTTGTTAGGTATATTAGGTAAATTAGGTATAACCTTAAAAGAATGTATTCAATTTTATCGTTAAAAGTTTGTTGCGTTTGTCATCATATAGGCATTCATTTGATTCCCAAATTGCTTAATAAATATTTCACTTTTTAACCCTTTTTTTCCAACTTTTGTCCTCTATACCTTCTTAATTGAGAGCAAGCTTTAATTTTTTCAGAATTGGAATTATAGAGCGTTAAATTGACATTTATAAATCTTTTAAGTGAATGTTTAATTTCCATTTAATAAAATGTATGAAAATTTGTTAATGTGTAAGTGTAGTATTTAGTATCCACAATTTATAAAACCAAAACTATTTTTACAACCCAATCAAAGTTCATTTATGCAAATGTAAAATTGTCTGAAATAGAACAACGCTTCGCTATTTTGAAGTAAGATTTTGATATCTATTTGGAAAATAAATTTGATGTACCGCTTGCTTTCGTTTGCATAACTTTGCACAAATATCGAAACGGCTTATATAGAAGTTCCCCAAATAAAATATATAGTACTAGTACAAAACGTACATAAATTAGTACTTTGCCATAAGAGCCTACTCCAAACTATACAAAACTACGTTTTTATGCAACACTGCTCTCAGGTATCAGACCGTGGTAGATTAAACTAAATTACAGTGGCCGCATTCAAGGGACACAGTTATTCTAGTAGCAAAACTTTAGTTAGAGCTGTTATCTTACCGTGCGTTTAGACCGCCTGAACGAACGAAAAATTCATTGCGAAGAATTTATTGCGATAAAAAAGTCGTTCGGCGTACTGTCTAAACCGGACGAACATTATCCGCCATCTTGTATGTTCAGGCGGTCTAAACAGAAAATCAGAGATAAAGAGATGGGAAACTTCTTTTTAATGATGTTTTTTTCATGTTTCCCTCCAAATTCATGCTTCTTCTTCAAATTGTTGGGTACTTTTGTGAATCTCATGTATTGTATACATGATTCACCTCATAGTTGTCAAGTATTATTGTCAGATTCTATTAATAGGGTTGCATTGCAAAAAAAATTAAAATGTACTATTATATCAAAGTTGCTTCGAACTTAAATGCTGTTTGCGGTAGAACAATGGTATTTTCTTTTCCCGATAAAAGAAATCAAGAATATATTCCATTTTTCTGCACCCTCTATGCAAAGAGTGCAGAATATATTACATTTTTTATCTAACCCAAAAAATTTTCCCTGTTCTTAGTTGACAAAAAAACAAAAAAAACCTAATTTTGTCATAATTCTACTTTAGGGCCCACGCCTTTTTATTTTTTTTTCGAGTTGGATTAGTTAGATTATATGTATTCTGGCTCGCTTAGCCCAATGGTGGTAAAATAAAAGGACTTTTTTTTTGGTTTAGAAGATAAAATTCATCAAATTTCGAAAAAAGCTTATACAAATCTATGATTTTTTTATAATTTTTTAATATTCAATATTAAACAACAAGTTTAAATAGAGAAACTTGCCTTTATTGTTAATTTATTTTAGCAAAAAATTATTTACCTTTTTAACCAGAGTGGCACCAAAATGCATAGCCTCATACTTTTGCTTTAGGTTAATCGTGTCCTTCTAGTTTGAATATTTGGAATATTTTTCTCTTTTTAGTAGAAACAGCTTTGAGAGAAGAAAGATAAATGAAGGAAGTAAGTACATTTACCAACAAAACAATATGAAAATGTTTCAAATCTAGTTTTTTATCTAATGAAATCTTTAAGTGAAACGTATTGCTTATTTTATGTTTCGGTTTTATAACAAAAACATTTTCATTTTAGCTTCTGAATTTACAGATTAATATTTGTTATCTTCCAAATAAAAGTATTTTTTCATTCTAAAGAAGAAATTCATTAACTTTGAAAATTTGTGGTTTTACACTTTCGCCCTGTTTACCAAGAGTTATACAATGATCTCTATTCAATATTTCAATCGCTTTCCTAATTTGCGCAAAGCAATATCTTATTCACCAACTTAAAACTTGTTAAAAAATAATTGGTGAGTGGTAAAAAGTTATTCAACACAATTTATAAGCTTATAACTAAGTTCTTCTATGTCAAGCGAAAGCTTCATTGATTAAATAAAGAAATAATGGGTTCCGTAAGCGAGAAGGTAATCAGTGATTTAAATAATCTGGATTACTCTCTCAATTGCATGTAAGCAGGATTTTTTTGGGGCTTTATGTTCAATATTTTCTTAAAATGTCACCTTTCAGTTCCTTCAGTTGACAGCATTTAAGGGTAGAATTTAAAATCGTCAATTTTAAGAAAGAACTGCAATTTATCTTACTTTTGAGATCAACATTTTTATGAAAAAAACATTATTAAATTTTAAAGTTCAGAATTTGTTTGAGAAGAGAACCAAAAACTGCAAAATTCTTAAAGAAGGCCAAAATAATAAAAAGTTATTCTGTACCTTGATTCTATTCCTAGTGGAGACGTTCTGTAACAAAAACCGACCTGTTTAAAATTAATTCCGAATAAAATATTACTAGTACAATTCTACTATAATTTCGTACTTATTAATCCGTAGTGAATAATACCTACTCTAAATAGTACAAAACTACGTTTTTATGCAACTCTGCTGTTGGCTTTCATGCCAAGGTGGGTTTTAGATTAAAGCAGTGAGTGCTTTCAAGCGATACAACTGTTCCAGTAGAAAACCTAATTAGCGCTTTTTTCTATGACTGAGTTGATAAGTCAAACATCAAAAATATTGGCAAGTAGTTAAAATGCAATGCCGTGCAACATAAATTTTGACAAATAACAATGAATGCGCATGTTCTTGTAGTTTTAGAGCATATTTTTAAAATTAATACTGAATAAATAAACTTACAAGAGACAAAAATTACAATTTCCTGGTTAGGCTACCAATTTATTCAATAAACTGTTTTGCATTTCATTAATTTCACAACTATTTTGACGTTTCAAATAGCAAACTATTCAGAAAATATGACTTATTGAGAGTAGAGATTTTGGGGAGTATGTCAAAAATTGCACTAACACATTTATAGAGTTTATGTTGGTATTGTTGCCATTTTGACAGAAGGCTATCTCTTTCTTGCCGAAATTTGTCGAAGTTTCCCATCTCATAATCTCTGCAGAAAATTATGCATTCGGCGAACATGAATAAATTCAGGGTGGATAGCTCTTTGTTTATATATTAGTAGTAAAACTTGTACTCCGTTTCTCAACAACAAATTCGTCTGGCAAGCATTAGAAACAAATAATCGTGATTTTATTTTATTATTTCAATATTTCAATTTATTAATTTATTTTTAATACTAGTAATAAATAAATTAATATTATTATTTTAATATTTATTTATTTTTCTTAACAATATTTTACACTTTAGCTATTGTATGAATAGGGTTGCCAACTCTGAAAAGTACAAAATCGGGACGGAGCCATAAAAAATGCGGGACTTGGCTGAAAAATGCGGGACAACATTAGATGCAATTTTTTTTTTAATTAAATATTTCCTTTTATTCTTTGAGAAATAAAGGGTATCAATGATGCCTTTACACCAGTGATGAACAGCGTTGCAGAGCTTCCAACACAAACACAACATTTTCAACATTTCAAACGCTAACTGATTCAATGCTATCGTCGAAGAAGTTCGGCAGCTTCGCACACACGACTTGTCTGTGAAAGCCGAGGGCTCCCCAAAGCTCTTATGTGCACCTCTGCTTTACACCATCGCTTGGTTCCTTGATATTGTTAAGATCTCTTTCCAACTCTTGTCCAATTCATGAAAAAACCAAAAAATAAATCCGAATCGATTTAATAAATAAAATGTATGAAAAATAATGTCGCGCATGTTTGAGAATAAGAAAATAATTTGGAGAGTGTTCTTCATTCTTATTGGTCGATATTAAAAATAAAATTGAATATTCTCTGAGCAGAAAAATAAATGAAGAAAAATTAATGCATAGCAACTGCACACCGGAAGTACTGATTTTTATTTTTCAAAATCAACGAATCAAAATTAAATAGAAACAGTTTCGATAGTATCGTAAGTGTAGACGTAGAATTCCGTTTAAGTTGTAACCTCTTCTACTTTGTCTCTTTGGTCCGATTGTTTCGTCATTTTGCACGTATTTTTATTGATCTTCCAAAAATTAAAAAATTAATGAATAACACTCAATTATGGACTTCTTATCGATGCCAAAACAAAGAAAAAGTTAAATAGTAAGTATGATTAAATGAGCAAGCAAAACGAAACAAGCAAAATTTCAAATTTTTTCGATCATTTTGTTAAGTTTGACATGTTGAGTTCATTGACTTAGTTGAAAAGAAGGCGAAGCAAATGCACTTTCCATTGGTGCCACTTTCGTCTCGGCCCGATATATAGTTTGCGAGCTACAATCAGTTTATCTACTAATTTCAAATTAAAATTAAGACCCCGATTTTTAAAAAATCGTATGGTTACTATATTTCACGCTGAGCACATGTCCTTTCCTCTCGTCTATGTCTGATAAGTTTGCTAGCTACACTTTCTGTTCGATGTATGGTTTGCAAACAACACTCGCTAGTGCTAGTGGGATGTGGAATCCAAATTAATTTGCATTAAAAACAAAAAGAAATATGATCCAACTTGTTTTTTCATAAGTGTTAAATCTAACCGGATCACAGACCCATTCCGTTAAATTTGACAGATTGAATTCATTGACTGAGTTGAAAAGAGGTTCATGAACTCTGGTTTCAAAATAGTATACTAGAACAGTAGTGCATACATAAACCCAATGCCAACTAATGCTTACAATGCTGCCAAAGCGAACCAATCAGTTCGTGCAAAACCAAAGCATACAAGCATAAACAACGAAAGAAAAACAAAGAAAGCAGCAGGCACATAAGCAGCTGATGATTGAAAGCGAACCAATCAGTTCGTGCAAAACCAAAGCATACAAGCATAAACAACGAAAGAAAAACAAAGAAAGCAGCAGGCACATAAGCAGCTGATGATTGATTTTCTTATATAAAAACATGCATTATTCTTCTTATATTTTACTATTTTGTGGCTTTAATATAATAGTGACAAAATCCAAAATGATATTCTTTCAGCGCAGGATATATCTGATATTTTAGTATATATATTATCTTTGAACGAAGAGTATTAAAGGCTGTAGGTAAGCCCTAAAGTATTCGCCAAAAACGTTGCCTAATTACCTTGGAAAAATCTGTTAAAACGACCCCATACAAACCGCGCTGTAAGACGTAATTCTACGTCAAAAAAATGTGCGTAAAAAAATATTTTGTCATCCGTAATTTCACTTCACAATTTTTTCTTAAGAAAATAATTTATTTTTTTATTTTATTTCTCTCTCAAGATGCAGGTTGCTGCAGGCCGTCAGTGCAACACCGTACTTGTGCGATCATTTGTTCTTAATTAGAGATGTGTCGTTCCAAACCTGTATAGTTCCCGGAACTATGTTCGTAGTCGGATATAGTTCCAATCGTTCCCTCGATTCGTTTCTAGCATGTTCAAACAGTTCCGGCTGCAATGATAATTTTTTTTTCTTAAGCAATATGAGAACCAATACGACATCTCTTTCTTACATAATAAGTCTTACACGAATTTTCTGATCACCTACATGTACAAAGATGATGTTTTTGAGCGAACGAAACAACTAATGTATGAAATGGAATTATGACAATCGTCGTTCTTGTTGTGCGAAACGCTCTGTTTCTTTCATTTTGAACATGCTTTCATTCAATCAAATGGAACTAGCGGAACTAAATAGTTCCACGGACATGTTAAAATCTGCTTGAAAGACATAATAAAAGGACGAAGATATATCGTCGTTCTTGTTATGCGCATTATTTTGTTAATTTGGTTGAACATTTGAACGGGCGGAACTAGATAGTTCCAGGACATGATTCGAGGTATTGCTTTCGAGGAAACTGCTGCATCAGAGACCTGCAGCGAGTAGTTATAAATAGAGTCGACTCGAGTATATACGCATGATTTCATGTACTGCCACTCATCCATACTCATAAAAAAGGTTGTAATACTTACAGCTCGCAACTTATTTTTAATGTTTTGAATATGCTTCATACTCTGACTCGCTGCCATACGTAGCCGCTATGATCGTGACTTCCTACCGATAAGTTGCATACAACTGAATGTGAACATGTTCGAGTGAGAATATAAATATATATACCAGAACTTCAAACAAACGACCTGTTTCAGGATTGCCATCTTCGGCGTAGCTCAAAAATTATTGTTTAATTTATTATGATTTAATATCTTTGTTAGTTATTGATTGAGTGTTAACACTACTCAAAACAGTAAGAAATGAAGCTCAACGATTCTGTTTAACTAATAAAATATTTTAAATATTTGTAAGTGAAGTATATCAATGTGTTCCTTATATTTATTGATAAGCATTTGTTTGCGTTACTTTTTCGGAGAAGTTCATTTAATGAAGGGTGTGTTATATTATATTTAGCAAATCATTTAAAGTGCACTACGAAATTCCATAAAAAATGCTTGCCACATCAACAAAAAATGGAAACTAAGTTTTCCTTGAATTAAAAATAACTAGGTGGTAACCCTTCTACTGTTCTTACAGCGACAAGAACAAAATGTAAGTTCAAAAACTACGACAAAGAAAACTACGCAAGTAGTCCCAATGAGTTGTGGGACATTTGCATGAGCTATGAGTATTTGGTATGATTTATAACAACTGGTTCGATGTTGAAGAGTATTTGGTACTACTTTGACGTTCGATGAGCTTCATTTGACAAACTCAGACTCAGCAAGAGTGCTTCAAGTAGAAGTGGTGGTTGTTGTTTGATGTGTACTCACTTCTACTTGGTTTTGCATGAATGACTATAAATCGCATAAATGTGACTCGTTGCAGGTCTCTGTGCTGCATATGAACATGTTTAATTAAAAAATATGGAATGAAATTGTAGATAAGGAATGTAGAATTTATGTCATACTATGCATATAAGTAACGCATTTATGAAGACCTAATTTTATAATATTTATTCATATCTTAGCAGATTTCCTAAGAATTTAAAACACAAACATTCTGAAAAAGTACAAAGGAACTACATAGTTCCGCGGACATGTTTCCGCGAACTAGTTCCGCTGCACAAAAGAAACGTTCCATGTTCGTTCCGGCTCCGGAACTGTTTAGCACAAGCCTATTCTAAATGTTTGCGCATTTAAATATAAAGAATATAAAGAAAAACAGTAAAAAACATTCAAAAAAAGCATCAAGTTCAGCGAACAGTACAAAAAGAACAAGAAACTACGTTCTAAAAATTGTCTAGCTTTAGAAATAATTTCTCACTGCGCATCGGAAAATGAAACTAAAAAATGTTCTTCTCTTTTGAAACGAGTTATAAATTTATTTTGATTATAAAATTAAACGGTTTAGGAAACTGTGTTGCAAGTCGAATTGGAAATTTAGATACAAAAAAACTTAATTTCTCAAATGCGGGACAAAAGGTGTACCGCAAGGGGTCGTCGCGGGACGCTAAAAAATTAGCTGAAATGCGGGACGTCCCGCAAAATCCGGGACAGTTGGGAACCCTATGTATGAAAGAACTATATAATTATTACTATGACTAGTTGTTTCCCGCCAAAAATGACGGGCCCGGAAAAACATGAACAACTTAGTTTTTATGCTAAAGTAAAACTCAACGATGGTCACACATTCGATTTTAAATGGTCCAAATAACAATATTTAGTTCCAAAAATTTATAAAATACCTTGCAATTAAAACAGAAATCATAGTAGGTACAACGAAATAAGTTTGAAAATTTAAACTGAAAATTTCAAATTGAAAAAAATTTAAAAAGTTTTTGAAGCTTCCATAAATCAGAAAATAACAAATGCCTAAATATATGCTATGAAATTTTTCCAAGGAAATCAAGCGTTCCACACTCACATTTTACGGAATTATGTTATAGTAATAATTATATTTATCTTACAACAATTAAATTCCAGCGAAAATTAGCAAAACACGTTAAAAACCATAAGCAAACCTTGAACAGTATTGCTTTGCGTTGTTTTGAAATTAAAGTTACTACGAATTTTGGTACTTTTCGAGATTTTTTCTTTTAAGCTACTCCTTTTGCTACTTTTCTGTTTTTAAAAACAGCGCAACACCGGATTCGAACAAAAAGATCGAGCGACGGCCGAACAGTCCGAACGAAATAATTCTCGTTCGTTCGCCCTAATTTACCGTCTACACCGGGCGAACAGGTGTAGACGCTACAAATTCATCGCAAACGCTGTTCGTTCGGGCTAACTTGGGGTTTACATTAGACAGTAGTGTTAAGACAGCTGCAACATATTCACAATTTTTTACACACACTCACTCACTTTTTCAACTGTCTGAAATTTTTTGAAGACAGTTGCCAGACAGTAGCTGGGACAGTAAAATGACATTTTCTATATAGATAAAAACGGAAAAGGGAAAAACGTCAAATAATTCACTGAAAATTGAAGATAAAAAGTAAAATATATTTTTAAAAATATTAGCAGCGCAAACAATTGCAATAATATTAGAAACACTGAATATTTGATATCAATTAATGTCAAATTTGTTCAATGTTTTATCTACTGTCTTGCCAATTGTCTGGACGCCTACGTCATAGACCTAATTTCGAAGTATTTTTGACAACTAATACATATTCTTTACTGTCTTAACAGTACTGTCTAATGTAAACGATGTGTAAGTGTCTACACCGAGCGAACGAACGAGGTTTCTTTCGTTCGTTCAGGCGGTCTAAACGCACGGTTATGATAATATTTCTAAGTCAAACGCCAGAAGTTAAAAATACAGGACCGTGTGTCAATTTGTTTGGGATACTAACAAGAAATGCTTGCAGTTTAAGCGTGTAATTTATGTTCATATCATATAATTTTAGGTGAAAAATTATTTTAGCATATTAAAACATTATTAATGTATTGATATCTAAGCAGATATGACTTAAAAGTATAAATTTTTTGCTTCATAATATAGCAACATACTTACTTACTTACTTACTTAGATGGCGCTTACAACCGTTGGTCGGTTTTGGCCTGGTCTAAGAATTTGCGCCAGCCTCTTTTGTCGTGCGCTTGCTGGCGCCAGTTGGAAACTCCAAGCGTTGTCAGGTTATCCAATGCCTGGTCTTTCCAACGGAGATGCGGTCTTCCTCGTCTGCGTTGGCCACCGCTGGGTACCGAATCCAATATCTTTTTCGCTGGAGCTTCGTCGTTCATTCTCTCGACATGACCTAGCCAGCGAAGCCGCTCAATTTTAATACGCTTGACTATATCGATGTCGGCATATAGCTCATACAGTTCGTGGTTCCATCGTATTCGGTACTCGCCATTGACGCAGATTGGACCATAGATCTTGCGAAGGATTTTTCTCTCGAACGCTCCCAAAGTCCTTTCATCAGAGCTGCTCATCGTCCAGGTTTGTGATGCGTATAGTAGGACGGGCATGATTATTGACTTATAGAGCGTCAGTTTTGTTCGTCGAGAGAGAGCTCTGCTTCTCAATTGCCTACTGAGCCCAAAGTAACACCTGTTGGCAAGAGTTATCCTTCGTTTAATCTCAATACTGATATCGTTAGAGGAGTTAATGCTGGATCCCAGGTAAACAAAGTCCTTCACTACCTCAAAGGAGGTGTTGTCAACAGTGACGTGGTTTCCAAGACGCTGGGACTGTTTGTTTGTTGACACAAGATACTTCGTTTTATCTGCGTTCACTGCAAGACCCATTTGACTCGACTCTTTTTCTAGCCTCGAGAATGCTGCACTGACTTCACGCGTATTTTGCCCAATGATGTCAATATCATCAGCATACGCCAGCAGCATAACACTTTTATAGAAAATTGTGCCGCTGCGTCTCAGGTCAGCAGCTCGGATGATCTTCTCCATGACTATATTAAAGAAGTCGCACGATAAGGAATCACCTTGTCTGAAACCTCGCTTGGTATTGAACGGAAGGGAGAGGTCCTTCTCGATTTTCACTGCGCTGCTGGTGTTCTTCAGCGTCATCCTGCAAAGACGTATTATCTTCGCAGGAATACCAAATTCAGACATGATGGAGTAGAGGTGACTCCTTATTGGACTGTCGAAGGCGGCTTTGAAATCGACAAAGAGATGGTGTATGTCGCTTTGTTTTTCGAGGGTCTTTTCCAAGATTTGCCGGAGCGTGAAGATCTGGTCGATGGTGGACTTTCCACGTCTGAAACCACACTGATAAGGCCCAATCAGTTGATTAACGATGGGCTTCAGTCTTTCACACAATACGCTCGACAGGACCTTATATGCGATATTAAGAAGGCTAATACCACGGTAGTTGGCGCAAATGGTGGGATCGCCTTTCTTGTGGATTGGGCAGAGCACACTGAGGTTCCAATCATCTGGAATGCATTCTTCCGACCATATTCTGCATAGAAGTCTGTGAATGCACTTAAACAGAGCTTCGCCACCGGTCTTAAACAGCTCAGCCGGTAATCCATCGGCTCCTGCGGCTTTGTTGTTTTTAAGCCGAGCTATAGCTGTTAAGACCTCGTTATAGTCGGGCAGCGGAACTTCAACGCTGTCATCCATAATTGGGGTTTTCGGGATATCATCTCCACTGGCGGGATTGTTGTCAGCGTCGCCATTTAAAAGACTAGAGAATTGTTCCCACCATAACATCAGTGTACTCTGGATATCTGTCACTAGATTTCCATTCTCATCCTTGCAGGAAGAGGCTCCGGTCTTAAAACCATCAGCCAGGCGTCTTATTTTTTCGAAAATTTTTCGAGTCTCATTCCTGTCGCCATGCATCTCAATTTTCTCGTACTCACGCATTTCCGCCTCTTTGGTTTTTTTCGCCTGAAAATGCGTCTCTCTTCCGTCCACTTCTCTCGGTATCGCTCCATAACAGCACGCGTTACAACCGACTGCAGGGTGGCTTTGTAGGCGGCGTCCTTCTCTGCAGTGGCGTCGCGACACTCCTGGTCGTGCCACTGGTTTCGGGGAGGGCGGTGATAGCCTATCACCTCTTCGGCAGCCGTACGCATAGAGTGGGATATGTGCGTCCACTGTCCGCATATATCGTCGATTAGAGGAGTGCTTTCTTGAAGCAGGAGTGAGAGTCAAGTAGCGAAGGCTTCGGCCGTCCGTTTTGACTGCAGCTTGTCGACGTCTAGCTTTCTTAGTGTAGAATTGCGAGCATTCTTAGCTGCGCACAGACGTGTGCGGACCTTGGCTGCGACAAGATAATGATCCGAGTCTATGTTAGCACCACGGATCGTGCGTACGTCTAGTACACTGGAAGAGTACTATCCGTCAATCAAAACGTGATCAATTTGGTTGCATGTTTTTTGATCAGGGGACAACCAGGTGGCCTTATGAATATTGAGATGCTTGAATCTAGTGCTACTAACGACCATGTTTCGTTCTGCGGCGAAGTCAATCAACCTCATTCCGTTATCGGATGTGTTGTCGTGGAGGCTGAACTTTCCGAATGTAGGACCAAATATGTTTTCTTTACCCACCTTGGCGTTGAAGTCACCAAGCACGATTTCTTCTTTTCATCTTTTTCTTCTGTCGGAGCGTGCGCACATATTAGGCTTATGGATATTAGGAAACGGATTATGGCAAGTCGTTCGTTCACAGGAGTGAATCGCAGGACATGATGCCGTTTTCTCTTGTCAACTACAAATCCGCATCCAAACTCGTGCTTCTCCGCATGGCCGCTGTAGTAGATATCACAGGATGCTTGCCGTAAGCAACCCTGTCCGTTCCATCGCATTTCTTGGATTGCAGTGATATCAGCATTAAATCTTTCCAAGATATCAATCAGTTGGTTAGAGGCACCATCCCAATTTAGGGTTCGGACATTCCAGGTACATATCCGTAAATCATTATCAGTTTTTCGTTTGCGGTAGTCGTCATCAGATTTGGGGATCATTCTTTTATTCATTCTTAAACTTTTCATTGAAATATTTGTATTACATGGTGGGCTTCAAACCCAACGCACAACCTTTGCTTGATGGCGAAAGGAAGCCCGCCGCTCAGATTAGCCGCCAAAGTATATCGGTATGATAGTTTTTTGACGTTTCCAGGAGACACCACGCGGAGGTTTGCGTCGACTTGAGACGATTTCGACATGGATAATGCTGGCCTCGCCAAGTTGAGGCAGTCAGACACGTTGCCATGTGAAGATCGCCCCCTTATCTCCATTATATAGGAACAGCGACATAAAAATCCTACATCAGTGACAAGCTGTCAACAATAGATGTCCGCTGAATGTAGTCACGACTTCATGCCATGGTGGAAGTTTTACGCCTTAGTAGTCAGATTTTACGCGAAAAAGTTTTTTCTTTGCGAATTGTGGTGAAAATTTGACTACTACAGCGAAATCATTTGCGTTAGTATTGACGATTTTTGACATAAGGCGCACATAGTGCTATTCCTTTCGCACGGAAGTTTCCCATCTCTTTATCTCTGGTATTTACGCAATCAGTAGGATGTTAAACTGAACTAATATTTCCTTGCTGTTCTAATGTGGATAACTTACTTTTAAGTCGATCATGAAGACTCATTGGAATACGTTTCTTATAATGCAACACTGGAGAGGAGTTTTCTTTTAGAATAATTGAATAAGTACCAGGAAACCTTTACCATCAAATACTTCATATTGTTCTTTTAAGAATGTCTCTTTGTCGCTTGGATATACGGGACAACAGCATTCAGACCAAAAGCCATGCACGACTCCAACCCTAGGTTAGGCTCAAATGAATTATCAACAACTAAAAAATCCGCTATATAGTTAACCCTACGTTCCAAGTCATAACAATTTAACCGAACTGAATGTTAATTTCATGAATGTTATTTTTATTAGAACTATAATCAATTACTTGCACATCAGATTTGGGAGAAATTGAAATTTTAAATTTTTCAATGAAGTTTATTGGAATACAGTTAACGTCTGCACCTGTATCAAACTTAAACACGACTGGCCAGTCTTAAACAAGGTACTTCTTTTTCCACCTTAATTGCGATTAACTTTGTGTACTGGAGTTTACTCTAAGACAATTATTCAAATAATAAATAGATCTTACTTTAACAACATTGTTGTACTGATCAATGTTCACAAACTTATAATTTTTACCAAAATCAGCCCAATTGACAGTGTGCATCGCACTTCCATTACCGTTGTTGTTGTTGCTTGTTGACCGCTTATGCTCACTTGACTTATTATTGATGAACTTCTTTGGTGATGATTTGCAGAACATCATGAAATGGCCCCGTTTTCCGCATGCTGTACAAGAAACATTTATTGCTGGGCAAACACGACGATGTCGGCTGTTAAGCGCTTGTCCACAATTAAAGCCCTTTAACGCTTGAAGGGCAGTGACTTCAGGCTTTTCATCAGGCTGATTACTCATAACAGCATGTATTTCACCTTGTATATTTTTATCCAACTGTTTGTGCTCAGCTACCTCAAAAGTTTTACAGATTTCCACAACTTTCGCTAAAGGTTAATCTTTACCATCCAGTAACTTCAGCTGTAATTTTTTGTCCTGGCACTCCAATTATAATTTTGTCACGCAACATACGATCTGCATACGAGACACGACACGACGAATAGTGAAACTCACATAACAGTGAAACTCACATTCAAAGTCTCCAAATGCTTGTTTTTCTTTTTGAACTATGTTGTTGAATTCCATAGCTGTGTTCTTTCTTGGCAAATAATATGCATCGAATCCTTCTATGACTTCTGCCAAAGTACGTTGTCTGTTAGCAGAGGCTCCCGAAAAGGCAGCAGCACCGGCAGAGACACCCAAAGAGGCAGCAGCAGCGGCAGAGGCACCTGAAGAAGCAGCAGCACCGGCAGCAATGCTTGGTTCATTATGACTATCACCGCTGTTTGTACCAAACATGCTCTCAAAACTGCCACTATTTGGGAACAACGAATTGAAAATTTCAACTCCACGATCACTAATAAGCCACAGGAAAATCGCGATTTTATTAGCCTCTGGCTCATTGTTTTTGTTGTTCGCCAGTAAATAAATATTTAGTTGCTGTTTCCACTTTGGCCACTCTTTAGCCAAGTTAGAGCAATCCAGTGCTTGTGGTAAACGAAGATCCATTTTATTTCCACTTCTGATACCATGTAAAAGAAAGTCTTGGTTGTGGACTTAAGCTGCTCAAACTTTCTTTCATTCAACCTTTTTAATTCTAATTAACAATTTTTGTATGTATCTACACGCTGGCCTTGCCAACCTTTTAAATGCAAAAGTCACGGTCAATGCCGGCTAACAAAGTTACCACCTTATTACACCAGTAAACATTTTGTAAAGGGTATCAAGGAGTGATAGGCTACTGTAATTTGTAACCTCATTTACATCACCCTTTTTAAACAAAGGAATGATAAAAGAACGGCGAAAAGAAGAGGGAATATCCTGGGAAAGGAAAATATTGTTAAGCAGTTGTAATGTTTCGTACCAAAAACTTTGTGGCGCAAATTTATACAACTCATAGCGTATCCTGTCTTAACAAGGAACCTTGTTAAGTTTGGTGTTTGGTGATCCAAGGAAAGGATCAAGAATATTTGGAACCGCCCAAGATAGAATACCATCACAATGTAGTTGCGAAAGCAGTTTCTTAAAATAATTGTAAAAAGAGCTTATTTCCAAGGCGTTACCGAAGTGATGAGACCGATTTTTCATTGAGTTAGCCAACTTCCACCAGTCACTTAGACTTACGCCATTGCCATAGCCAGGCGCTCTACCATTTACAAAAATACCACCAAAGTTTTCAACAAGTTCCATTAATTTTTTACCTTTAGCATCTATGATTTTATCTTTAGAGTTTCATCTGTGTGAGATATATGGAGAGCACAACAATAAATTCTCATCAACTTCTTGACTTTTTCGAATGCGTGCATTTAAATCACTTTATGTTCAACACAAATGACAAGTCAAAAAGTTTAATTTCGAATTTCATCTGTATTCCAATATTGAATTTTTGTCAAACAGATATTTTCTTTTAACCTTAGACTATCTGACACGATATTTCTGAAAAGTGAAGTTTTCCGGTAATTTCGGTTTATCGAAGCCACGCCAGTGCTCAATGAGTTGCAAAATTATTTCTTTCGTCTAATCAATCTAAAAAATTGTTATAAAATATCAAAGTTTTAAATAAATACTTGAATATCTACTTTTTCTTAAATTTTTTTAAAGCATGAAATTGTTTTTTTTTTCAAACTTCAAACTTTTACATATGAAAAACAGATGAAATTAGAAACAGTTCTAATTCAAATTTGTACATACGGAAATACAAACGACTTGTCAGAACTCAAAATCTATAAGTTCCACACTATATGTGTGTCATAGCTATCTGTAAAGTTTGACATGTCATATGTGCGAAACATATAAGTGGTACTCGCTCTTTCTTGTATTAGGTGTATTAATTGTAATTGTAACTTAAAATACAAGAGCAAGTGTGAACGACCATCACAAAAAATTTGTGTATACGACTGGCTACATTGGTGTAAATTGAACAGCTGATTTGTCAAAATTATTTCCTTGCAATATGCCGCGAAAGTCAGAAAAATAAAAGATAATTAAACATCTTTTAGAAACTACCGAAAATGATATTAGTATTGTGGAAGAAAAGTAAATTTGCACATTTGAAGTATTTTATCAACTGAAATCTATATTTTACAGACATGGAAAATAGTGACGATGCTGTAGATGAAGTGCTAGACGAGCTCATGGAAGATCTTACTATTGTAATGGCATGCCGCTGTGGAATTGAACGCACCACACTAAAATCGTGCACTTGGCGCAATGAGATATTGGCGAGAATGGATGACAATCGCTTTCTTCATATGCTGAGAGTTAACCGAGTCCAGTTTACAAGTATTTTAGCACTGATTTCTGGTGACGAAGAATTTAACAAATCGCATGCATGTGAACAGTTTCCATTGGAGTTGCAGTTGGCGATTGTGCTTTTTAGACTTGGGTCGTCAGGAGAAAGTGCAACCATAAAAAAAATAGCTACAACTTTTGGAATAAGTGATGGTGGCACAATATTGAAAATAACGCAGCGTGTTTTCAAAGCAATTTTAAAACTTAGATCCAACTATATTTTTTGGCCAGACGCATTTGAACGCGAAAAAATTGTGACTGAAACATTCCATGAACTGCCATTTTGCATTGGATACGTTGATGGTACTGAGCTAAAATTGGCAAAAATTTGGAAGCCTTAAGCAACTTAGAAAGCGTCTGCACAACAAAGATAGTAGAAAATTGTCATGCGAATGGTTTTTAGTGTGTTGTATTTTGCATAACATTTTCCTGGATTCTTCAGAAATAAAAAAATGCGACAATGTTATAATTCCAGCAGTTGACAATACAAATAACATAAACCAAAGCAATTCCAAAAACGCTGAAGCTAAGAGACAAGCTATATTTTCCTTTATGTTTGAATAAACAAATTTTGCTGCAAATTAAACATGTATTAACTTATATATATATATATACATGTATTTATTTATTATATATTAAAATAAATGCAATTCATTAATGCTAAAAAATGCGTAATTAATTTTTAAAATCATATTTTAATTTAAGCTGGTACATAGCAATGCGCTCATCCCTCTCCATTTGTATCTTCCGCAGTCTTTCGTCTTTCTCTATTTCTAGCCTCTTGAGTTCTAATTCTTGCTGCTTCAATGCTAACTCTTGCTGAGCTCTTTCTTCTGATTTGAGAGCCATATCTTCATCAAGTTTCAGCCTTTTTTCTGACAGCTCTATTTCTCTATGAAATTTTTCTTTATCTAAACTTATTTTTAACTTCATTATGGACATGCGTTCCGATTGCAACGATGATAATTGGGATACACCAGATTCGTTAGCAAATTCGTCTGCTTTCTGGCTTTTAGAAGTCGATGGAACACTTGCTTGTTGAGTGCTGAAAGACTGTGGAGGTGTCAATGCTTCTTCTAGCATTTCGATGGCAGGACTAGATGCTTCAAATTCCACGTATTCTAAATCTGCAATTGCTTCTGTAGAAGAAACAAACTCTACGTTGACTTCGGCCATGTCTGAATCAATAAAATATTGCTCGCTGTCCTCTGAAACTTTTCTACCAAAAATTTCCTTTAAACGCGGATAGAACGGGCACATTTTCAAAAGTTTACCTGCAATAAAAATAGTTTAAGGTTTTTGCTTTTCGCTATCATACAATTAATTTTACTTTGAACACTTCCGAGTCCTTCATCGCTTTCCATGAGACCGGCGCCAGTCGATTTGCGCCACTCCTCTGCCTTGTTAAAAGAAGTGCGTAAATTTCGTACCTTCCACTTTACCAAGTCCCACGTTGCTTCAACTCCGTTGGTTTGCAAAAACTTTTTGTAAAAAAGTTGCGCAGTAGGTGTCTATTAAAGGAAAAGGCACCTTCGAATTACTAGAAATATCCATTTTCAATGATTTTTAAATAAACTTACCTCAATAGAATCTGACTCCTCCAAAAAATTTAAGAGTTTTTCGACTTCTTGGTCGCTCCACTTTTTGTTTGATTTCTCTCTTTTTTTTCTTGCCTTAATGTTTTCCATTGATTTTTAATTTAGAACGAAGTGAATCTAATTAGAAAACCAAAACTTGATGCGATAATGAAAAAACGCGCAAAAAATATGTCGAACAATAGCTAAGAAATGGTGGCAAAAGTGGTGCCAAGAAATGTCAAAACAATACACCCAAAACATACAACTAGGTAACAATCATCTTTTGATGTTGTTAAGAATCACATAAAGTGTAACTTCGAAAGCTATGATATTTGTTGTTGTAAGTGTATTTAGTGCATTTTTTTGACAGAAGTACACTGGTGTATTCATAAATACACAAAAGAGCGAATACCACTATAGTGTCGGGGTACTTTAATACAATAAGAAGTTAAGCCCAATCAAACCAGAAACTCTTCAAACTTGTCAAAATCGCTTTTCCAACTCGTACAGTTCAAATACCGAGGAATAATTTAAAAAACTGCATCACCAAACTTTGCCGAAGCAGAATATTGCCAGAAAAGTTTTGAAATTTCAACGAGAATAATTGCTGTACACTTTTCTAAAACCATACAGACAGCCTCCGCTTGCGCGCCCAACATTGTGTACATTTTTGGCATCTATCTAATATAATATAAAATTCTTAAAATAATTTGCGAAATCTTTACGTTTATCAGCTATAACATTCGTTTCCAGTGCCAGCCCGAGAATTTTTGGCACCCTAAGCCAAGGGTTTAAATTGCGCCCCATATTTTTTTAAACGCGCTCTGGGCAAGTCACACACTTAACACTCATGCCGTGGTCGCCACATAAACGGTTGGAATTAAGGTCCACTTTTTCAATGCGCATTATTTCCAAAAAAGGTGACATTTTCAACTTTATTTAGAGGAAACAAGTAAGTTTCTAAGGAATTTTCAACTATTTGTAATGAAAATTTCATCTTAATAAGTTGAATAAACTTAATGTGGAAAATTTAGACCTAAAAGTATATAAAGGAAAAAAATATGAAATTCTCAATCATATAAGTAGAATAATTAAAATTTTGGTCAAATTATTCAACGAAAAGTTTGAAAATTTCAACTGCAAAGTTCAAAAACGAAAATTTTAACCGAAAAAATTGAAAAATTCAACAAAAAGCGTGACTTTATCAACCCAAGTACTAAGCAATATAATTAAAAGACCGACTTTTCAACCGAAAAAGTTGAAAAATTTAACTAATAGTAAACTTATTCAACTCAACAAGTTGCTAAATTTAACAAAAAGGTTTTTTCAACACTAGTTGTCAAACAATTCAACTAGAGGTACAATTCTTCAACCGAAAAAGTTGAATAATTTAAGTAAAAGTTGACTTTTTGAACCCTAAAAGTTGAGAAACTCAACTGAAAGGTTCTTTGTTTTATTCCCATAAGTTGTAAAATTCTAATAAAAGTTGGTTCCCAATAATTCTTAACACTATTCTTAATAAAAAAAAATATACGCACAATTGATAATTTCAAAATTATTCTTTTTTTGATACATTATTGAATTTTTGAATTTGTAGGTACTCAAATAATTTGAATTCATTGCAGTAGGCTGCATAAACAGGAAAAATTTAAGTGTCGAAAATTTCATCATTCATGGCAAAAAATATGCTTTAAACATGTTTACCTAATTTCTAATTTGATTTTATATTAATTTTTAATAAATTTCAACCTTTAAAGATGAAAATCTGGACTTAAATAGTTGAAGATGTAAATTTTAAAGATGGTGAATTCGTCCCTTAGATTTAAATAGTTTTTCTACTTAGCAATGACGAAAAAATTTGCCAAAATAGTTGAAAAAGTTTACTAAAAAAGTTGAAAAGAGAATGAAGATTTTAAGAATGAAAAATTAGTCCCTCTCGTTTAAATTAAATTTTTTATTTAATTAATTTATTTAACAAATGATTGCACAATAAGGACCATGTTCTTTTATAGTGCGACTAGAAAAAACATGTAATCAAATTCCTAAAATATATTATTACATCAACCACACTTGTATATAAAAATTATATAATCTTAACCTCCGAGGCAGAGCATTCCACAGTCTAATGGCATTGACGAAAAATAAATTAGACGAATTTAGGGAACTTTATCTCGGAACAATGAGAACTTTGCTTCTTCTGGATACACAAAACTGTTGTTTTTTATACAGGTAGTTAGGTGTTTTTTTCATGTATTAGTTTGTGCAGAAAAATACAGTTTCTTGCTTTAAGGTAAGCAATTATGTCACAACCAAGCAAAGCGTTTGTTATTATTGGCAAAATAAGTTGTATCACTAACCTACGTTTAATACTGACAGGAATTACACTAGACGACATTCTCAAAATAACGCAGAATATAGCATATTTTTTGTACTACACTAAATTTATATGATCTACACAGGATAAAAAAGAGTTAATGTAGAAACCTAGAATTTTTATTTGGATACCACAACTACCTTATTCTATAAGATTAGTAGCACTATCACAGAAACCAAACAAACACTTAAGCTTTAGACAAAAGTAAGAATAACCTGACTGAAATGATGATAACAATTTCTATTCACATAGATAGCGACTGATTTGTTGAGCCATGAGTTTCTCACATACCTTAGCCAATGGCGATAAAATGCTTATTGGCCTAAAATCATTAGCCCCATAAGGCCATTTCCTCACGGAGCAATTTAGAACCATGTTACTACACTAACCCATGTTACTACACCGAAACCTTCATATGGAGCAAAATGCTGCAATTTATGTCACCAACTTGTGTTTTTTCTTTGGTCATTCTGTACAATAATAAAAATATAGCATCACTTTGTTGCAGCTCATTTACTGCAACGAACAATCTGCTGTTTATATTATTTTTTTATGTACGGATTGACCCAAATCTTTATTGCTCTTTGTTTTTTCGCGTATATCAAAAGAAAAGGAATAATTGTTCTTTGGGGCCCACGCCACTTGTTTTTTTTTTTGGGTCCTTAGATAATATGATGTTTATTTCAATAAAAATAATAAATGTTGCGTTGTAACATGTCTTGCTCTCCTGAAAGCATAGGTTGCAATTTTGTTTTGAATTGCAGTGGTTTGAGACTTTATAAACAATTGTTTTGCAATTGCATTACTTTTCTATTGCTCCTTGAGGAAAAGGCCTAAGGGTTTTTTTTTTGCAACCGGTTGTATGATAGCAATTTTCCATAAATCAGGGAATATTGATGACACCAAACAATGATTTATAATGTGGGTTAGTGGACTGATAATGTGTGGCAGTAATAGCTTCAAGAACTTCTTAGGAGAACGATCTTCAGATACTGCATTTGATTTTATGAGTTTATGAGTCTTAGATTTTATGAGATTTGACTCTTAACGTACCAAGTGGTACATGTTTTCAAACAAATATTTAACAGGGGTTAACAGCGAGCTAAGTTTGACGGTAGGTCTGTTCCCGTCAGAGATAATGAGATGGGAAACTTCTTTTTAGCAAAGGCTTTTTTCATGTTTCCCGCCATATTCATGCTTCTTCTTAAACTTTTTGTATACTTTTCGAAGGCTCATGTATTGTGTACGCGATTCACTTCATAGTTGTCAAGTATTATTGTCAGATTTTATAAATAGGGTTGCAATGCAAAAAAATAAAAATGTACTCCTAAATCAAAGTTGCTTTGAACTAAAATGTCGTAAGCGGTGGACTTATGGCATTTTCTTTTCTTTCTAAAAGAAATAGAGAATAAATTACATTTTTCTGTTGACCCTCCAAGCAGAGAGTGCAGAATATTTTAAATTTTATCTTGAACTCAACAATTTTTACCTCTTCTTAGTCGAGATAAGTGCAACAAACTATATTTTGCATAATTCTAATTTATGGCCCACGCCTCTTTATTTTGTTTTCGAGTCTGATCATATGTATATAGGCTTCTTAAACTCAATGGGGGTAAAATAAAAGAAGCTCTTTTATAGCTTAGGAGATAAAACTCATCAAAGTTTGGAAAATTAAAAAATTTTTTGCCGAATTTTCACTACACAACAATAAATTCAAACGGTAAACTTACTTCAATAATTAACTTATTTTAACATTAAATTATTAACCATTGTAAGTAAAGTTGTGCCAAAATACAACGCACTCATACTTTTATTTTAAGCTGCTCATGGCCTTCTAGATTGAATATTTGAAAATAAACGACTTTTAAATATTTAAGTGAAATTTATTGCTAATTTTATGTTAAGTTTTATTACCATAACTTATTCATTTAAGATCCTGAATTCACAGATATATATATGATATCTTCTAAATAAGAGAATTTTTTTATTTTGAAGAAGAAATTCATTACATTTAAACATCGTTTTTTTACACTTTCGGCCTGTTTAGCAAGAGTTTCACGAAGATCCTTATTCAATCGCTTTTCTAATATGTAATACGTTCAAAGAAATACCTTATTAAACAACTTGAAAGTAGTTAACAAATTAACTACTTTAGTGATTGGGAAAATCTTAGTTATTCAATGAGATTTATGAAACATTATTATTTTGTGTCAAGCGAAAGCGAAAGTAATCGATGACTTTCAATGACATGTTTTTATAGATGTAATGGGTTCCGCAAGCGATATGGTAATACACGATTCAAATTTTTTGGATTACTTTATAGATTGGCAAGGATTTTGCTGGGGCTTGAATGAAATATCAATAATAATGTTAATTTATTTCTTAACATGTCAATTTTCTATTCCTTCAGTTGGTAGCATTCAGAGAAAAGATCACGATTCAATTTAAAAAGTTAGAGTTTTTGTGAGAAAAGAACCGAAAAAGTGTTAATTCTTAATGAGGGCAGAAATAATGTTAAAGTTTTCTGTGCCTTGATGTTATATCTAGTGGAGACTTCCTGTAACGCGTACCCGACCTATATTAAATAATTCTCAATGAAATAGTACTAGTACAATACTATTATAATTGTTAGTTGAAACGGGGATTAGTGTAGTTGGTATGATATATAGATACACACAATTTTATGTACTCTGCACAACTTCAGTTCTTTCTTTACTTTCTTACTTTTTTATATTAAAGATATGATATGTAGTCTAATCTAAAAAGTGTTTTATTTAATTAAAAGTTACAACAAATTGGCGACGAGGTAAACGTTTTTAACATACGCAGAATGGATGCTACACAATTTAGCCAATTCATAGCAATGATGAAACAGGTAGTACAAGGCAGCGCAGCTGCCACGGGAGCAGGCGTTAGTACGGCAAACCATGCGGTGAACACTGCACTGTTGCCAAATTTCGAGAGCTTCGATTCTAAGAAGGAATCTTTTCGAAACTATAAACAGCGGTTTGAAAACTATTTAGAAATGAAAAACATTACATCTAATAAACGTTATTGTTCTAAGTTTGTGAGGGTGGTTTTCTCAAAGGCTGAGGTAAGCTCAGCCAATCCAGGATCAGACAAAGGATCCACTAACCTTTGTTAAATAAAAGACGCAGTTTTGATATTAAATACAATTCAGTTTGTTTTATTTAAGTATTAATTCCTTATTATACTTATTTAAGTATTAATTCCTTATTATACTTATTTAAATCTCTGCAGCACAAGATGGTAAAACAGTCTCCGACAGTTGTGGGTGGGTATTGAGTTAGGCGAGTGTGAAGTCGGTAGTCGTCGTTAATTGGCTTAGTAACCAGATGGTAATCGGTTCGGTAATCGACTGGTAACTAGATGGTAATCGGTATGGTAATTGACTGGTAATCAGATGGTAATCGGTTCGGTAATCGGCTGGTGACCAGATGGTAATCTGTTCAGTAGTCGGTTGGTAACCAGGTAGTAAGCGGTAAAGTGATATGTAAAGAATTCAATGTTTAGTATGGCCACTTGATGTTGGAGCGGCCTGCACAACCTGGCTCGGCCACTTCATGGCAACGACCTACTTAGCCGTGCAGAGCAGAGGGCGGCAGAGCAAGACAGTAATTATATATAACGATGACTTTGCCATGCAAATTAGAGGGCGGCAGAATGTATAGCTAGAGTAATCAGCACAAACTGGCTGGTTACTCTAGTGGAGCGCAACCAAAATTTAGCGTAATCGGCACAATCTGACCGTATTACGCTATTAGCAACGTAATCAGCACAATCTGACTGTATTACATGCCGAACAGAGGGCGGCAGAATGCCAGAGTGCCGAGCACAATCAGGCTAGGCTACTCTATATCGACTATATATAAAGCCATGCAGAGCAGAGGGCGGCAGAATGTATAGCTAGAGTAATCAGCACAAACTGGCTGGTTACTCTAGTGGAGTGCAACCAAAATTTAGCGTAATCCTATCGTAATCATATTTAGATTGTTGTCCTATCGAGCCTGTTGCGCACTCTTATATTACTTACAATTGAAACCAATTGTGAATTCTACAATCTGAGGCTTCTTGAGTGTTATTCTGGCTGCCGTGGTCATACTCTGTTGTTGTTGTTATTATTGTTGGCTGGTGTCCGTATTTCGTTCGTTGTTGTTGTCTTAGCTTTGGCTATTGTATGTGAGGGTGTTGTTGTTGCTGTTATTTGTTGGCTGGTGTCTGCGAGTAAGTATTTTGTCGTTGCTGTAGCTTTCGCTATGATGTGTGGTTTTTGTTGTTGCTGTTATTGTTGGCTGGTGTCTGCGAGTAAGTACTTTGTCGTTGTTGCAGCTTTCGCTTTTATGTATGGTTTTGTTGGTGCTGTTATTGTTGGCTGGTGTCTAAAAATAGCTACTTTGCCGTTGTTGTTGTTATCGTTGTCTTGTGCTTGCATGTAAGTCTAACTTATTAATATGCCTGCAGCTTAGATTACTTAATATTGAATAATATTTATGTTGAAGATTTAAGTGTGTACATATGTTCTATATATAAAATATATATTATTTTGTAACGTTACGTTACAAGTTGTTACTCAATTCAATAGGTGCAAATAATTTCAATATAATTGCAGCCCTAGCAGCACCAAAAACACCCTGCGAGCTCGAGTACGACGAGCTAATCAAGCTTCTGGAAAAACATTTGTCACCCAAGAAAAATGTGCTGGTGGCACAACATCAATTTTTATCAACATATCAAGCTCCTCAACAATCAATTGCTGATTTCGTGGCTGCACTACAGACAGACATGGTAGACTGCGAGTACGTTTCGCCTTGCAATTGTAAAGCACCGATTGCTGATATGTTCCTACGTGCTCAATTTATTAGAGGACAACAGGACAACAACATAAGGGAGCAGCTTCTTCAGTCTGAAGTTTCAGTCTTTAGTGACATCGTGGCAAAAGCGATTGCTCTGGAATAAGCAAAGAGCGACTCTAAAGAACTGTCTCAAAAAACATCAATATCAAAACAGACCGTTGACATCAACAGAGTACAATTGAATCAACAAAATAAAAGTAAGCGATTTCATAAAAATCAAAAATTAATTTTAAAGTGTTGTGTATTGATGGCTTGTGTCTACGTTGCGGCAAAAGCAATCATTTGGCAAAAGAGTGTAGAACAGAGCAATCAAAGTTAAAATGTACAGGGTGCAGGAAAAAAGTTCATGTTTCTAGGGTCTGTATCAACTCTCTTGTTAAAAATAAACCGAAAACGAATCAAAGCAACTTTATTGAAGACACAACAATCAATCAGGTTAAAGGGTTACGTCAGATAGTCAATGTTTACCAGAACAATGAATCAAAAGCTATTCAACGTTTTCATGCATGCGTTAAAATCGAAGGAAAACCAGTGGTTTTTGAAGTTGACTCTGGTTCTGGATATACATTCATTCCTAGAGACCAATTCGCATATCTAAGGATAAAGGTTCCATTGCTGTGAACAGATTTAGGTTTTCGTTCATACAGCCAAGACATATTTGTACCAGATGGGAAAATACACGATAACGTTGATTATAATGGTACTTTAATAAAAGATGACGTTTATATAGTGCCTGAACAGTATGCAGCCTTATTGGGGCGCTCGTGGATTCGTAAGTTAAACATAAACTTGAATGATATCGATGAACATAAGACTCACAATTCGACAGCACACCCTGTACAAAGCGTTAGTGAACTAGATAATATGGCGACTCGATATGCAGAAATTTTTAAGCAAAAGATTGGGTGCGTTCCAGGGTACGAAATAACATTAAAATTACGTGAAAAAGCTTAACCAATTTTTCACCGAGAGCGGGAAATTCCATACGCACTTGTAAAAAGGTCGATCAAGAACTTGAGGCTCTTGAAACTATAGGTATAATTACAAAAGTCAAATACAGTGACTGGGGATCGCCGTTGGTGATCATTCCGAAACCAAATGGGGAAGTACGATTATGTGTTGACTACAAAGTCGGAGTAAATGAACGAATTACAAGTTCACATTATCCTATTAGAAAAATAGATGAAATTTTCAATAGTCTCCGTAACTCGCGTTATTTTTGTCGTCTCGACTTGTATAAAGCTTACCTTCACGTTCCAGTAGATGAAAAGTCAAGTATAATTCAAACAATTTCTACACATCGAGGCACATATCAGATGAATCGACTTTCATTTGGTATTAAAACAGCACCATCAGAATTCAATCGAATTATAGACCAGATTTTACGAGACGTGCCTAAGACTGAGTCATATTTCGACGGCATTATTGTTCATGGAATTACAAAGGAGGAATGCAAAGAAAATTTGTTGAAGTGCTTTGAGCAACTACAAAAATTCGATTTACACCTAAAAAGAGAGAAGTGTTCATTTTTTTCAAAAACGCATCGACTTTCTAGGGCACACTATCGAGAATAATATAATCGCAAAGTCAACAACAAAAGTTGCAGCAATAACTGACATTATTATTATTTATTTATTTGCTAAGCCTTGTAAGGCTTTTTAGCATTATACAAAATTTAAACATTTATATAAATAAAATTGAAATTGTACATACAATTTAAAATTGACGTTAAAATATGTACATATAAGTTATAAGATATTATAAGAATATTACACAGCAAAGAACATTGTGGTAACAAGGCCAAAATGGTTATATCCGCCCCCACTTAAAATAGCTTAGTGTCGGCATAGAACGGTGGGAGGTATCAAGACAAACAAGGTCTGTACGCCACACTGATAAGCATATGCATATATATAATATAAATCGTTCTTCTAAGCAAGGTGGTATTTCGACAAACTAGGTCAAATACACCACACCAATTTCATTCTATACCAAGAAATGGTTGCGAACGCAGGCACTAAGACAACTAGGTGTCATTTGCCAGTTATATTATTCTATATACAATACAAATCGTTCTAGCACGGTTGAAGAAAAAATATACAACCAGCATGGCACGGCCTGAAGATGAGTTGACATTCACCAAGCATATTCAGTTAAATTAAGTGAGGAGGTCCAAACAGGTTCAGATCCATTTAGATTATTTGTAGTTTTGTATCCTTCACCAAGCGAAAATTGTGTAGTACAGACTCAGCGGCGATACTGCAGATAATCTAAAATTTAAAGTTTAATTGAGTACATGGATTCATTTAATGTTATAACATCTGAAACGGAATTAAAATCACCGCAAGCGCTTCTTAGTGGTTCATTTTGTAAGTAATTAGTTCTACAAAAGTTCATAAAAAGTAGCTCAAAAGATCTTCTAGGTCGAAGAGGAATATTATAGTAAATTTTACTCAGTAAATATGGATTGTCGACATATCCATTTAAGAGTTTTAAAATCCAACTAATATTTAGCATAGTTCTCCTATTTTTTAAAGAAGCCAGATTAATTAGCTGTAATCGATATTCGTAATAAGGTAAATTAAAGTTTGAATTACAATATAGATCACGTAAGCAGAACAGAAGAAATTGCTTTTGAACAGATTCTATATCGTCAATGTAACACCCATAACGAGGGCACCAAACAATTGACGCGTATTCTAGAATGGGCCTTACTAGCGATGTGAATAAGGTTTTAGTTATAAAAGGATCATTAAACTCTTTGGACCATCGTTTAATAAATCCTAGAGTACTATTAGCTCTGCTGATTGCTTTATTAATGTGAATGTGAAAGCGAAGTTTGGTGTCCATAGTTACTCCGAGATCAACGAAAAACTCTAAAAACTCAAGTGTATAGTCACCTATATTGTAATTATTTCGAGAAGGTTGTCTTCGAGAAAATGTCATTTGTTTGCACTTCCCCAAGTTGAGCTTCATGCAATTAATTTCGCACCAGTTACGAAGATGGTCAAGATCAGTTTGTAGCAATAAAGAGTCTTGCACATCTTTGTATGACAGAAAAAGTTTAACATCATCAGCGTATAGCAAGATATTGCTATGCTTTACTACAGATGGAAGATCATTTACATAAAGTAAAAACAATAAAGGACCAAGATGACTTCCTTGAGGTACCCCAGAAGTAACAAGAAACTCATCTGACTTTATGAGGTTAAATATAACGCTTTGTCTTCTATCTAATAAATATAATTCAATCCACCGTACTCAATGAGTTGGAAAACCAAGAAGTGACAGTTTTATAACTAAAAGCTTATGATTTACAACATCAAAGGCTTTACTAAAGTCTGTATAAATAACACCTGTTTGAAGACCTTTTCCAAAATTCTCAATAGTTTTAGATGTAAATTCTAGAAAATTAGTGACAGTAGATTTTCCAGGTAAGAATCCATGTTGAAATGGAGATATTAAAGATTTAACGCTATGTGATAATTGTGAGGTTACAATAGCCTCAAAAAGCTTAGGTAGGGCGCTGAGCTTTGCAATTCCCCGATAGTTGTCTATCAAAGACCTATTGCCAGATTTATGCAGCGGAATAATAAAAGAAGATTTCCATGCCACTGGAAAATAGCAAGATTGCAACGATGCAGTAAAAAGCATAGTAGTTGGAACTACAAGTTCTTCACAGCAATATTTCAATATACAAGAAGGTATATTGTCAGGACCGCTTTTATAAGATGTCTTAAGATTTTTCAAGTAGGTTGAAAGAGTGTTAATATCAATTAATGGAGAACAAATATCGCCAGGTTGCAGATTTAAATAATAACTTAAACTATCGTAAGAAGCAGATGAATAAGTAGTCTTAAAAAATCTGCAAAAAGATTACATATAGTAATATCAACATCCGACTCAAATGTTTTATATTTCATATAAGGTGGATATGAATTTATCTTACAATTAGTATTAACGAAATTCCAAAATGATTTTGCATCAGACTTTACGTTTAATTTGACTTTTGTTAAATATATGCTATAAGATTGCCTACATAATTGACGGTACTTATATTTAGTTGAGGTATAAGAAGCAAAATCACAAATATGAGATTTTAAGTATTTTTTATAATATTTTGATTTTAAGTTTCTCAGATTTTTCAGTTCTTTGGTATACCAAGTGGGACCAGATATAAGAGAGGCTTTTCTCTGAGGAACTGAAGTTGAAAAGCAATTATTAAGAGTATTGTTAAAAGCAAACACGGCAGAATCAAGGTTTTGTGGCAATATTCTTGAAGTATTGATATTAAGTAGTGATGACCAGTTGATAATTAACAAATTATTTCTTAAAATTACATAATTTGTTCTTTTAAAGTTGAGCTCTGAGGGAGGATTCAAACGATTTGATATAGATTGTTTGGGAAAATTCAGAGAGATTTCAACAGTCGGATGGTGTAAGTCCTCCGGATACACAAGTGGATCAGACCTATTAACTGAAACAATATTACTATCATCAAAAAATATAAGGTCTAACAAACGGTTATTTCCATTATAGTGATAGTTGATTTGAAAAAGTCCTTGACTCAAAAGCTCATTTAAAAATGAGTTAACAGATGATTGTTCTGAAGACGGCAGGAATACTGCAGAATTTTCAGCACAACGGTTCCAAGAAACACTAGGAAGGTTGAAGTCACCAGTTATTAAAATGTGGTCGTGAGGCTGAAGTTGTGAGCAAATTTTACCAATCGACAATAGATGTTTCCCATACACCTCAACATTGGAAGCAGGAGGAATATACGAACATGTAATATAAATTCTCAAAGAACAAAACTTCACAAGAACACAGCAAAATTCAATATCTAAAGACTCAGATATTATTATTTCTTGTGAGAAGTGTGAAGACTTAACGGCAATAAAAACGCCACCACCATTGCAAAAATTACCAGCAATAGCGTTTCTATCTTTACGGTATATATTAAAATTGTTAGACAGAATTTCAGTATTTAAAATTTTAGGTTTAAGCCAAGTCTCACTGAAAGCAATAATGTCAAAGTGAAGATTATGGCTTAAAATGAACAAATCTGTCAACTTGGTATTTAAACCTCGGACATTCTGGTATACGACTGAGAACTGATGGCAACAATCTAGTTTTTTGAGTTTGTGGTGTGGGAAGGTAAAGTAGCTAAAGACATTTTAGGAGGTGATCTAGGAATAAATTCATGAACCACGGTATTTTCAGGCCAAAAACGTTGATCCATGACTTTACCAAAGAGATCATCTGGTAAATTAATTCTAAAAGAAGAATAGAACCGCTCATATGAAAACTTGAATTTGTGAACCGAAATGTTCTTATTAACATGAAGACACCAACATCAAATGATGAAGTTAGGCGATTCTTAGGTATGGTCACTTTCTACTCAAGGTTCATTCCAAATGCGTCAACAGTAACAACACCATTACGCCAACTGCTGATGAAAAACAAAAAATTCTTTTGGACAAAACAATGTGAAACAGCGTTCGTGAAGTTAAAAGAGGAAATAGCAAGCGATTGAGTTTTGATGCCTTTTAACCCCGAGTTACCACTTCAACTTGCATGTGACGCCAGTCCAACGGGTATTTCTGGGGTGATCTCACACGTTATCGACGACCACGAGAGGCCTATCGCTTTCGCGTCAAGATCTCTAACACAGGCAGAACAAAATTACTCGCAACTTGATAGAGAGGCGTTAGCAATAGTGTTTGCGGTCGACCATTTTTATCAATATTTATTTAGTCGTCCTTTTGATCTTATTACAGACAATCAACCATTGGTGCGAATTTTTCATCAAAATTGTAAGATTCCACGTATGACGTCAGCACGGTTGCAGCGGTATGCAGCTTTCTTATCAGGTTTCGATTACAAAGTGGTGTTTAAACGAGGAGTCGAAAACGTCAATGCTGACTGCTTGTCAAGAGCACCAATCAATTCAAATCACCACCATGCTAATAAATTCAATGAAGAAGTGCATCGAATTTGCATAGAATCAGTAAATCGAATAACAAATCAAGAATTAAATTTCAAAATGTTACAAGAACAAACTCTTAAAGATGAAACGCTTTCTAAACTCTTAAGAGATCTGCGCAGTGACATCAAAGCTGAATGTGAGTTCACCATCGACGATGACATCGTTTTTAGAGGACAACGGATGGTCATTCCATTGTCTCTACAGCTGCAGTTCTGCAAGAACTCCATCGAACTCACATCGGCATAACAAAAATGAAACAGCTTGCACGACGATACGTATACTGGAAAGCAATCGACAAAGATATAGAACGAATGGTTAGGGCGTATTCATCATGCGCTCTTATTAAAAATAGTCCAACTAAAGCTCCGTTACATCCCTGGCAAGAACCAGAAAATAATTGGCAACGGGTTCATATCGACTACGCGGGGCCTTTTCAAGGTTACAACTTCCTGGTTTTCGTCGACGATAAGTCAAAGTGGTCCGAGATTGAAGTATGCTCAGCTGTACCCACATCAGCGTCAACGATGGAACTACTTCTCGATATTTTCTCCAGGAATGGTTTTCCAGATGTGTTAGTATCGGACAATGCAACAATTTTTACAAGCGAAGAATTTCAAACGTTCTGCAAAGAAGCGGGTATCGCACAAAAATTAATTGAACCAGGTCACCCAGCAACGAACGGGCTAGCAGAAAGAAATGTGCGAACGCTAAAAAGAAGACTTCAAGCTATGGGCGAGGAATCAACATCGATTCGAAAAAAAGTTAGAGAAATATTTTTAGGTATCGAGCAACACCTCTTAACAACGGGAGGACACCAGCAGAACAATATCTACAACGTCAAATCTGCATTCAGTTCGACGCTCTTAAGCCTGTCAAGTTGCTGCGGAATTCAAGTCCAGTTCGGGCAGCACGATAATTAAACACGGGAGAAAGAGTGCAGGCACGCTATTACGCAAACAACAAATTACAGTGGAGGTTTGGTAAAATTATTAAAAAAATGGGTCAATTACATAACATGATCAAACTTGATAATGGTTATGTTTTTAAAAGACACAATTATCAGTTGTTATCAAGTGATGTTCAATCAGAAGAAAAAGAGTCATCTGTGCTGGAAGAAGATACTGTTCCGAGCTCTGAACCAAAAACTCTTGGTACATATTTGGACTTAGTACAAGTGCCGAGTTGTGTTTCAGAAACTCCAAATCTCAGTCAGCAGGAAAACATACAAGGGTCAGACGAGGCGCCACAGGTTCCAGCTGAGATGCCAGATCAACGACAGCGTACATCAGGCCGACAGCGCCGAACACCAGCTTATTTAAATGATTATTTGATTTAAAATTAACCTTATATTGTTAAATTAATTAACTTCAAATTAATTTCAAATTCATTGTTTTAAATTGCTTCAAATTAATTACCTTCAAGTTCTTTCAAATTAATTAGTTTTAATTACGGTGGGAGAACTATTATAATTGTTAGTTGAAACGGGGGTTTAGTGTAGTTGGTATGATATATAGATACACACAATTTTATGTGCTCTGCACAACTTCAGTTCTTTCTTTACTTTCTTACTTTTTTATATTAAAGATATGATATGTAGTCTAATCTAAAAAGTGTTTTATTTAATTAAAAGTTACAACAAATACTATTATAAATTCGTACTTATTAATTCGTACCGAAAATACCTGCTCCAAATAGTACAAAACTACGTTTTCAAGCAACACTGCAGTTAAGATTCAGGCCGTGGTGGATTTCAGATTAAAACAGTGACCGCCTTCAGACGATACATATGTTCTGGTAGAGATTCTTAACTTAGCTCTTTTTTTCTATAACTGTGTTGTTAAGTCAGACATCAGAAATATTGGAAAGTTGTTCAAATGCAGGTCCGAGGACCAAATAACAACGAATGAACATTAACTAACTGTTATTTGTTAGTTAAATTAGCTAAATTTGTACATTTAGAGTAATGAAAATATATTATATTATCGTAAGTATCTCAAACTGTTTGGCTTACTGCCTTACATATCATTAGTTTGACAACTATTATGACGAGTCAAGTAGCAACTATCCAGCGAAAATATCTAATTCAGTTTGTGAATGTGACCAGGGCTCGCTTTCGGTGAATAAATCTCCTTGTGGTGAGTATCCAGTTTGCCTCCCTAGGGGTGAACTCCTCTCTACTGGTGAGTATATAAAAAATTTTACTAACCCATTCATAAAATTTACATTGGTATTGACTTAATTTCGACAGAAGGCTATTTCTTTCTTGACGAATTTTGTTTAAGTTTCCCATCTCTTTATCTCTGGTTCCCGTACTTTTTGGACTAAAAATAGTAAAACTGTCAAAAGTCTTAGAGTTAGAAAAAAATCTCTCGATAATAGAGAAAAACACAAAAGAGTACGGGAACGCTTTTCGGACTAAAATTGTAAAAATTGTGCAAACGGAATGCTTGAGATTTTTAATAATATTGAAATTAATTCTGATTTTTAGCATTTATATTAGTTTTTACACATTTTCCCATGTTTCTGGTTTCCATTTTAATAGTTTCAAAGAAGTTTTGATGTAAACTATTTCTTGGCTAATTTGTAAACAGCTGAATTTAAGCTTTTTGACACTTTTACCATTTTTACCCGAAGAAATTTCTCGGACTAAAACTTGCAACTTAACAAGGACAAGTTTACTCTCTCTCTTTTTTACCATTTTTTCGAGTACGGGAACGCTTCTCGGACTAAAACTGGTAAATTGGACAAAAACTTTAGAGTACGGGAACAGACCTATAAATAATCACTGTAAAGCCAGCACTCATTAAAACATATCATTGACATATCATAATATAATGACGAATAGTTGATAGGTTTTAAATCACGATACGAGAAAGTATTAGAAGCAGTGTTGCCAGTCTAGCCTTTTCGAGGCTAGATCTAGCCTTTTTTTTTGTTGCCTAGCCTCGAAAATTACCATCTAGCCTCTAGCCTTTTTTTTAGCCTTTTTTTTTGTTTTTTTCTAGCCTTTTTTAATATTTTGCTTAAAGATGCATTACTTAATCCAATTTTGCTAACGTTGCTATTTTGAAAGTGTGAATCTTCTATTGCTCTTTTTATACTTTTAAAGTGGTTAAACCCAAATATTTTCTGTTATACTTACTTACTTAGATGGCGCTTACAACCGTTGGTCGGTTTTGGCCTGGTCTAAGAATTTTCGCCAGCCTCTTTTGTCGTGCGCTTGCTGGCGCCAGTTGGAAACTCCAAGCGTTGTCAGGTTATCCAATGCCTGGTCTTTCCAACGGAGATGCGGTCTTCCTCGTCTGCGTTGGCCACCGCTGGGTACCGAATCCAATATCTTTTTCGCTGGAGCTTCGTCGTTCATTCTCTCGACATGACCTGGCCAGCGAAGCCGCTCAATTTTAATACGCTTGACTATATCGATGTCGGCATATAGCTCATACAGCTCATGGTTCCATCGTATTCGGTACTCGCCATTGACGCAGATTGGACCATAGATCTTGCGAAGGATTTTTCTCTCGAACGCTCCCAAAGTCCTTTCATCAGAGCTGCTCAACGTCCAGGTTTGTGATGCGTATAGTAGGACGGGCATGATTATTGACTTATAGAGCGTCAGTTTTGTTCGTCGAGAGAGAGCTCTGCTTCTCAATTGCCTACTGAGCCCAAAGTAACACCTGTTGGCAAGAGTTATCCTTCGTTTAATCTCAATACTGATATCGTTGGAGGAGTTTATACTGGATCCCAGGTAAACAAAGTCCTTCACTACCTCAAAGGAGGTGTTGTCAACAGTGACGTGGTTTCCAAGACGCTGGGACTGTTTGTTTGTTGACACAAGATACTTCGTTTTATCTGCGTTCACTGCAAGACCCATTCGACTCGACTCTTTTTCTAGCCTGGAGAATGCTGCACTGACTTCGCGCGTATTTTGACCAATGATGTCAATATCATCAGCATACGCCAGCAGCATAACACTCTTATAGAAAATTGTGCCGCTGCGTCTCAGGTCAGCAGCTCGGATGATCTTCTCCATGACTATATTAAAAAAGTCGCACGATAAGGAATCACCTTGTCTGAAACCTCGCTTGGTCTCGAAAGGAAGGGAGAGGTCCTTCCCGATTTTCACTGCACTGCTGGTGTTGTTCAGTGTCATCCTGCAAAGACGTATTAGCTTCGCAGGAATACCAAATTCAGACATGATGGCATATAGGTGACATATTCTGTTATAGAGAAAGAAAAATCCAGTAACTCTACATGGCAAATAACGATAGTTAAAAAACAATGGCAAAAAATTGTAAATCACAAGTGGAAAGTCCCACAACTGAATTCTAGTCAAAAGTTAGAGAGTATAAAAATTCTTTGAATGAAGATCCATTCCAAGAACTTTCAGTTTGGTTTTAAGTTTATATTAAGTACAATGAAATTTGTAAAAAAAAGCAAAGATACCGTTTTCAAACTGGCATTCTAAATTCTCTTCTTACGATACAATATGCTCTAAAAAGAAATAACACATGCTGCCATAATTTTGAAATCACATATGATATTATAAGTTTTGCAAATAGTCGCAATTTATAAGTAAATTCTGATTCTTCACAGGAGGAAATATTTTTTGAGATGTAGATTTGAAAAATGATAGAGGTTTAATGTTTTTTTACTAACCGAGTCAAGCACTTGAATGAATAATACATGTTTTAAAGATTGAAATAATGAATTTGTTTTTGTTAATAATTTTTATTTTAAAAGCTTTTTGGTGCTATTTTTCAACTGTAAGATTTTTATGCTTTTATATATTTGAACGTGAAAGACTGAATTCTATTTAAGGCTCTATTAAAGTTTTTGAACGAAAAAAAAGTAAAATTAAAAGTTTTACTGTTAAGGGACTGTTTATTTTATGTAATTTTTGATTTTGCATAATAATTATATTTTTTTTTAATAAAAAATATTTATTAACATACCCAGAATCCGTCATTTAGTAAAGCACTTTTCGCAGCTTGTTCATTCAAAAAACAATAATAATAATATTTTTGTACAATAATACGATAATGGTAGTTGAACAACCGATTTTTTATCCTTAAAACTTCATTGATTTTAGGTTATGAAATAAAAACTATGTATTTTAAAAAAAAATCGAAGGATTAAAAGTAGCAATGGTAATTACAAGTGAAAAAAATTTGGCAGCGATCCTTGGACCCATTTGACATAAGTCTTTCTGAGTCTTCCTGAATTATGCATTCGAAAAATATAAAAACATTAAAATTTACTGTTGGTCGCTAAAAAACTTTAATGGGTCCTTAAATCAATTTCAATATATTTAGTTTTTGGTATTGTTCCTTTTTACATCATATTCATTTATTAAACATTTATATACAAACGTCTGTATTTTCACAGAATCATGTTTAATAAAAAAGTAACGTATACAAATCTAGCCTTTTTTTAGCTTTTTTTTAAAGCCGTCTAGCCTTTTCTAGCCATTTTTTAAAGACCATCTAGCTTCTTTCCTCAAAAATTTCTGGCAACACTGATTAGAAGTAGCGTTAAAATAACATTTAAAATGTTTTTAGTTCATCATTTTTTACTGTACAATTGATAGTATTTCATATCAATTTAACATTATAAATGGAGATGTCAACAACAAGCAGATGTTATGTTTCTTTAAGAGCTGAGCCGTTGAGACATACAGGTGACCGTGGCACACAGGTTATGAGTGTGACTTTGGATGCACGGAGAACAGGTTCGATTCCCACTCGTGGCAAGTTATTTTTCAATACATTTTTTTTATCTGCATTAATGTACTGATACTTTTTGATATTTAAAGTGTTAAAATAACATTATTATGTGACGGTTATACATTTGTAAATGTAGGTTTCGTAATGTAAAAAGAACATTAGGATAATATCAATTTTAACATTTTTGAATGTCGGACGATTTTTGTCAACAAAAATATAAATTTCACGGTTGTTTAATGTATTTTTTTTTCTGAGTGTAGGCATAATATCATTTACTACAGATAATCCTAATGACGATGTCTTTTCGTATAAAAGTTCTGTCTCAAGGTCGTTTGTGGGAAGATTGATACTGAAATCAACATATGCTAACACAAAGTCGTAGTCTACAAGACAAGTAGCTAAAGCCGAAAACAACAGAAAAACATCTATTAGGATTATACCCACAAGATCCTAAAATTTTTGTATTACTATCAGAAACACATATATTTAGGTATTCTATACCAGGACCACTAGACTGACTAACAACTGAAGCATTCAAACAGGATTTATAGTAAACTGCAACACCTCAACCTCTTTTACCATGCTGATCATTTCTGTACATATAATACTATGTTCACACTGGAAGCTAAATGCGCATTTAAAGCTTAATGCGCATTTAAAGCTTAATGCGCATTTATTTCATTAATGCTTCTCTAAATACGCATTTACGCATAGAAAATTCTGTCAAGTTAATTCACTTAAATGCTACTTCTAATGAGCATTTAGCAGTTTGCGACCCTGATTCGATATTCGAAAAACTGCTACTCGCTACTTTTAGCTCATCTCAGACTTGAACTCGTTTCATTAGTTGTCAATTTTGTTTACTGTCAGATTTTTTTTGCTTAGGCTGTGTGCCAATCGGAAACTTTTGACTCGGATTGATACTCAGGGTATAGTATAAATTTTGACAAGAGGGAAGAGAATTTTTGACACAAGCGAAAATTAAAAAAAAAGCATGTCTTAGTTTCATTGAAGTTTGGAAAAATAAAGAGGAGGGTTGTGTAAAATATAAAAGCTACATTATTTTGACTTTTTTTTCTGAAAAAATAGTATTGCTTGATGATGTTTCTGGATGCTGTTAATATTCAGAATATATTAATTTTTCATTACAGCAATGTGGGGGCGGTGGTGTAGTGCTCAGAATGTAATGTTTATAAGGATTTATAAATGTAATTATAGAGTATAAATATACAGTATTTTAGATTTTGAAAATTTTACCTTCAGGTAAATTGCACACAAATGGGGAAATAAAATAAGAGCCACACATTATTAAACAAAGAGCCGCACATGCCTATTGATGGTTTACAGTATTTTTCCAGCAGGTCTTTTCTCCATTATAATTTTTTTTTAAATTAGTCCTTTTTTGTTATTCGGTTTAAGCAATTCTGTTCAAAAATAAATGACAGCCGTCCAATGGTATATTGATAACGAAGATGGTATAAGAAGTAATAAAGTTATTTGAAGTTTTGTGAAAATATTTTAAAAAAAATACATGAAAACATTATTATCATTAATGCAATTGCAAATATTTTCAAATTTTTGATGCAGATTGAACGAACTTTTTCAGGCCTATAACTTGAGACAGCTTATTTGCTTACAACTATTACACTTGTTAATATATACATATACGGAAAAACATGATTTTTGGTGGTTTTTGCAAATTTTAATTAGTTAACTGACGGATTTCCGTATAGGCAAAATATTTTGGGAATCACCGTAAAATACATCAAGGTTAATTTTAGAAAGGGTACAACTGGAACTTTTTTTCAAAGCACGTGTTCAAACTTTGTATGGTTTACTAAAAATTTGGAACTTCGGGTATTGCAAGGTCAAGACTAATTGAGATTTTTTGGAGTGCGTGTTAAGTTTTAAGGTTTTTAGGTTCGGTGGACAAAATTTTAGCACTGCAACTGATTTTTTTTTTTCGTTAGTATATTTTATAAATGGAATAAAATGATATCAAAAATATATTGAATGAAAATAATTATGAATAAATGAATTTAGTGTAATTATGAATTAAGAACACTAAACTGATAAGTGAAAAATTTTACATGTGCAGAAACGTCGATTTTGTTTTTACATTTCAATACATTTCAGAACAAAATACTAATTTGAACTACATATGTACTGAGCAGCATTCATTGGTTATGCATTTTCAACAAATTAACACAATATAGATATTATATTGACAACGACCTATTTTGTCAAAAGGCCAAATGGTTTTTTGTTTAATTTTAATACATGTTAACACAACTATTGCTTTAATAATCTTATTTTACGCAAAGCAACAGTATTTATTAAAAATATATATAATTTTGAATAAAAAAAGTATTAGAAAACGCAGCAGTTAACTTTTCATGCTTCATTTGGCACAGTAAAAATGACAATTCAATTTCAATAGACAGAAATTTTGTTCAACTCAGAATTTTCCTTCCTACCACGAGTGAAAAGTTTCCGATTGGCACACAGCCTTATAAATGTTCGGCATGTTCGAATACTTGTCAATGCATGTTCGAATACTTGTCAATTTAAATTCGCATTTTACGCTTCTCCCTAATGTGAACACTTGACATTTGGTTGAATTTTCGAACTTCTAAATGCGCATTTAGAAATCAGTGTGAACGTACTATAAAAGTTACTTATATGACAGGTTGCTTCACATATTTCATTGCATTGTCGCGTACTTATTTATTTAAATAAGTTCAATTAATTTAATTTATTCAACTCGCACACAACTAGCACAACGAACGCACGAAAACTATTCACGATAGATACTACAAAAGTATAGCGACAATGTTGCCACCTGCCCAGTCGGAGCGGCGCGGGTTCACACAGCATAAAACATAGTGGACAATCGACTTTACACAAAATAAAACTGACAACGCAAACTGACAACCCTGAAATGAATCGTACAACACCAAAATTAACGAATTAACGAAACAACTCCAAAAGTAACGAATTTCTACTGAAATATGACCAAAAAAAAAAACTAAGTTTTGGGGTGCACTCTAGTTGCGGGTTCAAGGAGAGACTTGAACCCTCACACGACTCCACCGGCTGGAATCAATAATTTCACCTGTTCGTAACGAACTAGGCTCGAGTGCGGGAAGGGCCTAACACGGACGACCACGAATTTAAATACTTTAACGACCACGACTCTACTGGGCACAGAAGGAGAGAAAAGACCATCGACACTTCCTGGACAATTAATTATAATTACAACAAACTCTAAACAACATAACAATATCAAGCTACGCGTGGTGGGGGACCACCACACAACACGAAATACTCCCTGAAAACACGGGGGTCCAGGTTCCTGCGCTGCTCCGGTTGTATCCTCCGCGACCAATTTTCTACAATCCCACGACCTCCGTCGTTCACGCACACTACCTCGCGCACTTGTATAATTTTTTTTTGTTTTAAATTTCACGGAGTCGGGTCTAAATCCCGCGACTCATCCACATATCACTTTGACCACTCAGTATCACGGTTCAGATTGAACTGAACTCGCCGGCAACATTGCGGATCTTGCTAGTTAGGTTCCACACAAATGGAACCTAAACTCAGCCATCTTTTTGCCAATGCAGATGCGATTTTTGCAGAAACCGGTATTCAACCTGGGAGGCTTTACTCACACCTATTTTAGAAATGCCTTAAAGAATTTTCCAGGCGTATATTTGAGTAAATTTATATAAAAACCTCCCTACCCACCAAATAAAACATATTTTGGCGGCACCTGCGTTAGTGTTAGTGTGGCACCACTCCAATCTTACATTCCACAATGGCCGTCTCTCATCGTGAATGAGCCTAGGGATTTGACATTTGTATTGCAAGTTTCGTTCAGGTTGAGTGCGTTTCGAAAGTCGCGATTTTCAGTGCGTTCAGTCCCTCATTATGGGGTTTTAATTTTGTCACGACATAGGAAACAAGAGCAGCCCCAGAAAACACAGCGGACACAATATTTGCTACATATAACAAAAAATAACCTACGCGACTGACTACATCTCTTCTACATGTGGCCGCAAATCTTGTACGTGCCACGTACCTTTCTCACGCCCGTCCTCATCTTCGAGGATGTATGTCCAGGGCGATACCCTCTTCTTAATCCTTAATGGTCCAATAAACTTAGGAGCTAACTTGGCGGCAAAGTAATTCACCGCATCCGACAAAACAAAATTCCGTCTCCAGACTAATTCGTTCGGTAAGTATTGTACGTCCCTACGTTGCAGATTATACGTCTTTGTCATCTTGGCGCTCGCTGTCTCCATTTTTCCCCGTATGTCTTGCCTTAATTCTGCCATGAACTTGGCTCGTTCCTCACTACTTTTACCGGTCGGTTCGTCTAGGTCATCCTTACGTTGGTAATCCCTATCTCCCTGGATCGCCATGTTTCGACCAAAATTCACAAAGTAAGGGGAGTGCCCTAGCACTTCGTGCTGCGATGTGCGAATACAGCAGGCTACCTTGGCAAGGTGTGTATCCCAGGTCCCATGGTTTTCGGAAATATACGCCCTAAGGGTTGTCTTTATTATTTGGTTGATCCGCTCGGCCGGGTTCGCCTGCGGATGGTAATGGGCAGTGAAGCGCAGCTGTACTCCAAATGAAGCACATAAAGTCTGCAACTCCTTACTTTTGAATTAAGGCCCATTGTCGCACACTATGGACCTCGGGACACCAAAGAGCAAGAACACGTTGTTCTCCAGCTCCTTGCAGATGCTCTTTGCAGTTGCTGAACGCAACGGAAACAAAAGCGGGAATTTCGTGAAATAGTCGACCACCGTTAATATGTAACAGTGGCCTTGACTGGACTTCACCAGGGCTGAACCAGATCTACTGAGATCATCTCCCACGGTTTTACCTCCTTACTCCTTTCTACCATACAACCAGCTGGCTTCTGATTATCGGGCTTAATGCTCTGGCATACCTGACAACCCTTAATATACCTGACTATATCTGCCTTCATCTTTGGCCAATAATACTTTTCGGCCACCCTAGCTGAAGTTTTTTTAACGCCCATGTGCCCGGCTAGAGGACTATTATGGCACTCGCGTAAGGCCTTCTTCCTCTCACCTGTTCCTAAAACTCGCTTCCATTCATAAGCCCTATCGTAAAGATTTCCTAACCCTGTCTTAACGTGTTTATATAGCACGCCATTCTCCATGCGCCACGCGGGAAAATCAAGGGGTTTCTGCCCTACCTTCTTACACATATCCGACATCGAGGGGTCTGCTATTTCCTCGGTGATCTCACTGATAACTGGGACACTTCGCGACAGCATATCAGGAACCACGTGATCCTTGCCCGTGCGATGGACGATTTCAAAATCGGACTGTTGGAGTTTCAGAGCCCATAGGGCCAATCTGCCGCAAGGGTCCTTCAAATTATTCAGCCACACGAGCGAATAGTGATCAGTTACCACCGTAAAATGGACTCCCTCGATGTATGGGCGTAACTTCTCCACAGCCCACAAAACCGCCAGACACTCCTTCTCCGTTGTCGAATAATTCCTTTCACACTTACTAAGCGACCTACTCAAGTATGAAATTACCTTTTCACCCTCATCGAATTGCTGGGTCAGAACTGCAAATATGCCAAAATCAGAGGCATCAGTTTGAACTGTGAAGGGCCTATCAAAATCTGGGCAACTTAAAACAGGGGCGGTGACAAGGCGCTCTTTCGCCTTCAGAAAACCATCTTCGCACTCAGACGACCAGTGAAATCTTTTGTTCTTCTTAAGATCGCTAAGGGGTTTCACTAAGTCGGCGAAGTTTGGTACAAAACGCCGGTACCACGAAATGGTGCCTACAAACGACCGGACTTCCTTGACATTTTTAGGTGCAGGGATGGCCAACATCGCCTCCACCTTCTCTGGGTCTACATGTAGACCGTGCCTATCGACAACGTATCCTAAATATCGAAGTGAAGATAAACAAAAATTACATTTTTCCCTATTTAGTCTTAATCCGGCATCACCAATTCTACGAAGCACTTCCCTCAAAACCTCAACATGCTTTTCGAATGTATTCGCTACGATGATTATATCGTCTAAGTAGACTAATACGTGGGGCTCGAGATCAGCCCAGATAACCGTGTCTATAAATCTCTGCCATGTGGCAGGCACTTTATGTAACCCGTAGGGCATTCGCTTAAACTGGTATAATCCCCGACCTGGGACAGTGAAAGCAGTGAACGCCCTTGAATCTTCCGCTACTGGAATCTGCCAATATGCCGATTTTATATCCAGGCTGGAAAGGTATTTAGCGTCTTTCAGCTTATCCAACGTTGCGGATATATATGGCAGTGGGTAACTATCACGCTCAGTGTGCTTGTTCAGCGCCCTGTAGTCAACACAGAATCTATAAGAGCTATCCTTCTTCTTGATCATCACCACCGGTGAGGCCCAAGGACCGTGAGAGACCTCGATCACGTCCTTTTCCAACATCTGTTCAATCTCCGCGTCGATGTGCTTCTGTATCGCTGGAGATACTGGATAGTATCTCTGCTTAATGGGCTCTACACTCGGTTTTGGACGGATTCGATGTTCGACCAAATGGGTGCAGCACAGGCCCTCTGGCATCGTCGCGAATATCTCCACTACCAGTCGCTCTAATGACCCTGCCTCACCAGCAGTCAACTCTGATCGCTCCGCGATCGTTGCGACCGCCGAAACTTCAACCTGGTCTGAGAACCTCCACTGATTCCTAGCTACATCCGGGACAATGCCCGCTTTGACCCAAAAGTCAACACCTAGGATCAGGTTTTGTGGTAGACCTTGTATAACAAGGCACTGTATAAGGACCAACTTGCCCTCTACCTCGACTGGTAGAGTGATGACGCCTTTCACCGGAACGAATTCCCCATCCGCTAACGTGACCCTCGAAACAGATGATGGTGACAACTCAATTCCCCATGATCTCAAAATATCCCACCCTGGCCGACCAATGATGGTCCTTGAGGCCCCTGAATCTAATAGTCCTTTAAGATAAACTCCAAAAATGCTAACACCTAAATACGGCCTATTATCTAATTTTTTCTCTAACAGTGTGAAACCTAAACTAATTTCTCCCTGGCGCTGCGGTTCAGGTTCCCTAACAACTACCCTAGCCAGCTGGTTGCTCGCAGGCAACCTATCTACTCTGGGCGAGCTCCTTGCCCTGCGCTCGCATGGGCTCGCTCCACATTTCCCGACGCCTGCCTGGAATTTAATTCCTCTCTAGGCCTGTCCTGGCCCCTATCTTCCTCTGCACCATACACTCGCCTCTCCGACTGCCCTGCCCGATTTGAGCACTGAGGACAGTCCCGCTTCATAAATCCATCCCTACCGCAGCCATAGCATTTAATGCCCCTTGGGCAGTTCGCCGAAACATGCCCAAACCTGTGGCAGTTAAAGCAACGGAACGTTGGCTGAGGCCGCGCGACGAATCTCCTTTCCAACCGTTGCGCCCGGAGCGGGGCGTTTATTTCTGCTACCGCTGGTTCCGCCAACACGTACGCCAAATCGGGTTCTAACAGATTCTTCGAACGGCTGGAAGAAAGGTGGAAAGGTGGCTCGGTGGTGGAAGAAAGGCTTCCACATTTGTCCTCACGGCTTCCAATTTGCGACCTACAGAAACTAACTCCGAAAGGGTCTGCGGCTCAGCCAAGCCTAGCTGAGTTTGGAAAAACGGGGTCAAATTCGACATTACTAGCCCTAACATGCGACGTTCTGACAAGGGTTCAGCCAGCCGACCAAAGAAACCTCTCATCGTTGCCACGTAAATCCCTATAGACTCATTGCCCCCCTGAGTCCTTCGCCTAATCTCATCCATCAACAAATCATCGTAGTTGGGAGGGAGGAACTCCAACTTCAACTCCTTCACCAACTCCAGCCAACCTGACACGGTTTTGCGTACCGCGCGAAACCAAAGAAGCGCCTTCCCGCTGAAAATATCCACGGCACCTCTAAACAATTGGGTCTCACTGACCCCTCGAGCCTCACTCAACTCTTCAACTCTTTCTAAAAACGAACTCAAAGACGTCCATACTTTTTCACCTGAAAACTTTAAGTCCCACTTGGACAAGTTTTCGATCTTCTCTGCGACCATACTACTCTCGATCCTAGGTGGAGGTACTACCACCGGTGCTGTTAGTACCGGTATAGTTCCCTCCTCTACCACCGCCACCTTCTGAAGGGCAGGCCTCGGCTTTGCTACCTCAGACGCGACCCTACTAGGCTTCAGTGGAGACCCTTCGTCCTCCTCATCCTGGACGCCAGCAAGCTCGAAGACTTCTGTGAGGAGCATTATCAACCGGTTCCTGAGCACCATCTGCTCCGACACCATACCAGCAGTCGTAGGCTGGGACCAGTTGACTCGACTGACGCTCCACTCGATCTTCGTTAGTATTTTTAGGTACTCCGAAGACTTGTCGTCCCTTGGGGGGTCCTGCATTAAAGCCTCGATCTCCACTATCTTAGCCTCTAAAGCTTCCTTATCTTCGGCGAATTCAAACGGATAGACAGCAAACATTTCTACCGAGTCCCTACGCTCTAACTGCCTTGACGACCTCAGGTGTTACCTCATGGCATCAACCGTACCCACTGGCAGCCCACGAGCCTCCATCTCGTACGCCAGCTCTTCCTGATTCAGGCGGTTGATCTCCATAGCTCAGACCCAATTCAAAACACGACAACAGTTAAGTAGCAATTAACTTAATATTTATTTTTTTTTCTTTTTTTTTTAAATTTTGATCAATTTTTAATTGAATTTTAATTTTATTCTCATTTAATTCTAATATAATTCTAATTTAATTCTAATTTAAATTTAATTTTAATAAAATTTTAACTTAATTGTGATTTGATTTTAATTTGATTTCAATTTTAATTTTAATTTTAATTTTAATTTTAATTTTAATTTTAGTTTTAATTTTAATTTTAATTTTAATTTTAATTTTAATTTTAATTTTAATTTTAATTTTAATTTTAATTTTAATTTTAATTTTAATTTTAATTTTAATTTTAATTTTAATTTTAATTTTAATTTTAATTTTAATTTTAATTTTAATTTTAATTTTAATTTTAATTTTAATTTTAATTTTAATTTTAATTTTAATTTTAATTTTAATTTTAATTTTAATTTTAATTTTAATTTTAATTTTAATTTTAATTTTAATTTTAATTTTAATTTTAATTTTAATTTTAATTTTAATTTTAATTTTAATTTTAATTTTAATTTTAATTTTAATTTTAATTTTAATTTTAATTTTAATTTTAATTTTAATTTTAATTTTAATTTTAATTTTAATTTTAATTTTAATTTTAATTTTAATTTTAATTTTAATTTTAATTTTAATTTTAATTTTAATTTTAATTTTAATTTTAATTTTAATTTTAATTTTAATTTTAATTTTAATTTTAATTTTAATTTTAATTTTAATTTTAATTTTAATTTTAATTTTAATTTTAATTTTAATTTTAATTTTAATTTTAATTTTAATTTTAATTTTAATTTTAATTTTAATTTTAATTTTAATTTTAATTTTAATTTTAATTTTAATTTTAATTTTAATTTTAATTTTAATTTTAATTTTAATTTTAATTTTAATTTTAATTTTAATTTTAATTTTAATTTTAATTTTAATTTTAATTTTAATTTTAATTTTAATTTTAATTTTAATTTTAATTTTAATTTTAATTTTAATTTTAATTTTAATTTTAATTTTAATTTTAATTTTAATTTTAATTTTAATTTTAATTTTAATTTTAATTTTAATTTTAATTTTAATTTTAATTTTAATTTTAATTTTAATTTTAATTTTAATTTTAATTTTAATTTTAATTTTAATTTTAATTTTAATTTTAATTTTAATTTTAATTTTAATTTTAATTTTAATTTTAATTTTAATTTTAATTTTAATTTTAATTTTAATTTTAATTTTAATTTTAATTTTAATTTTAATTTTAATTTTAATTTTAATTTTAATTTTAATTTTAATTTTAATTTTAATTTTAATTTTAATTTTAATTTTAATTTTAATTTTAATTTTAATTTTAATTTTAATTTTAATTTTAATTTTAATTTTAATTTTAATTTTAATTTTAATTTTAATTTTAATTTTAATTTTAATTTTAATTTTAATTTTAATTTTAATTTTAATTTTAATTTTAATTTTAATTTTAATTTTAATTTTAATTTTAATTTTAATTTTAATTTTAATTTTAATTTTAATTTTAATTTTAATTTTAATTTTAATTTTAATTTTAATTTTAATTTTAATTTTAATTTTAATTTTAATTTTAATTTTAATTTTAATTTTAATTTTAATTTTAATTTTAATTTTAATTTTAATTTTAATTTTAATTTTAATTTTAATTTTAATTTTAATTTTAATTTTAATTTTAATTTTAATTTTAATTTTAATTTTAATTTTAATTTTAATTTTAATTTTAATTTTAATTTTAATTTTAATTTTAATTTTAATTTTAATTTTAATTTTAATTTTAATTTTAATTTTAATTTTAATTTTAATTTTAATTTTAATTTTAATTTTAATTTTAATTTTAATTTTAATTTTAATTTTAATTTTAATTTTAATTTTAATTTTAATTTTAATTTTAATTTTAATTTTAATTTTAATTTTAATTTTAATTTTAATTTTAATTTTAATTTTAATTTTAATTTTAATTTTAATTTTAATTTTAATTTTAATTTTAATTTTAATTTTAATTTTAATTTTAATTTTAATTTTAATTTTAATTTTAATTTTAATTTTAATTTTAATTTTAATTTTAATTTTAATTTTAATTTTAATTTTAATTTTAATTTTAATTTTAATTTTAATTTTAATTTTAATTTTAATTTTAATTTTAATTTTAATTTTAATTTTAATTTTAATTTTAATTTTAATTTTAATTTTAATTTTAATTTTAATTTTAATTTTAATTTTAATTTTAATTTTAATTTTAATTTTAATTTTAATTTTAATTTTAATTTTAATTTTAATTTTAATTTTAATTTTAATTTTAATTTTAATTTTAATTTTAATTTTAATTTTAATTTTAATTTTAATTTTAATTTTAATTTTAATTTTAATTTTAATTTTAATTTTAATTTTAATTTTAATTTTAATTTTAATTTTAATTTTAATTTTAATTTTAATTTTAATTTTAATTTTAATTTTAATTTTAATTTTAATTTTAATTTTAATTTTAATTTTAATTTTAATTTTAATTTTAATTTTAATTTTAATTTTAATTTTAATTTTAATTTTAATTTTAATTTTAATTTTAATTTTAATTTTAATTTTAATTTTAATTTTAATTTTAATTTTAATTTTAATTTTAATTTTAATTTTAATTTTAATTTTAATTTTAATTTTAATTTTAATTTTAATTTTAATTTTAATTTTAATTTTAATTTTAATTTTAATTTTAATTTTAATTTTAATTTTAATTTTAATTTTAATTTTAATTTTAATTTTAATTTTAATTTTAATTTTAATTTTAATTTTAATTTTAATTTTAATTTTAATTTTAATTTTAATTTTAATTTTAATTTTAATTTTAATTTTAATTTTAATTTTAATTTTAATTTTAATTTTAATTTTAATTTTAATTTTAATTTTAATTTTAATTTTAATTTTAATTTTAATTTTAATTTTAATTTTAATTTTAATTTTAATTTTAATTTTAATTTTAATTTTAATTTTAATTTTAATTTTAATTTTAATTTTAATTTTAATTTTAATTTTAATTTTAATTTTAATTTTAATTTTAATTTTAATTTTAATTTTAATTTTAATTTTAATTTTAATTTTAATTTTAATTTTAATTTTAATTTTAATTTTAATTTTAATTTTAATTTTAATTTTAATTTTAATTTTAATTTTAATTTTAATTTTAATTTTAATTTTAATTTTAATTTTAATTTTAATTTTAATTTTAATTTTAATTTTAATTTTAATTTTAATTTTAATTTTAATTTTAATTTTAATTTTAATTTTAATTTTAATTTTAATTTTAATTTTAATTTTAATTTTAATTTTAATTTTAATTTTAATTTTAATTTTAATTTTAATTTTAATTTTAATTTTAATTTTAATTTTAATTTTAATTTTAATTTTAATTTTAATTTTAATTTTAATTTTAATTTTAATTTTAATTTTAATTTTAATTTTAATTTTAATTTTAATTTTAATTTTAATTTTAATTTTAATTTTAATTTTAATTTTAATTTTAATTTTAATTTTAATTTTAATTTTAATTTTAATTTTAATTTTAATTTTAATTTTAATTTTAATTTTAATTTTAATTTTAATTTTAATTTTAATTTTAATTTTAATTTTAATTTTAATTTTAATTTTAATTTTAATTTTAATTTTAATTTTAATTTTAATTTTAATTTTAATTTTAATTTTAATTTTAATTTTAATTTTAATTTTAATTTTAATTTTAATTTTAATTTTAATTTTAATTTTAATTTTAATTTTAATTTTAATTTTAATTTTAATTTTAATTTTAATTTTAATTTTAATTTTAATTTTAATTTTAATTTTAATTTTAATTTTAATTTTAATTTTAATTTTAATTTTAATTTTAATTTTAATTTTAATTTTAAATTTTAATTTTAATTTTAATTTTAATTTTAATTTTAATTTTAATTTTAATTTTAATTTTAATTTTAATTTTAATTTTAATTTTAATTTTAATTTTAATTTTAATTTTAATTTTAATTTTAATTTTAATTTTAATTTTAATTTTAATTTTAATTTTAATTTTAATTTTAATTTTAATTTTAATTTTAATTTTAATTTTAATTTTAATTTTAATTTTAATTTTAATTTTAATTTTAATTTTAATTTTAATTTTAATTTTAATTTTAATTTTAATTTTAATTTTAATTTTAATTTTAATTTTAATTTTAATTTTAATTTTAATTTTAATTTTAATTTTAATTTTAATTTTAATTTTAATTTTAATTTTAATTTTAATTTTAATTTTAATTTTAATTTTAATTTTAATTTTAATTTTAATTTTAATTTTAATTTTAATTTTAATTTTAATTTTAATTTTAATTTTAATTTTAATTTTAATTTTAATTTTAATTTTAATTTTAATTTTAATTTTAATTTTAATTTTAATTTTAATTTTAATTTTAATTTTAATTTTAATTTTAATTTTAATTTTAATTTTAATTTTAATTTTAATTTTAATTTTAATTTTAATTTTAATTTTAATTTTAATTTTAATTTTAATTTTAATTTTAATTTTAATTTTAATTTTAATTTTAATTTTAATTTTAATTTTAATTTTAATTTTAATTTTAATTTTAATTTTAATTTTAATTTTAATTTTAATTTTAATTTTAATTTTAATTTTAATTTTAATTTTAATTTTAATTTTAATTTTAATTTTAATTTTAATTTTAATTTTAATTTTAATTTTAATTTTAATTTTAATTTTAATTTTAATTTTAATTTTAATTTTAATTTTAATTTTAATTTTAATTTTAATTTTAATTTTAATTTTAATTTTAATTTTAATTTTAATTTTAATTTTAATTTTAATTTTAATTTTAATTTTAATTTTAATTTTAATTTTAATTTTAATTTTAATTTTAATTTTAATTTTAATTTTAATTTTAATTTTAATTTTAATTTTAATTTTAATTTTAATTTTAATTTTAATTTTAATTTTAATTTTAATTTTAATTTTAATTTTAATTTTAATTTTAATTTTAATTTTAATTTTAATTTTAATTTTAATTTTAATTTTAATTTTAATTTTAATTTTAATTTTAATTTTAATTTTAATTTTAATTTTAATTTTAATTTTAATTTTAATTTTAATTTTAATTTTAATTTTAATTTTAATTTTAATTTTAATTTTAATTTTAATTTTAATTTTAATTTTAATTTTAATTTTAATTTTAATTTTAATTTTAATTTTAATTTTAATTTTAATTTTAATTTTAATTTTAATTTTAATTTTAATTTTAATTTTAATTTTAATTTTAATTTTAATTTTAATTTTAATTTTAATTTTAATTTTAATTTTAATTTTAATTTTAATTTTAATTTTAATTTTAATTTTAATTTTAATTTTAATTTTAATTTTAATTTTAATTTTAATTTTAATTTTAATTTTAATTTTAATTTTAATTTTAATTTAAATTTTAAATTTTAATTTTAATTTTAATTTTAATTTTAATTTTAATTTTAATTTTAATTTTAATTTTAATTTTAATTTTAATTTTAATTTTAATTTTAATTTTAATTTTAATTTTAATTTTAATTTTAATTTTAATTTTAATTTTAATTTTAATTTTAATTTTAATTTTAATTTTAATTTTAATTTTAATTTTAATTTTAATTTTAATTTTAATTTTAATTTTAATTTTAATTTTAATTTTAATTTTAATTTTAATTTTAATTTTAATTTTAATTTTAATTTTAATTTTAATTTTAATTTTAATTTTAATTTTAATTTTAATTTTAATTTTAATTTTAATTTTAATTTTAATTTAATTTTAATTTTAATTTTAATTTTAATTTTAATTTTAATTTTAATTTTAATTTTAATTTTAATTTTAATTTTAATTTTAATTTTAATTTTAATTTTAATTTTAATTTTAATTTTAATTTTAATTTTAATTTTAATTTTAATTTTAATTTTAATTTTAATTTTAATTTTAATTTTAATTTTAATTTTAATTTTAATTTTAATTTTAATTTTAATTTTAATTTTAATTTTAATTTTAATTTTAATTTTAATTTTAATTTTAATTTTAATTTTAATTTTAATTTTAATTTTAATTTTAATTTTAATTTTAATTTTAATTTTAATTTTAATTTTAATTTTAATTTTAATTTTAATTTTAATTTTAATTTTAATTTTAATTTTAATTTTAATTTTAATTTTAATTTTAATTTTAATTTTAATTTTAATTTTAATTTTAATTTTAATTTTAATTTTAATTTTAATTTTAATTTTAATTTTAATTTTAATTTTAATTTTAATTTTAATTTTAATTTTAATTTTAATTTTAATTTTAATTTTAATTTTAATTTTAATTTTAATTTTAATTTTAATTTTAATTTTAATTTTAATTTTAATTTTAATTTTAATTTTAATTTTAATTTTAATTTTAATTTTAATTTTAATTTTAATTTTAATTTTAATTTTAATTTTAATTTTAATTTTAATTTTAATTTTAATTTTAATTTTAATTTTAATTTTAATTTTAATTTTAATTTTAATTTTAATTTTAATTTTAATTTTAATTTTAATTTTAATTTTAATTTTAATTTTAATTTTAATTTTAATTTTAATTTTAATTTTAATTTTAATTTTAATTTTAATTTTAATTTTAATTTTAATTTTAATTTTAATTTTAATTTTAATTTTAATTTTAATTTTAATTTTAATTTTAATTTTAATTTTAATTTTAATTTTAATTTTAATTTTAATTTTAATTTTAATTTTAATTTTAATTTTAATTTTAATTTTAATTTTAATTTTAATTTTAATTTTAATTTTAATTTTAATTTTAATTTTAATTTTAATTTTAATTTTAATTTTAATTTTAATTTTAATTTTAATTTTAATTTTAATTTTAATTTTAATTTTAATTTTAATTTTAATTTTAATTTTAATTTTAATTTTAATTTTAATTTTAATTTTAATTTTAATTTTAATTTTAATTTTAATTTTAATTTTAATTTTAATTTTAATTTTAATTTTAATTTTAATTTTAATTTTAATTTTAATTTTAATTTTAATTTTAATTTTAATTTTAATTTTAATTTTAATTTTAATTTTAATTTTAATTTTAATTTTAATTTTAATTTTAATTTTAATTTTAATTTTAATTTTAATTTTAATTTTAATTTTAATTTTAATTTTAATTTTAATTTTAATTTTAATTTTAATTTTAATTTTAATTTTAATTTTAATTTTAATTTTAATTTTAATTTTAATTTTAATTTTAATTTTAATTTTAATTTTAATTTTAATTTTAATTTTAATTTTAATTTTAATTTTAATTTTAATTTTAATTTTAATTTTAATTTTAATTTTAATTTTAATTTTAATTTTAATTTTAATTTTAATTTTAATTTTAATTTTAATTTTAATTTTAATTTTAATTTTAATTTTAATTTTAATTTTAATTTTAATTTTAATTTTAATTTTAATTTTAATTTTAATTTTAATTTTAATTTTAATTTTAATTTTAATTTAATTTTAATTTTAATTTTAATTTTAATTTTAATTTTAATTTTAATTTTAATTTTAATTTTAATTTTAATTTTAATTTTAATTTTAATTTTAATTTTAATTTTAATTTTAATTTTAATTTTAATTTTAATTTTAATTTTAATTTTAATTTTAATTTTAATTTTAATTTTAATTTTAATTTTAATTTTAATTTTAATTTTAATTTTAATTTTAATTTTAATTTTAATTTTAATTTTAATTTTAATTTTAATTTTAATTTTAATTTTAATTTTAATTTTAATTTTAATTTTAATTTTAATTTTAATTTTAATTTTAATTTTAATTTTAATTTTAATTTTAATTTTAATTTTAATTTTAATTTTAATTTTAATTTTAATTTTAATTTTAATTTTAATTTTAATTTTAATTTTAATTTTAATTTTAATTTTAATTTTAATTTTAATTTTAATTTTAATTTTAATTTTAATTTTAATTTTAATTTTAATTTTAATTTTAATTTTAATTTTAATTTTAATTTTAATTTTAATTTTAATTTTAATTTTAATTTTAATTTTAATATTAATATTAATTTTAATTCTTATTTTATCCTAATTCTTATTCTAAGTTTCATTTAAATTTTAATCTTAATTCCAATCCTAACTTTAACTTTAATTCCAATTCCAATTCAAATTTGAATTTCAATTCCAACTCCAATCCTAATTTAAATTTCAATTCAATTTAATTTTATTTAATTGTAACCCAATTTTAACTTAATTTCAATTTTATTCCAATTTAAATTCCAATCCTTGTAATTCAATTCTAATTCAATTCTAATTCAATCCTAATTCAATTTTAATATAATTTTAATTTAACCTCAATTTAATTTTAATTGGTCCCTAATTCAATTTTAATTCAATTCTAATTAATTTTCGACTTAATTTTACTTTAATTCCAGTTCAATTCCGATTCAATCTTCATTTATCTTTAATTCCATTCTAATTTAATTCTAGCTTAATTTTAATTCAATTTATATTCAACCTTAATTCAATCCCAGTTTAATTTTAATTTGTTAAAACAAATGTTCTTGAACCTTAGTTTATTTTATATTTGCTTTATTTGCTATATCTCCCTAGGTTTCACTGTGCTCTACTAGACACCCTACCTTGACTTTATTTCTTCTCGTTTTAATGCTATTTGTTATACTGTATTTTAGTTTATCTTATTACATATAAAAAATTTTCTTTTGGTTTTTTTTTTCAGCAACAAAATGATCCACCTATGATTTCGCTTACGAATCGCCCTCTCGTTCACTTCACTCAACATCAACTATTATACACAACTCACTCACAATATCGCGATCGGGGAAATCGTTAACGAATCGTTCAAACCGACAAAAGCAATTCGTGAACGAGCCGCCAAATCCTAGAAAATCAATTCATTAACGAATGGCAATTCGTTACCAAATCTCCCAATTTAAAAGAAGCAACTCTTAAACGAATCACCAAAGTTCAAAAATTAAAAAAAAAATCTGGAAGTTTTATATATATCTGCCCGTCAACTCTTCTCAACTCATCAACCGTCAACTCGATTCAAACACAAAAATTCTGGGTTCTTTTTTCCTGTTTTCATTCACCGACATTCAGCATAATTTTATTGAAATTCTTTTCGAATTGTTTTAAGTTTTTTCCTTTTTTTTTGTTGAAACAAAACAAAAATAAACTTATGAAATGTTTTTGATATTCAATTTTTGTTTTTTTTTTAGAAATTTTACCAAAATGTCGCTCAAATAAGTCGCTTTTAATTTCAGTTTAAATTTGTAGACAAGGTATTTCTGCTATTTAACAAAGCAATTTTAAACGGTGCCTTCTTCAAGAATCCAGCCAACCTCTGATATAGACAAAACCGAACTATTTGAAAATAATAAAAAAACCATTAACAAGCGATTCGTCCACGAACCACCCCTCGCCACAATGTTTATTGGGTTTTTTTTTTCTCGGTGTCTTATTACGCAAAAAAAAATGTCTTTTTATACTGTGCAGGGACTTCAATAGCTGCTTATCATAACCTCTACACCTAAAGCTGCCTGCAATAAATTATAAGTGACAAAAAGGGACGAACTCACCGAGGATTTATTTGTTATATTTGGCGACGACCAGCACCACTTCGCGCCCGCACTCTTGTGTATCTGTCGCGCGACGATTCTGCTGAGCGGCCGGCAAAAATTCCGGAACGGAGACGACGACAGCAAGAGTCCACTTTCGACACCGGTCACCTGGAACGTGACGATCTCACGACGCAGCCGTAACTCCTTGGCAAATCGGGTTCGCAACTTACGCCGCACGCCACTCCTAGTTTGAATTTCTCTGAAAAGAAAGAGCTATTAATACTAGGCAAATACAAGGCAAAACGAAAGGAAAACAAAGGAATGGTCAGTGAGCAGCGTAGGCCGGCAGCGCAACACACTCGCAAGGGTTGTTTTGTTTTGATTTTTTTTTCCCACTGCACACTCTTACTCAGCACCAACCCAGCTAGTTTTGGATAACACTTTGGACACACTTCTCCGCCCAGTTTTTTTTTGCTGTATGTGTACTGAAGCTTTTCTTGCTGCTGATGCCCACCTCCTGCTGTTGGAACAATAAGAATTAACCACACAATTAGAAGAAAATTTCGCTGCAGTATCTAGCAAAGAAATTATATCGCGGGTGCTGCTATGAGCAATACGATTCCGGTTGGGTACAGCTTAATTTAACGTCACGTTGACTACGTTCTGTGCTGCTACTGCACCTTTTTTTTCTTTTTATTCTTTGTGTTATTATAAGTAAGACTTGATGTTTTTATTATTTTAATTTTTGTTTTTGGAGAAGTCGAAATGATTCACTTTTAACGTCACTGTTACAAGCACTGCCAAAATATTACTTTTTGTTATCGATTACTATCTATATAGTGAGCTGTCATAAATATGTTCCACATGTCATATATCTTCCGGCTTGCACTTAATAAAACCTCATTTTGAGAATTTGCTTTAATATTAAGTGAACACGCGGTCAAGACCCCATTTTGGTAATCTCTTAAGTACAACTGACAGAGGAACAGATTTGTGGCCAGCTGAGCTAATTTTCTTGGTGTCAAAACCATAAGTATATAAATGAAATATTTTAAATTTAATGAATTTGTAATTGTATTTTCCTATGTAATAGAATTTTAATAGAAGTTTGAAGTAAAAATAAACTGTGAAGTGAAGAATAAGAGCTAAATAAACCGCCTTCTAACTTCATGGTCAAAGGAATTACAGGCTACAGCCATTCCGCCTTCAACTATCTTCTATTCAAATTTAGACGCCAGGGAAAACCGAGGCAAATTTCCTCAACGTTTGCTCAAAAGGCAAACTGCGCCAACATATTAAAATTTGTTAAACAGCTACAGTTGCTGTCTTAATACAACTGGAATACAAATCATCGTGTGTTGAGGCCAAACCATAACTGCAGACGACACGCTTTACCAAAGTGAGTACAAAATGAGTTCTCCTTTTCAGGGTCAACCTCCGATTCCCCAACCAAATTTACCTTCGCAAGGCATACCCTCGCTAGGCTTTTCATCATGCCTGCTCTGCTCTGAAATCATCCACGAAAATTCGGTTTCATGCGTTCGGTGTAAAAAGAGTTTTCATAAAAAATGAGTAAGCGCAAGCACTACAGGCGACAGCAAGATTTTTCAATGCCAGAGTTGCTGTCAGCTCCCACATTCTAATCGCTCAAGACACACTTCGAATGCCTCCATAACCTCACAATCCCAACGAATTCAACTTGAGCTTCAGAAGCTAGAAGAGGAAAAGGTTTAAGAAAAAAATTTCATCGCAAAAAAATATAGGCTACTTGAGCAGCAGATTGATGATGAGGACAGCTGTAGTAGCACTAGTCAGTATAGCTCCGTCCGCGAATGGCTTGAAAAGCAGCAGGCAGAAAATCAAGCACACGCGACTACCACACAAGCATATACCGGGCAGCCGTCTGGCTATAATAGCGCACCCTTTGCACAAATGAATTCTACTACGATTCAAAACAAGAACACCGATTTCCAAGCTGCGCACGCGGATGGCGCCATGAATTTATTTCAACCGCCTACAATCCCTCAACACCAGCCACTGCTTGCTGCGCAAACTAATATTGTAAGATTTGCTTCTGACCTTGACAAGCAAATCGCTTTTGACCATGACAGACAAATCAGTTCAGACAACGCTCCTCCGCATAGCGACCTCCAAGAGCAAGTTGGTACATCAAACACGCAAAAGCCACAATCCGCAGTCTCTAACACTACTCACAGCCTTGCATCGCATTCGCACATGCCACATGATCGGAACACTCAACAGCAGCAAACAGAGTCTGCCCCTAGTGCTCACGCTAATGCCCATAGCGTCTTTTCAAACAATTTGCCTACCTCATCCAATCAGACTTTTTCAGAATCTCGGCACAGCCTACAAAATTCAAATGCAAATCCATTTATCTACAATTCAAATTCCCTCGGAAACACCTTTGAAACAACAAATCAAACACATATAAATTTAACGAGATTGCAAATGAACGCTCGGGAATCTGTGCCAAAAGAGTTGCCTTTATTTTCTGGTCATTCCGAGGAGTGGCCATTATTTAGCTCCACTTTCGAATGGTCCACCAATGTTTGTGGCTTAACCGATGCCGAGAATCTCGTGCGCCTTCAAAGATCCCTACCTGGCGAAGCTTTACGATCCGTGCAGCACATACTAATACACCCTTCTTGTGTTCAAGCAGCAATTTCAACGTTGAGGCTTCTTTACGGTCAACCAGAAAAAATTCTGAATTTCATTAAAAACAGAATAAAATCCACGATCACAGCATTCGCCGTCAATGTTAAAGGGCTCCAAGCAACTATCGAGGCTTGCGGCTTAATCGATGAACTCAACAATTCTTGCTTGCTTCAAGAATTAGTGGAAAAACTCCCATCGGCTCTGCAATTGAACTGGGGTTCACACAGATTACATTTATTAAAAATAAATAGCAAACCAAACTTGGTACAATTTGCAAATTCGATAATGGATACCGGCCTTGCTGCTAGCAATGTTGTTGTGTCAAACAAAGCGTCAGAAACAATAGAAAACAAATCACGTAACAAATCAACGAACAAAGTTTTTGTTCATTCGCACAGCGAAGACACAAAGGTAAATTGCTTAGTTTGCAAGGGAAAGTGCAGCAGCGTTGCTAACTGCGAACAATTCAAGGTAGTTAACCGTGGTGACAAGTGGGATATCGTAAGAAAATATCGTTTATGCAGACAGTGTTTGCGTCCGCACTATGGTCAATGTAAAAGCAAGAGTGTTTGCAATGTTGATAATTGCCAATACAAACACCACCCATTACTTCACCTCTACGATAAAAATGAACAACAACGAGTTGCACAGACGTCAAAAACAGCTGAGCGAAAAGAAAATGTGCAAAGCTGCAATGCGCACAGCGCTCAAAAAGCAAATATATTTTTTAAAATTATTCCTATAAAGTTATTTGGAGAAAATAATATTGAGATGGATGCATTCGCCTTTATCGATGAAGGTTCGTCGGTTACCTTAATGGATGAATCTTTGGCACGTGAATTAGGCTTACAAGGGAAAAAGCAAGCGCTCTGCCTTAATTGGACTGGCGGCCAGCAAAGAATCGAAAAGTCGTCGCAGCAGCTAACCATACAAATTGCAGGAGCAAGTCAAAGAAAATTCGTACTAGATGTGCATACGGTAAGCGATTAAATGCTGCCAAAACAAACTTTAAATTATCCGGAGCTCTCTCAACAGTACCAACACTTACAGAATCTACCCATAAAATCGTATACTGATGCAGCACCGCACCTATTAATAGGCATCAACAATTGGAAATTAGGAATTCCAAGCGCAGTTCGAGAAGGCAGTCCAAATCAACCTGTGGCAGTACGTACACGCCTTGGCTGGAATATTTATGGCTCAATAAAGACTGAAACTCCAACAAGTAAGACTTACAGTTTCCATATCTGCGAGTGTAACCATGAAAATGAGGTAGAGTTAAATGATCTCGTAAAACAGTTTTATAATTTAGACCACATAGGTATCAGCCCCACAAACTTACCATCGAGTAAGGATGATGAGCTAGCTTTACAGATCTTAAACAAATATACTAAAAAATTAGGCTCACATTATGAAACTGCATTTCTATGGCGCTCTCCTAACTTCAACATGTCATATAGCTACGAAATTGCTAAGCGTAGATAAGTCTGTCTAGAAAAAAAGTTAGCTAGGGAGCCAGTTTTGTTACAAATTTTTAAACAGATGATAAGAGACTACTTGGCAAAAGGATATATCCGCAAAGCAGTTGAAGCGACCAAAGCAAATTTTATTAATCGTGTTTGGTATCTACCAACATTCGCTGTTTTCAACAAAAATAAACTGGGAAAAACACGAATCGTCTGGGACGCTGCGGCGAAGTGCCAAAGTGTGTCTCTCAATTCAATGCTGCTTAAAGGGCCAGACTTGCTATCATCATTGCTAGCCATTTTATTTCGATTCCGCCAAAGGGCAGTCGCTGTTTGCGGTGACATCGAAGAGATGTTTCACCAAATCTGCATCAGATCTGAAGATCAAGACGCTCAACGTTTATTGTGGCGCGGATGCAACGTAGAAATTCAGCCTGAAATTTATGTCATGAAAGTCATGATATTTGGTGCATCCTGCGCACCCAGTACACCGCAATTTGTGAAAAATCTGAACGCTTCGCTTTTCGAAAAAGAATTTCCCGCGGCAGCCACAGCTATTAAGGACAATCATTATATGGATGATTATTTAGACTCAGTGGATACCGTCGAACAAGCAACTAAATTAGTATCTGACGTGATATATGTACATAGGCAAGGCGGCTTCAATATAAGAAATTGGGTGTCAAATCAAATTGACGTTTTTTCATCTTTTTCGTGCGAACAGCAGTCTTCTGCAAAAAATGTCAGCTTGAGCGGTGAGAGTTCTCCAGAAAAGGTGCTCGGCGTTTTTTGGGTACCCAGTAGAGATGTCATAACATTTAAAATGTATCCTTTAATGCATCAGAGCGACGTAGTTAGTGGTAAGCGACCACCAACAAAAAGAGAGATGCTACGCGTTCTACGCAGGAAGTCTGGAGAAGTGCAATCGAGTGGGACGATGCAATCCGCCCTGCACAGTTGGAAAAATGGAATAACTGGTTGAATCTTTTACCGAATTTAGAAAAAATTGAAATACCTCGGTGCTATCTTCAACATTTCACCAACTACAACCATATCGATGTGCAGCTGCACACATTTGTAGACGCCAGCGAGAATGGCTATGCTGCGGTTTGTTTTTTTAGATTTTCCAATGGCGAGAACGTCGCATGCTCCTTAGTTGGATCGAAGACTCGAGTAGCGCCGCTTAAAATAACTTCAATTCCACGGCTCGAACTTCTGGAACATTGATTGGAGCTCGTTTTTCAAACTATGTATGTAAAAATCAAACAATAAAAATTAAAAGTAAAATTTACTGGTCAGACTCCAACACAGTTCTTAGTTGGCTGCGATCAGATCACCGCCGATATCAACAATTTGTTGCATTTCGAGTGAGCGAAATCCAAGACATTACTGATCTGAAAACATGAAGATGGGTGCCTAGCAAACTCAACGTTGCGGACGAGGCTACAAAATGGACAAAAACGCCTTCTCTCGAATTAGAAAGTCGATGGTTCAGTGGTCCCAGTTTCTTGTATCTTACTGAGAATGAATGACCACAAGACTCAGACATTCCGCCACCATCTGAAGAGCTGAGACATAATGTGCTCCACATCACAAATACAGCACCGCTTATTGATATATATCGATTCTCGATATGGAATAGGGCCGTGCGGGCTGTAGCATATGTTATACGTTTTGAGCACAACAATATGTTTCGAATGAAAAGAACGTATGGCGAACTTACCCAAGCGGAAATACGAAAAGCCGAAAATGTTATATATCGACGGGCACAAAAAGAGTCATTCGCTGAGGAAATTAAATGCTTACAAGCCGGTACGAAGCTGCCAAAATCAAGCCCTCTTTATAAGCTGTCCGCTTATCTGGATGAGGATGACATTTTGCGTGTAGAAGGAAGAATTGACGACGCCTGCGTAGTCCAAGACATAAAGCGCCCCATAATTCTGCCACGCAAGAGCTATACTACAACTTAAGTAATTATGCACTTTCATATGACACTTCACCATTAGAGGTGGGTAATGGCACAATTTTTGGAGTGTTGACACACCAGCACGTGTGCACCCTTGTGTGTCAACACTCTGTGTTAGCACAATTGTGCCACGTCACATTTAAAAAACACCTTCAATAGCACCGTTAAAAATATCGATAACACATAATGTGCTAACAGCCATCGCTACTGATTTGTGAGTTTGTGGTTATTTGTCAGCAAATTGGTAAAGATAGCAAGAAAAGTGTTGAAAGGAATTTATGAAGTGAAATTTAATGGAAATGTAAGTAGTAATATATATATTTACAAATAACTTTACAGCAAACTCTATGACAACACATAAAAAGAGCGAGGTATGGCTTCACTACTCGGAACCAAGCAAAGAAAAAACAGTAAAGTGCTTGTTGTGTGGCCAGATATTGTCCGTGTCAAATAAATCGACATATCCATTGATTCGGCATCTTAACAAAAAACACCCAACCCAACAAATCAGGAGACAACCATCACCAGCTCCGCAGGAGGGTCCAAGCAGCAGCAACAATGACGAATTAATTGAAAGCGTGACCAGTCCTCCCGGAGCTCAGCGTACTACACCAGTGCAAGAAAGTTCTTTACAATTTTTTGGTAAGTTAAATTGATCTCGTCCACCTTTGCATCACCTTTGCAAATGACTTGAACTTAAGCTGCACACAAGATATTCAGTAGAGTGGCCCTTAAATATATTGGCATATTTTTATACCCCAAACTTGTTAGGTGAGGGTATATTAACTTTGTGCAAACGTTTGTAATTCCTAGAAATAAGCGAGTCCGGTATAGAAAAGTATATATATAATTTACACGCCCACCTCTCATACAACTCACAATAATTTAAACACTATAAAAAAGTTCGTATTTGACCGACTTTTTTGTTTTTTTAGAATTTGAATATGCGCGTTGCCCTTGCATGTGACTTATTATTTAAAAGTTTGTTCTGGAAATTTCAGGAATAAACATTTATATTAAGACTTATTAATATTTCATATCGTCTGGCTGTTGACATAATAAGAACCAATCGAGGGCACTGCACATATTCAAAATGTAAGAAATATGTCCACATATGTAAGGGCCACTCTATTTCACATTTTGCTCATGCGATTCACAAACATAACTTAAATATTATTCAAAAGTATTAATAAATTATAGTATCACCTCAAAAAGCAATGTTTTTATTTATTTTATTATAACAATGTTTTTATATCTTAACTGCACAAACAATTTAAACACGATTTCCATATAATAAGACTACGCTAAGGTAGCATACTTGGTTTGCTTCTTTCAAGTCAAAATTTTCTGCAATGATCATAAGAAAATTAAAAATTGTCATATACTTTAAAAAAAATTCTTTATTTTCTAAAAAGAAATAAAAACATTGCTAATCCAAATGTATTTAACAATCAACGCTAAGAGCTTTGTTCAGAATTTAAAGTCATTGTTACATTTAAAGGTTCTACTCAAAGAAATTCAAAAATCACCCAATATTACCATAAGCCACTGCCAACAAAAAAACAAAGGGAAGTAGACCAGCAGTTAGTTCAAATGATAGCAAAAGAATACCAACCGTTTAGCATTGTTGAGGATACTGAATTTCGTGCATTATTACACATGCTTAATCCAAGCTATAAACTTCCCACTAGAAAAACCATATCATGTTCTCTGATCCCAGCAATGTTTTCTGAAACAACAGAAAAAGTCAAAAATCGTTTAAAAAGAGCGTTTGCTCTATGTCTTACGGTGGATGGGTGGACTTCTCGAAGCCAAGATAGTTTTTTTAGCATCACTGCCCACTATGTTGCTGAAGACGAAAAAAAAGTATTTCTGGCATCGGATTTGCTTGGATGTGTTCCATATGTGGAAAGGCACACTGGGGAAAATATTTCAAATAAACTTAAAGATGTTTTCGAGGAATGGAATATTTCTAACAAAGTAACAGCAATCGTTTCTGACAATGCCGCAAACATAAAGATGGCGATTAGAATTGGTGGATGGCGTCACTTAGGTTGCTTTGCACATTCTCTCAATTTGGTAACTCAATCAGGACTAAAAGAAATACAAATTGTTTTGGACAAAATTAAATCAATCGTACGCTTTTTCTCTAAGAGCAGCTATGCAAACAATCAACTTAAAGTTGCACAAGAAAGAATGGGCCTTGAACCACGAAAATTGAAAAATGATGTTCCAACACGATGGAATTCAACATTTGAAATGATAGCTCGTGTTTTAAGTTTAAAAGATGCATTGATCTCTACTCTAGCACTTATAAATTCGTCCATATTGGTGAGGGATGGTGGACTTGACTCAATCAATATATTGAGCAATAATGAATGGTTGATCACAGAACAATCAAAAGAAGTCTTAGAAATTTTTGATATTATAACAACTTCGGTTAGTACAGAAAAACACGTAAGCGCATCGTCGGTTATATTATATATTAAGCAAATGAAAAAGCATTTAAATTTGTTTGAAAATCAACATATCGAACCAGCTGTACAAAAATTGATACACAAGCTTCTTAGTGAAATAAATAATAGGTTTTTCGATATTGAAAACAACGAACTTTTAACGCAAGCAACAATCTTGGATCCGAGGTTCAAAAAGTTCGGTTTCATGACGGAATCAAAATATAAAAGCGCAGTTGAAAGACTTTATTCAAAAGTGGCATCCACAGCGGTTCCGAATAGTCTGCTCATGGATGATATTTCCAGCTCCACCGAACATCAAACACAGCAACAACAAATAAGCACAAAAGACATTCAAAGAATGGATCTTCTTTGGAAGGATTTTGACGCTGAAGTGCAGCAACATGTTCATCCCAGGAATCCACTTGCGTCAGCAATTGTCGAAGTAGACAAATATTTAAGCGAGCCTATGCTCCCAAGGAAAGACGCTCAGGGAGTTATTCAAGATCCTCTTGCTTGGTGGAACCAGAGAATACTAATATACCCACGTCTTTATCAAATAGTTAAAACTAGGCTATGCATATCTGCTACTTCAGTTCCTTGCGAGAGAATTTTTTCACATGCAGGACAGATAGTGAACGAAAAACGAGAGAGACTGGAAACAAGTAAAATTTCGCAACTGGTATTCCTGAATTACAATTTAAACAACCAAGATTATTAGCCACCTTTTCAGTAAAATATATTTTTATTGTATGCGCGCTACAATTCGCAAGTACCTTAAGGGGACTTATATCAATTTTTATTAAAATATTAAGGTGTTTTTCATGAGAAGATTACAAAGAAATGGCTAAAATTATTGATTTATAATTTATTGTATATTTTAAGATATATTTAGACAAAATTTTGTCACAGAAACAACAACAAATTCTAACTCAATGGCTTTAATCATTTTTTCGAAAACATCTCATAAAAAACACCTTAATCTTTTTAACAGAACTGGATATAATTCTCCTCGATGAATTTTAACACAAAGATCTCGAATGTGATCCTAAATATTAGTTTTATGTTAATTAATATAAGCTTCAAAACTTGTTTTCTTTTTATATATAATTCAAGCGTGATATTAAGTTAAGCTGTAAGTTTAAATAATAAGTTTTAATTTTATTAATGCTGTTGATACTTTTTTTTTTGGTTTTTAAGTCTTCAATTTAAATTTCTATATTATATATGCCATCAACTACCACATAAATGAATTTCCTTTTTTTATCTGAAATTTTTTCTTTTGTTTACCCTTAAATGTTATTTTTTTCAATATACAAACTTATATCCTTTTTCTAAAATTAATAAACAAATAAACAAAATTTAAATGGCTTGTTGCGTTTGTTCTTATGTTCAGACTTTTTTGTTTACATTCTATAGCTGCTAAAAATTTCTTAAGTAAGTATACAATTCGTGCAAATTAATTTTAATGTTAATTATTATATCTTAAGATGTCAATTTATTGATATCTTTTAATATGCATGCAATCTTATATATATCAATATGCCGAAATTTAAGCAAATAATTCGATAATTCTTACTCCTAGAGTCGTTTAGCGCCACAATCAGCAATGTATTGCACTGCACAAATAATGTGTTAGCACAGTTGATAAGCACAGTAGTGTGTTATATATCACTACAGAACACAAAAGTGCTTTAACACTCAGTGTGTCTTGTTGTGTGTGCGTCTAAGCGCTGCTTCCATTTTGTGTGCTACTGTGCCACTGTGTGTGTTAACATAGTGTGCTGGCACACATGGCACACTACTAAGCGTCAGCACAGTGTCAAAGCACAGCACAGTGTTACACACCTCTATTCACCATATAAATCACGAAACGGCAGTAAACGAGCTACGTCAAAAGTTCTACATATCGCGTTTGCGCAGCACCTTTAAATCTCATATTCGAAATTGTCAAATGTGCAGGATTGAGAAAAGCAGACCTGAGCCACCGCAAATGGCTCAATTGCCCCGGTCGCGCCTTTCTGCATACGTAGCCCCGTTTACGTTTACGGGCTTAGATTTTTTTGGATCGATTTTAGTAACCGTAAAGCCGTGTTTTCATGTGATCTTATCTTATCTTATCCCATTTTTAGTAAGAAAGAAAGAGCATGCGTGCCATATTTTATGGGGTTGACTTAAGTAAGTGTGAAACAGGCATAAATTTTCTATTTTTATAGCATGTGATATCCCCTGTCATTTCATGAGAACTAGAGGATAGAAAAAGTTCAACTTCTTGAACTTTTCCTATAAAAGTGTATCACATGCTATAATATTTTACAACCGTTTTGATAGCTGCATGACATTTTTAATTTTATATGACATTTCTAAAAATTTTAATAGTAAAAATTCGGCAGACAAACAACAACTTCAAATTGCAAAAAGTAAGTTTGTAACTTTTCTTTGCCTCGTCAAACTCTAAACTATTCCTTTTCCACTAGTTTGCTAGGTCGTCGTCGCTCTGAGGAAAAGAAAGTGTTGGATCTCAAAGCAAAAACCGTGCAAATTCTTGCCGTCATGCCAACTGATTCTCTCTGTTTGCCACAATGCAGCTCCACAGGCGCCACCTCAAAGATACACCGAAATGCATGAGCGATCCACCGCCACTGCAAGGAGCTGGTGGTGGTCCAAGATCATCCTCGCCCATGTGCAGTAGCAGCCAGTCAACAGAAAACGTGGTTGTTTCTGAGGCACAGCAACATCAGCAGCAGCCGCAACAGAAACAAAAACAACAGCAGCTCCAACAACAACAACAATAATGCGCTGGAGTCGTACCAGTTTCGGTAGCAACATCAGTGCTTGTTACTTCATGTTCATCGAACTCTGGCTCTTCGAGTTAAAATCCCAATGCTACGGTCTGCACGCAGAAAGGTGACCACTTTGTTCAACCCAAACGTGGCCGTAAAAGCGATGGCAGTCGAAGTGGAGTTCGTAGAAGTGCTACAGCTACAGCTGCTGCTACATATGATGGCATAATTGCCAATGAAGCGATAGGGGTTGATGCTGCTGTTTCTGCCGCTGCTATTCATTGTTTCATATATTAAATATTAACAGCTTATGTATGTTATGAATTTTTTTTCGTGTAATTTAATTATAAAAAGGCATGTTAAACCTAAAATGCGGCTAGTTATTAATTGAGAACATATTAATATACATATATAACATATTTATATTTTAGAATAAGAACAAATTTCAAAGTTTTGAAATATAAATAAATTTATTTTTATACCCCCACGCGTACTGCGTAAGGGGTATATTAATTTTGTCACGACGTGTGTAACACCCAAAAGGAGGCGTGGTAGGTATGGAAAAGTATATATATTCTTGCTCAGCATTACCACCTGAGTTGATTTAGCCATGTCCGTCTGTCTGTCCGTCTGTCCGTCTGTCCGTCTGTCCGTCTGTCCGTCTGTCCGTCTGTCTGTCGACACGATTACAGCCGCAATTTTGAAGCTATCGTAATGAAATTCGATATTTAAGCTTTTTTTAAAAAAACTAAGGTCAAGTTCGAGAATGGGCTAAATCGGATGAAAACCACGCCTACCTCCCATACAACCCAAAAATTGAAAACTCTACAAAGAAGCTAATATTAAAGCTACAATACTGAAATTTGGTATATGTGTATTCTATGTCAAAACTAAGATGTCATAGAAAAATGGGTGTTATCCACCCACTAACACGCCCACCTCCCATACAACCCCAAAATTGAAAAATCTATAAAGAGGCTAATATTAAAGTTACAAGACGGAAACTCGTTATTTGTGTATTTAATGTCAAAACTGAGGTGTGTTAGAAAAATGGGCATCATTCACCCACTAACACGCCCACCTCCCATATAACCCCAAAATTTAAAAATCTATAAAGAGGCTAATATTAAAGTTACAAGATGGAAACTCCGTATTTTTGTAATTAATGTCAAAACTAAGGTGTGTTATAAAATTGGGCGTCATCCACCCATTAACACGCCCACCTCCCATACAACCCCAAAATTGAAAAATCTATAAAGAGGCTAATATTAAAGCTATAAGACAGAAACTCGGTATTTGTGTATTCTATGTCGAAACTGAGATAGACTAGAAAAATGGACTTCATACACAATCTAACACGCCCACCTCCCATACAACCCCAAAATTTAAAACTTTATAAAAAGGCTTATATTTAAGCTGCAGGAAAACAATTTGATATGTATGTTTTTTAGACACATAAAAATAATAATATCTCTCAAAATCTCATACAAAAAGCACTTCAATTTAATATTCTTCCACCCTTAAGAATCGGCCGTGGGGGTATTTTAACTTCGGCCAAGTCGAAGATATACCTTACTAGTTTATTTACAAATATGACCAAATGTCAAACGTTTATAGTGAAAATGATCTATATCCGTCTCGCTCATTATAGCAAATGTTTTTGAAATGGGATAAGATAAGATAAGATAAGATCACATGGAAACGCGGCTTTAATCGTCATAAAGAGAAAAGATAAGGTGCCCTCTTCACATGCTTGACAGTGAGAGCTGTTCACGTCGAAATGGTTTATACCCTAAACACCAGTTCATGCATATTAGCAATCAGAAAATTTGTAGCAAGGCGTGGCACACCGCGAGAATTTTACAGTGACAACGCCACTAACTTTGTCGGCGCAGACCGGGAATAACGAGAAACAATAAAAAATGTCGACGCTAACCAGTTCGTACGCAGTTTTACATCAGCCACAACTAAATGGAATTTTATTCCCCCTGCATCACCACACATGGGAGGAGCGTGGGAACGTCTTGTACGTTCCATCAAAACGGTGCTCTATAAAATATCACAAACGCGATCGCCCAGCGACGAGCTTCTTCAAAGCATGATGGCTGAAGCTGAAAATATTATAAACTCGCGTCCATTAACGTATGTGCCCATCGACGATTCAACCGCAGAAGCACTTACACCGAACCATTTCTTGCTGGGCTGCTCCAACGGCATGAAACCAGTTGCAAGTTTTGGCGATAGCGAGATGTTACTCAAGCACAGCTGGCTCTGTTCGCAACAGTATGCAGACCAGTTTTGGAAACGCTGGGTGGCAGAATACTTACCAACGTTGACCTGTAGAACAAAACATTTTGAAAAAGCGAAGCCCTTAAAAGTTGGGGATTTGGTTGTAATCGTTGACCCTGCATCTCCGAGAAACGTTTGGCCTCGTGGAAAGGTGATAGAGACGAGACTGGCTAAAGATGGCCAGGTGCGCAGCGCTAAAATTTTAACTGCTAACGGCATTCTGGAGAGGCCTGCTATGAAGATTGCTATTTTGGCTGTAGATCGAGAGTAAGGCTTCGAAGCTTTTCTTGCCATACTATAGGGGGGAATGTTACCAGAACTGCCAAAATATTACTTTTTGTTATCGATTACTATCTATATAGTGAGCTGCCATAAATATGTTCCACATGTCATATATCTTCCGGCGCCACGTTGGGCGCCAATTTGTCGCGTACTTATTTATTTAAATAAGTTCAATTAATTTAATTTATTCAACTCGCACACAACTTGCCCAGTCGGAGCGGGGCGGGTTCACACAGCATAAAACATAGTAGACAATCGACTTTACACAAAATAAAACTGACAACGCAAACTGACAGCCCTGAAATGAATCGTACAACACCAAAATTAACGAGTTAACGAAACAACTCCAAAAGTAACGAATTTCTACTGAAATATGACCAAAAAAAAAACCAAGTTTTGGGGTGCACTCTAGTTGCGGGTTCAAGGAGAGACTTGAACCCTCACACGACTCCACCGGCTGGAATCAATAATTTCACCTGTTCGTAACGAACTAGGCTCGAGTGCGGGAAGGGCCTAACACGGACGACCACGAATTTAAATAAAGGGTGATTTTTTAAGAGCTTGATAACTTTTTTTTTAAAAAAAACGCATAAAATTTGCAAAATCTCATCGGTGCTTTATTTGAAACGTTAGATTGGTCCATGACATTTACTTTTTGAAGATAATTTCATTTAAATGTTGACCGTGGCTGCGTCTTAGGTGGTCCATTCGGAAAGTCCAATTTTGGGCAACTTTTTCACCGACAAATTTTGTTCAGCGATGAGGCTCATTTCTGGTTGAATGGCTACGTAAATAAGCAAAATTGCCGCATTTGGAGTGAAGAGCAACCAGAAGCCGTTCAAGAACTGGCCATGCATCCCGAAAAATGCACTGTTTGGTGTGGTTTGTACGCTGGTGGAATCATTGGACCGTATTTTTTCAAAGATGCTGTTGGACGCAACGTTACGGTGAATGGCGATCGCTATCTTTCGATGCTAACAAACTTTTTGTTGCCAAAAATGGAAGAACTGAACTTGGTTGACATGTGGTTTCAACAAGATGGCGCTACATGCCACACAGCTCGCGATTCTATAGCCATTTTGAGGGAAAACTTCGGAGAACAATTAATCTCAAGAAATGGACCGGTAAGTTGGCCACCAAGATCATGCGATTTGACGCCTTTAGACTATTTTTTGTGGGGCTACGTCAAGTCTAAAGTCTACAGAAATAAGCCAGCAACTATTCCAGCTTTGGAAGACAACATTTCCGAAGAAATTCGGGCTATTCCGGCCGAAATGCTCGAAAAAGTTGCCCAAAATTGGACTTTCCGAATGGACCACCTAAGACGCAGCCGCGGTCAACATTTAAATGAAATTATCTTCAAAAAGTAAATGTCATGGACCAATCTAACGTTTCAAATAAAGAACCGATGAGATTTTGCAAATTTTATGCGTTTTTTTAAAAAAAAAAGTTATCAAGCTCTTAAAACATCACCCTTTACTTTAACGACCACGACTCTACTGGGCACAGAAGGAGAGAAAAGACCATCGACACTTCCTGGACAATTAATTATAATTACAACAAACTCTAAACAACATAACAATATCAAGCTACGCGTGGTGGGGGACCACCACACAACACGAAATACTCCCTGAAAACACGGGGGTCCAGGTTCCTGCGCTGCTCCGGTTGTATCCTCGGCTGTATCCTCGTTCACGCACACTACCTCGCGCACTTGTATAATTTTTTTTTGTTTTAAATTTCACGGAGTCGGGTCTAAATCCCGCGACTCATCCACGTATCACTTTATCCACTCAGTATCACGGTTCAGATTTAACTGAACTCGCCGGCAACATTGCGGATCTCGCTAGTTAGGTTCCACACAATGGGAACCTAAACTCAGCCATCGTTTTGCCAATGCAGATGCGATTTTCGCAGAAACCGGTATTCAACCTGGGAGGCTTTACTCACACCCATTTTAGAAATGCCTTAAAGGATTTTCCAGGCGTATATTTGAGTAAATTTAAATAAAAACCTCCCTACCCACCAAATAAAACATATTTTGGCGGCACCTGCGTTAGTGTTAGTGTGGCACCACTCCAATCTTACATTCCACAATGGCCGTCTCTCATCGTGAATGAGCCTAGGGATTTGACATTTGTATTGCAAGTTTCGTTCAGGTTGAGTGCGTTTCGAAAGTCGCGATTTTCAGTGCGTTCAGTCACTCGTGGGATTATGGGGTTTTAATTTTGTCACGACATAGGAAACAAGAGCAGCCCCAGAAAGCACAGCGGACACAATATTTGCCACATATAACAAAAAATATCAACACAAATAACCAGCAAGCCTCTGGCTTGAAAAGGAGTATTTCGCACAGCTGGGCCATCCCACACGTAGTGAAATCAGAACACCGACAATAAAGGTATTTTAAAATCAACCCATATTGATATTATCACATTAGTGTAGAGTGATTTCACTCTAAAACTACACCCAGCAGCATCGTGGCTCTCAAAGGGACACCTAGACAAATCTGTGAAGCAGATTTTCGCACGCGACAGCACAACCAAGTCTCAGAGATGCATATGATATCCACTAACGAGAACTCAAAAATGTATTTGATGTAGTCTAATTTAGACATATTCAAACTGCGAGCATAAAAATGTACAACATTCAAGTCACAGCGTTGTTGACCCAATTTTTGAATCGCTTTGAAAGAGAAGATTAGGTAAGAAAATAATTAGATCAGAAAGTGCAAAAATGTATAAAATATTATTATTATATAAATAATTATAAACTTATAGATCAATATTAGATAAATAATTATAAACTTATAAATTAATATCAGTTGCAGCTTAAACATCTGGCGCATTATCTGTGCTTGTGCCATATATTGTATTTTTAAGCTCTTCCAGGTTACAAATAAGAATAACATCAGAATTTTTCTCCTTCCTAATAAATAACGAGCCGCGAAATGAAAAAGCATTATAAATATGTTGTTTATACTTGTAAGCAATTGTTGCTTGTAGAAGCTTACGACTTTCAACGTTAAGACTTTAATGCTGAAAAACATTATTTTGCAAATCAAAACCAGCATCTTTAAGATTGACGGCTGATTTTGTGCGTCTACGATATTCTCCGAAAGCTTTGAGCACTCGATTTCGAACAAATGACGAAAAGTATTTAATGATGACGAGAGAGTAAGAGTTGGTTGGATTTGACTTGATGCAAAAAATATCTCTTATTTGAGGTGGCTGGAAATGTATGTAAAGACATATTTGATGATATATATTAATTGTTAAAAATTAAATAATTTTAAAACTAAAAAAAATTGAAAAACTTGACTTAAATAGATGAAAAATGTAACTTTAACGTTCAAAAAAATCATCTAAATTTTAAATATATTAGGGTTTCAAACAACGAAAGGTTAAAAATTAGAACTTTAGAGTTGAAAATATAATTTTATATAGGAAAAATTTTTGTTTCAAACAAAAAAATTGCACTGAGGTTGAAAATTTAGACTTGAATTGTTAACCGTATATAATATAATAGTATCATACTTTTAAATACATGCAAGTCTCATAGGTCCTTATCACTTATGATAGATTGATATATATTTATACTACCACGCGTACTGCGTAAGGGGTTTATTAATTTTGTCACGACGTGTGTAACGCCCATAAGGAGGCGTGGTAGGTATAAAAAAGTAGATATATTCTTTATCAGCATCATCACCCTAGTTGATTTAGCCATGTCCGTTTGTCCGTCTGTCGACACGATTACAGCCGTAATTGTCAAGCCATCGTAATGAAACTTCATATTTAAGTTTTTTTTTATACTACTCTATACTCTATAAAGAGGCTAATATTTAAGCTGCGAAACTGAAACCACCACGAACACGCCAACCTCCCATACAACCCCAAAATTGAAAACTTTATAAAAAGTCTTATGTTTAAGCAACAGGAAAACACAATTTTTGTATTTTAGACGTCATAAAATAGTAAAATCTTTTAAAGTCACATACAAAAAGGGCTCCAATTAAAGATCTTTTAACCCTTACGAATCGACCGTGGGGTATTTTAACTTCAGCCAAGTTGAAAATACACCTTGCTAGTTTTAATATATGTGTGGCGCCCCTATCTGCATGCGGCCCGAGCTCAGATCTTACTGGCTCGGCTCTAGGGCCGGCCCTGTGCGTTTCAAATAAAAAAATATATCAAACTTATTCATATATGAGAAAAAATTGTCCAGAAATATCGTATGCCCAAGCTGTTTCTCTTGCTCCAACTGTTGTCGATGTCCAACAAATTGCAATTACTTCTGACAATTTTGTTCATAATTCACCTAAGCCATTGCTTGCAATTCCTTCAGCTAAATCAATCTTTGTTTCGCGCTAAGTATCATATACAACAGAAAATGATATAGAAATGTTCTTTAAATAAAAGTTGGAATGTTCATCGACTCTTTCTTTTCATAAATTCAAACCGAAATTCGGTCATTTTTGTAATATTCGGCCGAAACCGAAACTTATGGCGTTTTCGTTTCTACGAAAAAATGTTGCCTTTTCATTGCCCTTGCCTTTTTTCGTGTTCGATTCTAAAATAAGTGCAAACGGGTGAGTAAATTCTGTGTTCGTTTCTTAAAATGTCACACTCACAGAGGGCAAAAAATGCGCATTTTCTGCCTTGCAAACTTTCTCAGGGTAGATGATTGCCCTGCATATCAGCTGTTTTTAAAACGATAATATTATGACATGCGTGGGTTAGACAAGGATGGTTATATTCGTTTATTTAAGTTGACATTTTTCGAGTAGGCAAAAACATGCACTTTTACAGGGTTGCGGGCAACATTGGAAACATTTTGCACTGCGACAGGGCAACATTTTTTGGTAGAAACGAAAACGCCATTAATGTCTGCATGGAAATTTTTTTTAAAAACATTTTATTTATTTTTAATTCTTTGTTAAAAGCTTTTAAATACATAACAATTCAAACAGATTATAATAACGTATATATACGATAAATATTCTTTGAATATTAAAGTTCAACTTTAAAATAATAAATAAAGAGATTATTTTAAATATCACTTTAAATAACTTTTTAGTATTTAAAGCTAAATAACTTAATATTATAGTCTAAAAAAAAGAGCTTGTCTGTATTTACAAAATGAAAAAAAAATACATTTATCGTTTTCTGCTGGGCCCAAATCACACGGTCAATCAAATGACTGTGAGTTTCACATATTTGTTATACTTAACACCATTAAAAATTTGAATGAAAGCGAACTCACATCTACGATTGAAATATATGAAAGAACCGAATTAGTAGTGTCCGACAGAATATTCGGTTTCGGTTTCGGCTATATTGATGCCGAATAGCTGAAACTTATTCAAAGAGCCGAAACTGGCCGAAACCGAATATTTGGTCCGACACTAATTATAACAAACAACTCAACTCTGTTTTGTACAACTCAGTTGTCTTTCCAGTTGAGTTGTTAGAAATTTTGATATTATAAAACACAACCGTAACAAATTTTAGTTGTAAAATTGCCAAAGTTATACAACTACATTTTTGAGGTTGCCTTTTAAAGATAAAATGAAAAAGCTTGCAAATAATCAAAAATAATTTTGACACAACTTTATTAAAGATATAGAACAATTTTTAGAAAAATATAAATAAAAAAATTACTTGATGTGCGGCACCTGCCAAAGATTTTTATTATCGCTAAGTGATTTGCGAACGCGCGGCACATAATGTGTTCATAAATATATATATAACTAGCGGATGTTACCCGGTGTTACTCGGGGTTGTGTCTCGAACACAGAAAAAGGACGATTTTTAAAACTGCTCCCATTTTAACTTTTTTTAAATTATCAATTAAATTTTTTGTTCTTTACATAGCTTCTGCTCATATTCGTTAAACTTTTTTTTACTCGTTAGTCTTGGGTTCTTGACTTCGTTTGCCTTCGGCGCATTCCTTGATTTTTGTCGAAAGAATTTTTAAAAGCATAGGATCTTTTTCAGTAACAGATACAAATGCTTACCAAGTTTCATCAAAATCGGTGCATCCGTTTTGACGTGAATAAGCCAGACGTAGTTGGTTGAATAAAGCGCTCTCTCATGGAAGTTTTCTGAAATTTAAATAGCCTCAATTCTGTTGCAAGGTCAGGTTATTTCATGTATCAAATTTTAGTAAAATCGGTCAAGTCATTAAGGAGTAATTGAGTCTTAACAATGCACCACTTAAAGCGCCCTCTTACGGAAGTCCTTGGAATTTTTTATGGCCTATGTTTTATCTTGGGCGCAGTCGAACCTTCATTCCAAATTTTAGTAAAATCGGTCAAGTCATTTAGGAGTAATTGAGTCTTAACAATGCACCACTCTCCTCTTACGGAAGTCCTCTTACGGAAGTCTTTGGAATTTTGTATGGCCTATGTTTTATCTTGGGCGCAGTCGAACCTTCATTCCAAAATTCATTGAAATCGGTCCAGGTGTTTAGGAGTTATAAAAGAGTGCCACGCCCACATACTTCCACCCACTTTTTACCTATGCTTTATATTGGTTGCAGTTGAACCTTCATACCAAATTTCATTGAAATCGGTCCAGGCGCTTAGAAGTTATTGAGTCTTAAAAATGCACTACTTAAAGTGCCCGTTCATTAAAATCAAATCCCAAATTTCATTAAAATCGGTCCAGGCGTTTAGAAGTTATTATGGAGTGCCACGCCCACAGACTTGCGTTCACTTTTTTACACCCCCTATGTTCAGCTCAATCAGATAAACGGTGCGCGAGCCTATACGGAACAGACAGACAGACAGGCAGACTGACAGACAGAGGGACAAACATTTGATTTTATATATAAGATAAATTAATATTTCAAAGGAGATTGAATTTTAAAATTCCTATGTGCTTAATTTTTATTTCACCATCTTTTTGATGTTTTGTATTTACATTCATGTGTCAAAATTTCCATTTAATTCTATTACAATTTGGTAAGCATTCCATGCAACTCAACTTAAAGTCGTTGCAAGCCATAATCAAAAAATATTCTAGTGTTGTCCGAAGTTGAGCTGTGTTGAAGACAACCTAACTCAGTTTGGTTGTTAATCATAATAGGGCTAATTATCCCAAACTTTCTGAAAAGTTCATTAACAGTTTTGATTTCGAATACAACATTATAATTTTCACGGAGACTTGGCTTCGCTCTAATATTCTAAATTCTGAAATAATGTGCAATAATTATCAAATTTTCCGTAAAGACCGTTGTAATAAGATCAGTGGAGGTGTTCTAATAGCTGTGCATAACTCGTTTGCATCTGATAAATTAACAATTTTTGACGCCAGTGATCTGGAGTTTATTTGTGTTACAGTCAGGGAATGGAACCTTAACGAGCGGTTCCCTTTTTGTTCGCAGAAGAAAGAGAGCGGAATAAAATGTAAGGGGTTGTGCTGTTTGATAAAAAAAAAATTATTTGCTTTGTTGTGATTTTTGATCATGATCTTTATCTTATGTAGCGAATGTTATTGCTGTTGAACAACACCAGTAGTGGAATTCTCTAACGCGTTAACGATACTTGTGTTATCGTTAACGACACTTGTCTTAAAGTGGTATTTTTAACATCTTAGCTAGCAATATTTGTCCTTAACTTTGACAGTTCGTTAACGTTTTTTGTTGCAAGCTTAACCATGATTAAACAGGTGCCGCTAACTGAAACAACAATAACGTTAAGCAACTTTTGCGCGAAATTTTTCTTTATTTAGCTTTAAATTATCTTATTTTTATTGAATTTTATCTGTTAAAGCGAAAAATAACAAAAAATTTTATTTTAAATGGCCTTTGAATATTTGGAAATGGATGCATCGATGCTACAAGACGAAATTTCTATGCGAGAAAGTGCGTCGGAGTGGGCTGTTTTGCGAAGGGTAGACAGTCCATTTAATTTGTGTTCTTTATTGGACAAAATCCGAATGACTAATTTTACAGTACTAATTTTAACAACTGTTTCGAATAAAAATAAAATTGAAAAATTTTTTAGATTTGATTTTTTAAAATTGATACTGAAGAAATAAGTAATTCTGATTTTTTCCATTCTAGAAAATTTTTTCCCCGGTATGCATAAATCACATATTCATTGACATATTTCAACTTAATTGTGAATACGGCGGTGCTAAGTATAGTCGGATGTTCTATTTTGATAACTTTTTAAACAATTTGTTTAGTAAGCTGTCAAAAAAAGAAAGTGCTGCCAAATTCTCGATTGCTGTTAACGACGTTTGCAGCTTATATAGTGAATATATCGTTTCAACAATTTTGTCGCTAAGTGCTGTTTTGAGAATACTACATTCGTTATTGCAAACTGCAAACGTCATTACTTCATCATTACGATCCGTATCGTTAACGCGTTTGAGAATTCCACTACAGAAAAATTTGTTAAAAGACGCTGGCGGAGAAAATTATTTTGAATTCAGTTTTTTGTAGATTTCGAGGTTTAGGTTATAGGAAAGTTAAAAAAAAAATATTTCCAGAAATTTTGGACAAGTGAACGTGGCAGTTGTAATACAACTAAAACACATTTGGCACCATATCTTAGATAAAAAAAAGCTAGAATAACGAAATCAACGTAAAACACCTAACATGTAATTTTCAAAAAACAAAAAATTTTAGCGTAATTGGACAAGTGGGAATGGCAACTGCCATCCAACTTAAACACATTTTGCGCTTTATCTAAGAATTTAAATAAGCTACAATAACGAAATCAACTACATTAAAAAAATGTGGAAATATATGCGGTGTCATTATGAAATTTTTGCATGCGCCAACAAATTGTTATGCTGTTGTTCAGCAGCAATAACATTCGCTACATAAAGTACGGTTTTTTGATCATGATCAAGCACAACAAATAATGTTTTTTGATCAAACAGCACAACCCCTAACATTTTATTCCGCTCTTTATAACTTCTAAAAGGTATCTTGTATTCGTAGGTCAGAAGAATCTTCGTACAATTTCATCAAAATCGCTCCAGTCGTTTAGGCAGAAACATATTAGTAAATGTTTCTCGTTTAGGCAGAACGTTAAAAGCAAATCAACTTCAACAAACCTTATTGAGCTTACAACACAAGCAATAAAAGGTTGTACTTGGGAAAATGGACTGATGTTATTTATACGAACTTTAGCAAAGCTTTAATCATACCATATACCATTGCTAAATTGGATAAGATCGAATTTATCTTGATGTTCTCAAAGAGTTTTATATAGGAATTCTCTGGTGCTCCGTATTACATCTGGTGTTCCGCAAGAAAGTCATCTTGGACCGGTTTTTTTCTTACTATTTATTAATGCCCTTCCCTCGGTAATAAAACACTGTGACGTCTTAGGCAGCGATTATAGTGAACGCCGATTCAGACAGGCAGGCAGACAGGCAGGTTAAAATCTGTGTGAGCAAACGATACACTAATATCTACCTATCTCACTTGCTTACACACTCTGTCTGCCTGCCTGTCTGAATCGGCGTTCAATATGAACGCAGCCTTAATGTATGCTGACAACATGAAACTTTTTCTTGCCTACAAGTCACTCTATGAATAACACCTTTTACAATCACGTTTGAACAGACTAGTGGATAAAAAAAATAATAAAAAATAAAAAAAATGTATATATATATATAAAACCCAGAAGCGTCTGACCCATAGTGGGCGGCTTTCTGGTCTACGTCCGTACCGTAGCGGTCGGCAGTCTTTAAAACCTGCCCGTAGGTGTAAAAGGATATGGGAAGGACACCCTGAAAAAAAACCATCGTCGCATAAATGTCTGGTAACAACAAGATTACTCCAGGTGGCAGCCACAATAGTGGAAATCCTCCCGTGGGAGCTCCCACGTTCGGGGCAAGGATTCTGGAGGCCCCAACCAACATTTCAACATTCACTGCTGCAGCAGTGGCATACTCGGCCGCTGCACCAGTTAAAGCTACGAGTAACAGCGATCCCACTGAGAACCTATTCAAAATGAGTTCCACAACTGATGGCACCCCAACAGGGCCAAAAACGAGAGAGTCGGTGAAAAATCATCCACCAAAGAAGCACCAAGCGCCGGAGTTGATGACCCCGCCATCAAAAAGCTGGATAAAGTGAAATCACTTATCCAAGGCCTGGCAGATTTTGTGAAGAGCAAAAATAACGTTCATCACGAAATAAACCTGACAAATCTGGCTTGCGTTGACCTCTCATTCGAAGTCCAAACAGATACTGCGAAAAAACAACAGCAGTAAAGTTGTTCGCAATCGCACAATTCCACTGAGCGATTGCTTAAAGACTCCCAGACGGATTCGATTTTCAAGAAGATCCCAAAGGCCACTCCTAAAAGAGCAAGCAAATTCAGCACCGGCTCTCGGAAAACGCCACCAAAGAAGACTCGATTACAGCAGCTGGCTGTCAATTAGGGCACTCCTAAGCCCAACTCCAACGTGGAAAATCCGTCTACGCAACCCGAAATTTCATCGGCGAGACTTGGACCAAGGTCGTAAGCAAGGCGAAAAAACGCAAAAACGTAAAAAATCGCCCCAGAAGCTAGCCAGACCAAATGCCATCGTTGTAGCGAAAGCAGGTGAGCTCTCATACAGCGACATCATCAAGAAGACGAAAGAAGAAAAGGCACTTGAATGGTTCGGTGAAAACGTCTCAAGAGTTAGACGCACTGAAAAAGGTGAAGTGCTTATTCAGCTCAAGCGGTCCACAATAACCCAGTCGACTCAGAAGCTAAAAGAAGAGTTCGACATGGTATTTAATGGCCAAGCCGAGACGAGAGCCCTTACAGAGGAGATGCAGGTGGAAATTAAGGACCTCGACGAAGTGACAACATCGGACGATGTGCGAAACGCCGTACAGAAGTATCTGGGTGAGCCTTTAGTGGTGAGCCTGAAGTCACTTCGTAAAGCCTATGCTGGCACACAAACGGTGGTTGTAAGCCTACCTCTGACACAGGCAAGAAAGATGACCGAAACTCCCAGACTTAAAGTTGGCTGGGTTATATGTAGGGTTCGAGAAAAATGTACTCAAACCAGGTGCTTCAAGTGCCTCGACTTTGGTCATAGCGCAAAAAGCTGCAACAACACTGACTGAAGTAAGTGCTGCATGAAAGGCGGTAAAGAAGGCCACAAGGCGAAAGAGTGTAGTGCGGAGGCAAGCTGGTTTTTATGCTTAGCCAAGAAAAGCGCAGAGACAAACCACCGTGCCGGAAGCTGGAGATGTCCATCCTTCAAAAACGATACGAAGCCTAAGCGAAGATGAGATTCCTGCAGCTTAACCTTAACAACTGCCGGGCAGCGCAAGACCTATTAGCGCAAACGGTCAGAGAACAGAGAACCGATCTTGCAATTCTAAGCGAACCGTATGCCTGCAAAAACTCAGGAGTTTGGGCCTCAGACAACACTGGCAAAGCTGCTATATGGTCGTGCGGTAGGCATCTTCTCCGTATACACCTACGTTCACGTGCAAACGGCTTTGTTCGAGTCGAGGGTGTTCAGGTTGTGAGCTGCTACCTTGCCCCAAGTTTGTCAGTTGAGAAGTTTGGCGAGACCATAGATACCATAGTTGAGGACATACAAGGGACAAAGCCAGTTCTAATAGCTGGCGACTTTAACGCTTGGGCTGTAGAATGGGGCAGTCAGCGTAGAAGCCAAAGAGGCTTCATACTTCTCGAGGCGTTCGCATCACTTGACGTGATGCTGTTTAATACCGGATTGCAGCACACATTCAGTAGTGCAGTAGGTAGCTCCTTTATTGATCTGACCTTCGCTAGTAGTTAGCTTGGTATTCAGACTGGGTGGATAGTGCAAGATATTTATACGCACAGTGACCACCATGCCATTACATACTCGCTAAGTAGACAACATCGTAGCCGAAGGAATAGTAGCGAAAACAGATCTGCTTATAAAACAGATTCGCTAGACGAAGACATCTTCAGAGTTATGATGGTCGACATACACCTCGCTGGCACAGCAACCGATATGGCAAGACAAACTACTGACCAAGTCAGCAGAGCTTGTGATGCTTCCAAGCTCCTTAGAAGACCAAGCAAAGGACAGCGCAGCCCAGTTTACTGGTGGTCCCAGGAAATCGCAGAAGCACGCAGAGAATGCATTCAAGCTAGAAGAAGATACTACTACCTCAAGAGGTACCGACAGATTCGAATTTCTTCGCGAATCCTACCGTGTATCCAAAAAATCCTTGAAAAAAGCTATAAATAGGACCAAGCGCGAGTGCTTTCTGCAGTTATGTGATAAGGCAGAAGCTAGCCCATGGGGAACCGCCTACAAGATAGTAACAAAAAAGCTGAAGGGGTTTAGACAGCCCACTCCTACGGACCCACACCTGCTTGGTAACGTAGTAAGGACTCTCTTCCCGCCACAACCAGCGATTTTGCCCCACGATGCATATGAAGACGATCTGAATCAAATAGTAAGGGTAAGCACTGACGAGGTGGTGACATTTGTCAAATCCGTGAAGAACGATAAGGCACCAGGGCCATATGGTATTCCTAACCGTGCGTTAAAACTCGCCATCTAAGAGCAACCTCAAACATTTGTCGAGCTCTTCAACGCCTGCCTAAGGGAGGGCATATTTCCAGCTCAGTGGAAGGCCCAGAGCTCATACCAAAAGGCAGTGCCTCCACGGAAGATCCCTCAAGCTACAGACCGATTTGTCTGCTTGATACATTAGGGAAAATCTTTGAGCGACTGTTGTGCGACCGAATTGAAGACGCGATTCAAATAGCCGGAGGGCTATCCAATCGTCAGTTTGGGTTTCGGAAACTGCATTCAATGACAGATGCCATAAACCTTGTCACCACAACTGCGCAGGAAGCTATCGCAGGCACTCGATGGAAGAATGGTGCAAAACACGAAAGTTATTGCGAATTATTTCCATGAGAGAGTGCTGCAATATTCAACCGATAGCGGCACAAGGACGTACAATTATTATTATTTTTTATTATTATTATTATTATTATTATTATTATTATTATTATTCTTATTATCTAATACTTAATAATCAAGCAATAGTTTAAGACAATAATTCTACATTCTATAGAACACTAGGAACTAGAGGCGAATGCAGATGTAGTATGATTGGAATATAAACTTAGAATAAGTGGGGTCGTTACAACAGAATTCAGATAAAATTAACAAAAGTAAGATTTAACATTACATATAAGATTAATAAATTTTATAATTGGACGAACATAAAATTTTGAAAAAGATAAATTTAATGAATATAATTTTTAGAATATAATAATGATGTATTGAGAAACAAATTGTAAATACTGTGTAGGGAATGCAACCTAGTTAATAACAGCGATAAGAGTATTGATACTGTCTAGCGAAAAATTAAAAAGCCACGATTTTACCTCCCTAAGAAAAGCATGTTTATTTCTTACACATCTTAAAATATAAGGAAGACAATTGAACAGTCTTGGAGCCACAGAAGAGTAGAAGGTCAAAAAATGTTGCACGTTGTGTGGTGGCACGAGCGCCAGACTTTGATTATTTATTCGTAAGTTATAATTGGTGTGACATCTATTGACAAGGTAACCAGATTTTGCAAAAAAAACTTTGAGTACTTTAAAATAATATAAATGCTTTAATGGCAAGATATTAAGATTTCTAAACAGTGGAAAGCTACTTACACAAATATTTTTTTTACATAGAATTCGTATAGCATGTTTTTGAACAGTAAGTAATGGATTTATTTTATTTTTGTGCGTACCACCCCAACATGAGATTCCATATTCTAATTTGGAGTGGAAAATACCAAAATAAATGCATTTAAGCAATTTTGTAGAGGCAAGTAGTTTTAAATAATATAATTGCCTTGTTGACGCCATTAAATATTTTTTAAGTGCGGCAGTGTGATCAGACCAGCTCATTTTCCAGTCCAACAGTAAACCCAGATATTTAAACGTTTTAGCACAATCAACGGAGAAACACTTAGATGAACAGGAATTACTAGGAATATATGTAGATATACGATTAGACGAATTGCAGATTTCATGGCTGATGTTGAATTTTTCACAATTAGCTGAGTGAAAAGTAAAGTCAGGTAGCACGATATCTTTTCCTGATAGATTAAAAAACATTAATTTAGTTTTATCACTAAGAACAAGTTTATGGGAAGTAAACCAATGTCTTAAAATTTCCAAATCATAATTTATTTGAGCAAAAGTTTCCATAGTTGATTTACAAGAAAATGTGCATGCCATATCGTCCGCAAATGCTATAGTGCTACTCAAGAATTTTTGCGAGAAGAGAGAATTAATGAATATTAAAAATAAAACAGGACCCAAAACGGAACCTTGCGGAACACCTATGCTAATGTTAGCAAAACTACTGAAATGGTTGCCTAATTTAACTCGTTGCACTCTGTTTGACAAATATGAAGAAAACCAGTTAAGTATAGAACCCCTGAATCCACATTTGAACAATTTATTTAATAGGATTTTATGGTCAACAGTATCAAATGCTTTTGTTATATCGACAAACAAAGCTGCTGAAATATTTTTGCAATTTAAGCTATTGTAAATATTTGTACAGAAATGTAGCAGCGCATCTTCAGTAGAAAGCCCTGATCTAAACCCAAATTGACTGTTACTAAAAAAGTTATTTTTATTCAAAAACACTACCATTCTAGACTTAACAGCTTTTTCAAATACTTTTGAAAAAGTAGGGAGAATTGAAATAGGTCTGTAGTTGTTGAGCAAGGATTTGTTTCCTTTTTTATAAAGAGGAATCACTTCGGCTTTTTTCAACTCATCAGGGAAAACACCAAAATTTATGCTTTTGTTAAAGAGATGACAAATAACATCAGAAATATTAAAAAACTATTTTTTTAACAAAATTACTAGATAAGCCACACTCAGTACTGGAATTAGAATTTTTTAGAGACATGATGATTTTGAAAATTTCCCATGAAGATAAAGGCTCAAAATAAAAGCTGGTAGGAATTTCACTTTCTTTGTCTAAGCAATGACAAGAAGAACTAAGAAGACCATTTTCTGAAATGACATCATTGCCAATATTTGAGAAAAACTTATTAAACATGTTTGCTTTATCACGAGGATCAGAGTAGGTCGAGCCATCAGATAGAATATCTTCAATTTTATCTCTACTTCTACATTTATTTAAAATATTATTAACTAATTGCCACTCTTTCTTGACATTACCTTTTATTTTATAAAATTCATTTGCGTAGAAATCATTTTTAGCATTAGAGGTATCGATTAAAATTTCTTTGGATAGTCTTTTATACTGTACCTTTAAATTTGTATTTGTAGGATTTTTCTTCATATTCCTAAAGAGCTCATTTTTCCTGTTAACTTTAATTAGCAATTCGGACGACATCCACGGTTTTAAACGTTTTTTGTTTCTAGGAAAGCCTTTATTAACCTTACGGGAACATCTGTCAACATAATAATTTAGTATATCCATAAACTTTTTAAATGCTATTGTAGGACTAGGTTCACTGTAGACACATTCCCAAGGCTCGATGACAAGGTAATTATTTAATTCAGCAAAATTTGTAATTGTTCGAATCGAATCCTGGGATGTGCTTTCTATTGCATTTTCTATTAAAGTTATATTTTCAAATCTAAGACATGTAAGACAATATCACTGGCGGGGTTCCACAGGGGTCAGTTCTAGGGCCCCTTCTGTGGAACGTCATGTATGATGGTGTTCTAATGCTCGAGGTACCTACAGGTGTCAAGATCGTCGGATTCGCGGATGATTTAGCGGTTGTTGTTACAGTACAACACCTAGAAGAAGTAGAGGCCTTTAGTAGTGTTGCTATTAGCACTATCTACGACTGGCTAAAGTCAGCCGGGCTTAGTTTAGCGGAACATAACACGGAGGCGGTGCTTATAAGTAGCCGTAAAAAGTCCGAAATCGCAGTTATAAACGTGCGCGGGACGGAGGTACGCTCAAAACCATTTATTAAGTACCTCGGTGTGCTAATCGACTCTCGACTCTGTTTCAAACAGCACCTAGAGTATGACCACAGAAAAGCAGCCAATTCATGCCTGGCGCTAGCAAGAATGTTGCCAAATACACGAGGACCAAAGCAAGCTCGCAGGACACTTCTTCTCAATGTCGTGCGTTCGATTTTGATGTACGCATCAACGGTCTGGGCTGCAGCGATTAAGGTTAAGTCCTACCGTCGAGGAATAGAGTCGGTGTACAGACTAGGCGCTCTTAGAGTGTGCTGCGCTTTCAGAACAGTGTCTGAGGATGCTGCTTTAGTGCTCGCTAGCTCGATCTCCATCGACCTCTTGGAGGAAGAGGCCCAACCAGGAGCTGTTAGCGAGGGCGCATCCTCTCGTAAAAAACTGGCACGAGAGAGAAGTATATCTCAGTGGCAGGCACGTGAAGGTGAAGGGACGCTGGACCCATCACCTCATTCCTAACCTTTCCGTGTGGTGTGGTAGAAGTCATGGTTCAGTGAATTTCTACCTCACACAAATTCTGAGCGGGCACGGTTGCTTTAGAGCATACCTGTATAAATTCAAGCATGCAAGTGACCCCTATTGCACTCATTGCCCTGGTAGCATAGTAGAAGACACCGCACACGTCCTTTTCGAGTGCCCTAGGTTCAACGGAGCAAGAACTGATGCTTCGGTCCACCTGGGCGAAGTGGTAACACACCAAGTTTTGGGGTGTTACCACTTCGCACAGGTTCGCTATTTGTCCATACGCATAATCGACGAATTTCGAAGAGTCGAGCGTTTGCAAAATAGTTCAGCGTGAGATAGGAAACTATTCGATGTTTAGGGTTCTCCCCGACCCAGAGTCGACATCAAGTTAAGGAGAAAATTTAGGCTCTTAACTTGACAGTTATCCGACAGACAAAATTAGTCCTTCAGTTTTTAGCTTAGTGCTGTTCCCCCATCCCGCGAAGTTATGCCTTACGGCAGTTCCACGGGATTCATACTCGGTCGAAGATTCAATGCGGAGGTTTAGGTTTAGTGCGTAGGAATCGCACACTCCCACCTGCACGGTGGGGCCAATTGAAGTTTCCCCCTTCGCGAATAAAATAAAAAAAAGACTAGTGGATTGGTGTAACTTCAACATATTAAACTTCAACTTGAAAAAATGTAAATCAATGACTTTCTCACGTAGAACTGCTCAGGCATATATTACACTATAAATAACATTCACTTAGAAATTGTACATAGCTTTGTTGGTCTTGGTGTAATTATGCATCCAAAATTTCGCTTCAATCTTCACGTAAATTTGGCGGTTAATAAGGCGTTGTATATCTACAATGCGGTAACCATCTCAAGTATTATTCTTTTGATGTAGTTTTATATATATTGGCAACACCTCCGTTTTTTAGTTTTTATTATACATATCTTTTTCCTACTTTACAAATACAAGTAAATTTGTTAAGATATATTGTTCATTAAAACACTCAAATATAATTTCAAACTTAACATTGGTGTCAGAAGTGGCTCCTTTTTCATATACTAATGTATGCGGAACAATTGGAATCCTTTACTGGACTATTTGCTCAAGCGGTGATAGAGGCTACACAGACAGCAGTCGCAAATATATCGCAGCATGATACAACTACGCGTTCATCTACATTGTCTTGAAATCCAAGGCCACCGCCATTTTCAATTACTGAATTTGAGTGTTCAGAAACTTCAACAGTTAAAGATTATTTCGCATAGGTATGCACGCGTGCACATGGGCAAGGAGCTCAAGAATGCACTCAAAGTACTGAATTAGAGCAAAGAATTAGTCCGCGTACTCCAGAAGATTGTTTATATGATGAAATTAAAAGTATTCTGTCAGGCCATTTTAATAGGAAAAACAATAAATTTGCAGAAAGTATAAAATTTCGACAGATAAGCAAAAAAAGAGATGAGTTAGTGTCAAATTTCGTTTTGAGACTCCAACAAGCAGCTGCATTTTGCGAGTATGGCAAGGTTCTTAACATAATGCTTACGGATCACTTTTTATTTGATATGGAGTCTTGCAGCATTTATGACGAAATTATTGCAAAGAATCCGTCCTGTTTTATGGAAGATACGCTGCGAGTCATCAAACCAGTAGGTCACTTTAAAAAAACAGATCGTCAATTCTCCAGTTACACGGGCCACAGAATTACATGCCTCGTTTTGAAGTAAAAGTTAAGGTTTGTGAAAGTGTTCCCAAAATTAAATCTCTATGTTGTGGAAGGAAAGTTCGATTCACTTTAAGGGAGTGGATTTCACATTTTGCTCAGGAAATTGACATGGCTAGGTTATTTTCTACGTCAAACCAGATAAATTCAATTAAAGCAATTCCATTAAAGCAAAACATATCAAAAACTTTCATTGCAACAACTACTCAACAGATACGATGATGTTTTCAGTGAAGTTGCTTGGCAATTTGTAGGACCGCCAGCAAAGCTGCATTTAAAGACTGGCGTATCACGAATATTTTCAAAAGCACGCAAAATACCTCTTGCATTAAGGGATGCCTACGTAGCAAAAATTGATGAACACCCCATTCCAAAAGCGGAGCAGATCTTTAATAAAATTAAATCAGCAAAACTATTTTGTCAACTTCACATTACAGATGCTTATTCGCATCTTCCAATTGAATATGATTTTGGGTATGCCCTCACTTTAAATACACCAACACACGGACTTATTCTTCTTACCCGTGCCGTATATATATTTATTTTTTTTTATATGTACAACAATCAATTTCAATTTAAATTTATTTAGCATATAATGTTGGCAGATAAGAGTAAAGTCTCTTTTAATAGCCCAGAAAAAAATATAAAATACATTAAGCGAAAATATAACAACCATAACGAAGATAAAAATAAAATTTAAAAAGAATTTCTATAAAATTAAATTAAATTAACATTTAAAAATTTAGATGAAAAAATAAAATAAAATACATTAAAAAAAACAAATTGGCCATTTCAGCTCTTGAAAGGACTTCGACCGAGCTTCTTATGATCAATTGTGTTGTGTGTGTTATTAAATGTTTGCACACAATTGACCGAGAACTGGACCTACATGTTTTATGCCGACTCCGAACGGCTAAAGTTCATGTTCTCAAGAAGCTTTACATGGCATTATTTACTCTCTGAGGTTTGCCATTGTCTGCAGAGAGGTGGTGACCGATCAGGAAAATGTTTTATTGAAAAAAATACATTATACGACTTATAAATTCAAACAAAATTAAAAATATAATTGAAGAAACAAAATATAATACATAATGAGAATAAATAACAACTATTTATAAGATAAAAAGGAAATATTAACAACATTTATATAAAATTGAAAGTAATAAACGTTTAATTTAAAAAATATTTTTGTGCATCCTTAAAATAAACGACGGTGAAAATAAAATGGAGATCAGGTCAGCGAAGAGTAGTATAGAAAGAGAGAGAATCAGTAGTTAAGAGAAGTATTTGAAAATTAAATCCTATTGTTTGAAATACTTTGATGCTGAGTGCAAGTGAGTTCCACAATCTGATCGCACTTACAAAAAACAGTCTACTGGAATTAATGTAGTTGTATCTTGGGACCAAAATGTTCCTACTTCTGCTTGACCTGCAGGACTGAAGTTTGTCAAAGAGATATCGAGGGGATCGGGAGTAGATAACTTTGTGTAGGAAAAGACAGTTTCTTGCCTTTAGGTATCTAAATAAGCCAATGCCCAAAATTTGGTAGCAATAAACCGAGACATAGTCAAATCTTTTCAAATTGTAAATATAGCGGGCAGCGTTATTGAATGCAACTAACAGCTTGTGGGAAGACCTCGAATCTAGCTGGCTATAAACAACTTCAAAGTACGTTATAATTGGACGCAGCAATTGTAATACCAACTTTCTCTTAGTATATATTGGCATGAACGAAGCTGTCATACGGAGATTTTGTAATACATAATAAACTTTACTAACACAGGAGTTAATGTAGTCCTCACAGGACAGGGATAAATTAACAATGTATCCAAGATTGGTTATTTTATTGACTGCTTTCAGCTCAATGTCGTTAACACAGGTTGGAAATCAGTGTCCTAGAGGGGTGTTTTTGAGATTGGCAGTATAAATGATATAAGGTGGTATAAGTTCAGCATATTGGTTCTGGCCCACTCTGCAACTGTTTTAAGATCCTTATTCATTTTAAAAAATCAATCATAAATGAGTCCAATAGGCCTGGATAAGTATAGCTGAAGGTCATCAGCAAGGGCGTCCAAAGGATTTTCCAAAGGGGGCCAAAGGTCTACGTGAAGTGACTCACGTATATGAGAATGCGTTTTTCTATTTTCTTAGACATTTCGTAAATACAATACTCATATACATGGATGATAGACAAATGTTATTTATTGATAAATTCAAAACGTATTTAAAAATACTAGATACAAAATTACCTAAAAATTATATCCCCATATAAAATTTATCGGTGAATTCGATTCCGGTCAAGTTTGCACTCACCTTACTTACTTACTTACTTACTTAGGTGGCCATGACAACCCGTTGTCGGGTTACGGCCGACTTCATCAGCTCTCACCAGGTGTCTCTGCTTCGCGCGCGCCGTCTCCAATCTCTTTCACCAAGCACTGTAAGGGCTTCCTCGGCCTGGTCAATCCATCGGAGGCATGGCCTTCCTCTTCGTTGTCAACCCTCGGCTTTCGCCTCAAACACCTTTTTCGCCGGAGCTTCTTCATCCATACGAAAGACATGACCCAGCCAACGTAGTCGCTGAATTGTTATACGCTGGACTATGTCAATGTCGTCGTAGAGCTCGTACAGTTCGTGGGCCATTCGAATGTGATAGTCGTCGCCAACTCGAACAGGACCAACGATTTTGCGAAGAACTTTCCCACCCCACCCATGCCTCAGCGCCATAGTGAAGCACAGGTGTGATGAGCGTCTTGTAGAGTGTTAGTTTTGTCGATCGAGAGAGGGCTCTGGAACCTAATTGCTTACTTAGCCCGTAGTAGCACCTATTAGCAATTGTTGTTCTTCGCTTTATCTCCAGGCTGACATTGTTGTTGCTGTTTACGGCGGTGCCAAGGTAAGTAAACTCCATGACAACTTCAAAGTTTTATTTGCCTGCTGTAACATGGGAGCCTAGACGCCGCACTTCCCTATTTGCAGACAGCATATACTTTGTTTTGCCCTCGTTCATCGTCAATCCCACTTTGGCTGATTCCTTTTTGATAGCGGCGAAAGCAGCGGTTACATCTCTCTTGGTTCTGCCGATAATATCAATATCATCAGCATACGCAAGGAGCTGGACACCTTTGTAGAAAATGGCACCATTTCGATGTACACCTGCTTTTCGTAGGATCCCCTCCATGATGAAATTGAAGAGATCACATGATAGCGGGTCGCCTTGTCTGAAACCTCGTTCGGTATTAAAGGTTTCGGAGAGGTCATTTCCTACCTTGACGGAGCTGCATGTATCGCTCAACGTCATCTTGCAGAGCCTTATCAACTTTGCAGGTATACCGAACTCAGACATTGTTGCGTACAGGCAATCCCGAATCAGGCTATCGAACGCAGTTGTAATCAACAAAGAGATGATGGGTGTCGATTTGGTTTTCGTGGGGTTTCTCCAGGATTTGGCGTAGTGTAAAAATCTGGTCTATGGTGGACTTGCCAGGACGAAAGCCACACTGATAAGGTCCAATCAGTGTTTTGGTATGTGGCTTCAATCTTTCACACAATACGCTCGAAAGAACCTTATATGCGATGGAAATAAGACTGATACCTCGGTAGTTGGCGCAGATTGTCGGGTCTCCTTTCTTAAGTATAGGAAAAAGCACACTGAGATTCCAATCGTCGTGCATGCTTTCCGCTAGCCATATTTTGCTGATGAGTTGATGCATGCACCTTATCAGTTGCTGGATAGCAACTTTAACCTCGTCATGGCAAGGTGGTGGAATTTCAACTCCATCATCGTCGATTGGTGGTGTCAGACTGCATTCTCCAAGGGCGGAATTGTTGGAATCGTCGCCTGCAAGCAGATTGGAAAAATGCTGTCTCCATAACTTCAATGCGCACTGCGTATCTGTAACCAGATCACCATTCTCATCTCTACAAGTGGATGCTCCGGGCTTGAAACCTTGGGTTAGACGCTTAACCTGCTGGTAGAATTTTCGAGCATCCTTCTTGCCCTGGTACACCTCAATTTTTTCTCGCTCACGCTTTTCCTGCTCTCTTTTTTTACGTCTGAAAAGGCTCTCTCTTCCTTCCTCTTATCGCGATAGTTTTCGTGCATGGCTCGCGTTGCAGCTGACTGCTGCGTCTTTTTATATGCGGCGTATTTTGCTGCTGTCGCGTCGCGACACTCCTGGTCATACCATTGGTTGCAAGGTTGCGGGCGCCGAAAACCAATGACTTCTTCAGCAGCAGTGCGCATGGACTGGGATATATGCGCCCAAAGTCCGCCAGCGTCGTCGAGGCAAGAGTAAGGTTGGTTGAGCTTAACCGAGAGTTGAGCGGAGTAGGCCTCGGTGGTCCGTTGTGATAGCAGCTTATCGACATCAAGCTTTCGTTGCACACCTGTGCGTACATTCTTCGCATTGCACAATCGCATGCGGATCTTGGCTGCAACAAGATAATGGTCGGGTTGACGCTCACCAGGAGCAAATAAAAGCGAATACCGTTAATTTTTCAGATCTTATTTAAATTCTCTTGATCTGGTAGATTATGATGGTATATAAAAAAAAAAAAAATACGCTCACCAGGAGCAAATAAAAGCGAATACCGTTAATTTTTCAGATCTTATTTAAATTCTCTTGATCTGGTAGATTATGGTGGTATTTTAAAAACTAAGCACTTCAGTTGTGTTGCATACTTAATGCAAATAATACAAAAACATTTTTTAAACGATTTATGTTATATTATGTGAATTTACAATTTAGATAAATTGAATTTCTTGTAGTATGCTAAAGTTATTGAGAATGTTTTTATTTCTCTTGCATATGTGTACAAATATGTTTTTCGAAGCTTCTGTACGGAAAATTGTTTTGAAGAGGTTCAACTACTGGAATAATCGTTCGCTTTTCGTTCTCCGGCGTGGTTAGATTCTCATAGAATCCGTTAATGGACCTCTCTGCATAGCCATAAACAAATATTTAAAATTAAAAAAGTCTTCCTTGTTTTTAAAAATATTCTCCAAGAAGATCCTTTTATGAGCCTTTTTTGCGCGATTGTCAAATGATGCGGAATCCAACGCGAACAAATATTTTTGACGGTCAAATATTTATGGAATCTTGAATTTATGCTGGTCCCACTAATCTTCACAGATACCTCTATCTCACGGCAGGTCCTTGATGATCTTAAAATACAGTTCAACCAAAGCATCGATGTTTTTATGGCACAACAACCGATTTTAGACAACCTTCACGAAATTCGTCTTCTAGCGAAGCGTGACCACGATTGAATTTGGCAAAACCCGGTAGCTCCAGATGGTGCTTATCACCAAAAACCGAAGTAAGTACACAATTCTGTTGGTTTAATCCACATAGAAAGTCGTAGAAAGTCATCACCACTAAAAAAAACAGTTTTCCTAGAAATGGTCCGGCGAAATCTATGTGAAGACGTGACCAAGCGGTTTTAGATGTTTTCCATGTGTGAACTGGTGCGTGTGCGTTTTCATGACGAGTTTCTTGACAAGGAGTACAACATTTTACGACTTCCTCAATTTACAATTCCATGCTGGGCCACCATACATAGCTTCTTGTTGAAGCTTTCATTTTAACGATGCCAGGGTTTCCAGAGTGCAACGCTTGTAAGATAGCACTTCGATTCGGCGCTGGAATGATGGTCCTATTGCCCCATAATAAACAGCATTTCAAAGCTGTGATCTCGTTACAACGTAAAAAATACGGATATGCTTGATCATCACGAGACATTCCACAGCTGAACACTTCGTTGAGAAGTGGATCCTTTGCGGATTGTGTTGCGATCTCTTTTGCGTTGACTATTTGAGGGCTGGTCAATTCAATCATGAGGACTTCTTCGTTATTACTTTCGAATAAGTTCTCTTCTGCGATAGGAAGCAGACTTAAGCAGTCAGCGTTGCCTATTTTCTTGCCCTCTCTGAAGACGAGGTCAAAATTGTAAGCGTTAAAGAAAATGTATCGGCGAAGCATAACAGTAGACAATATAACTGGAGTCTGCCTTGTTGTTTTTAAAATACCTAGAAGCGGACGATGATCAGTGATGACCAAGTTGAATTTTCTGCCGCGCAAGTATTCGTGAAATTTTTTTAATGCCAGCAGTAGCTTCTCGGTCGATTTGCGCATAGTTCCTTTCTGACTTCGATAAGGTTCTCGAATAGAATCGAATAGGTCGTTCAGACTTATTAGGCAATATGTGACTTAACACGGTGCCAATGCCATATGGTGAGGCATCGCATACGAGAATGAGTGGCATATTTTCATCATAGTGAACGAGAACACTTTCAGAAGTGACTAGCTGTTTTAATTTATTAACAGCTTTCTGCTGCTCTATTTTCCACTCAAAATTCTTGTTTTTTTCTAAAAGTCGATGCAGAGGTTCCGCGATGGTTGCCTTATTTGGCAGAAATGAGTGGTAAAAGTTGAATAGCCCAAGAAATGCCTGGAGCTGGTTCTTGTCTTGAGGCACAGGAGCATTTTAAATGGATTTAATTTTGTCTGCTGATGGCCTAACACCAAGATTATCGATTTTAAAACTTAAAAAATTAACTGTTGAGACTCCAAACTGACATTTATCTTTTCGTAAATGTAAACCCAATTTATCAAAACGTGTCAAGACCTCATTCAAACGCTTGCACAGTTCATCTTCTGTACCAGCCATAATAACTATGTCATCAAAATATGGCAAAACGTCGGGTATATTTTGAAGAAGCGTTTCAATGAAATTCTGAAAAATTTCTGGTGCTAATGAAATGCCAAATTGGAGTCTATTTACTTTAAATACACCTTTGTTCGTGATAACAGTCTGCATCATAGCAGATTCTTCGTCAACTAAAAGTTGCTGGTAGGCTTGAGCAAGATCCAGTTTTGCAAATATTTTCCCGCTTTCTATTGAAGATACAAGTGAGTTTATAGGTGGAATTTGATAATTATGTGGTAACAGGGCCTTGTTGAGCGTTGACTTGTAGTCGCCGCAAATTCTGATTGTACCATCACTTTTAGGCACTAGCACGGTTGGAGTTGCCCAATCTGAATATTCAACTGGTTGAAAAATACCTTGCGCGCACAAGCGGTCGAGCTCAGCTTCAACAAGGCTCCGAATAGCTATTGGAATACTACGAACAGGAAGTCTTATTGGTTGAACATTATTGTCCATACGTAAAGAAACTGGTTTTCTAGTGAATTTACCAAGTTCAAGGACTTCCTACACGCTTATTCCAAAAGCATCAAACCAATAACATCCTAAAACATTATTTTGGTTACCGTTTACTATAATAAGAGGTAATTCTTTAATCTGACGTATGTTATAACACACGTCAACATCTACAATACCTCTGATAGGTATGTCATTATGCTGAAAATCTCTCAGACCAAGCACACACTCATAAATCAAAGGCTTAACTGTTGGCCACAACCGATTGAAAGTCTGAGACGACACTATAGTATAATCTGAGCCAGAATCTACTTGAAATTTACATGGCTGTCCATTTATGATTATAGTTGTGGTTTTCTTACGACTTACTGAACATTTTATTTGAATGATTGAATAAGGCTTACATTTACTAAATTGCTGCCGATTCTTCCGAGATGTTTTCGGAAGTTCTGATGAATCGCAATTACTGGAAGACCAACAAACACGCTGAATGGCCTTTGACTCCACATGCAGAGCAGACTAATTCTCTATGCACGCACTGTGAGCGAGGATGAGCACCTCCACAACCATTACAGGGTTTTGCCGGAGAAACGTTGAGATGGTTTTTAAAATTTTTTATAATGTGGTCTCTATAGGTTATTATTCCCAATTTGATGGATCTGCTCAGGTTGACGGATTACCAAGATGTTCTTTGATGCTGCTTCAGCTGTTGTTGCACGCTCTACTACCTTATGTAGTTGAAGGTCAGATTCGGCTAGAAGACTTCGTTGCAGCGACTCATTTCGTAGTCCAAAAACCAATAGGTCACGGAGCATGCGATCTAAAACGCTTTCAAAATTGCAATCGACTGCAAGCTTCCTCAAATTTGCGACGCATTCCGCAAACATTTGATTAGGCATTTTCAATTTTTCATTAGGCATTTGATCGCGTTTGTGGAATTTATAAAATTATGCAATTTCCGAGGGTCGTGGAGAAAAATGATTCGTAAGCGTTGCCTCAATTTCAGCTTGGCTTGGCTTTTTTACGCTCAGCTTTATTTTAAAAAACATTTTATTTTTTAAATTTCTTGTTAAAAGCTTTCAAAATCAAACAATTCAAACAAATTATAATAACGTATATACGCGATAAATATTCTTTAAATATTAAAGTTCAACTTCAAAATAATAAATAAAGAGATAATTTTTTATACCACTTTAAGGAACTTTCTAGTATTTAAAGTAAAATAACTTAATATTATAGTCTAAAAAAAAACTTTTATACATTTACAAAATCAAACAACATACATTTATCTCTTTGTGCTCGGCCCAACACACACGGTCAATCAAATGACTGAGAGTTTCACATTTTTGTTCTACTTAACACAATTAAAAATTTTGATGAAAGCGAACTTACATCTACGATTGAAATATATGAAAAAAACCGAATAAGTAGTGTCCGACAGAATATTTAGTTTCGGTTTCGGCCATATTGATGCCGAATAGCCGAAACTGATTAGAAGAGCTGAAACTGGCCGAAACCGAAACCGAATATTCGGTCAGACCTTTGTTCTAAGTACGTTCACCATGTAACGACTCCCCGTTTACCGGGGTCTATAGCTGGGATAGGCAAAGTGGCTATCCAAGGTCGTTTCCAAATATTTATTTGGTAGACACTAAATCATTACGCAGTGATTTCAATCGTTGTTACAATGTTTATTCTGTTTTAAGGAAAATGTAACTAACAATAATTTATATAACTTAAAATACAATTATATAATTTTATATAAATATTAATGAAAAATTAAATGGATTATAGCAAGATACATTATTTTAAAATACAAGTTTATTTTATATCACCAAAATCCTTGGCGCGCTGCGTTCTTCGAGCTGGAATCTTGATTGGTGGTAAAGCTGGTCTGTCGGTGACTTTGGCTTTTATTAATGATTAGTTTTGACAAATGGTTATGTTATAATTTTATTATGTGATAAGTAGTATGGGGTAAAGACCTCACAAGTTCTGGCTCTGTTTGCTTCTTCTTTGATTCTTTATAAGATTACGAAATGTTTATTTAATGTTTATTTGATTTCATTGGTTTGAGTTATGATGTAGTAGCGGGGAAAAGACCTCACAAGCTACCCATCGTTAGATTTATGTTGAACTGAATTATTTAAAGTTATGTTTTAATTTAGTTTATAGAGATGGATTTATAGAGAACATGAATCGTTCTGTAATTATGTTTAATTGAGATGTATGTTTTACAATGTAGTAACGGGGTAAAAACCTCGCAAGTTACTCATTAGTAGATTTATCAAGCGTATTTTTTATTTATATTATAGTTATTTTATGTTTATATTTATGATGTATCAACGGGGTAAAAACCTCACAAGTTACTCATCGTTAGTTTATATTAATTTAATTAATTTATTGTTTTAAAATTTATTTTGGCTTTAAGCCAACAAACACTATATACTTGCTTAATAATCCCGGTTGGTTCCTTGATGCTTACGTCGCTACTGTTGATATGCTCGGTATCTGTTGGCTGAGACGTTGACGTGCTGCCGCAGGATTTCGTGGTCACCTACGCCGGCTGCTGTCCGAGAAACTAGTCGCTGCTCTACTCACAGCGATCGTGTCTACACTGTGGTACCAACACGATCTTCCCCAGGTTGCTGCGACGCTGACTCTCTATGGCCTGAATATCCTAGCTGACGTTGGTTGTGCTGTTGGCGCTGCTGGATGCGACACTTATGCGCGACGTGGACTACACGATGCTGACGTCTGTATTATCAACGACTATTACCTTGACGTTTTGTATGACTTTCACGACTTTTGGTTGATAGAAACTATAACCTTTCGCTTCGGTTGGAGTATACACAATAACCTTTCACTTATGGTTGAATAGAAACAAGAACCTCGTTTTGAGAGAGGTGAGCCCTTATAAAGCCTGCTATTGATTGGCTCTGACTGGGATGAGTGAAGTGATTTTCCCTCTCATCTTCCACTGTCAACCGCTTCTGAAGTGCTTTCACTCAATCTGACGTGGTTGTGTTTTCGGATCATCGTATGGTGGTCCCGTTAAATGACGTGATGTCATCCCATGTGTAAACCACCTGATTCTGCCGTTGTTCTCTGTCTCATGTTTGCCTGTTGTTGTTGTTGTGAAATAACTTGACTAGCGTGCTGGCTCTGCTGCCCTCTCGCACGCTAGTGTTGGCACGATGCTGTTAAGTGACATGAAAAGAAAGAAATGGGTGAGTATACTACCTACTTGAGTGACTCTCATTCTACAAGAGAGGCACACATCGTCGCCATAACCATGTCCCTAAGGGGGCCCTCATCAAAACAAACACTTAAAATACTAAAATTAAATAAACTTGTTTTTATTTAATTTTTCTTTTTAAGAAACTTTATTTTCTTAACTCTTTCTTAAAATTAATCTTTAAAACTAAGTTTTCTGTGCGTTAGGATGCTCAGCACCAATAGCACAAGTGTCAAGCTGTAAGAGAAAGAAATAAGCATGTGGGGCAAAATTTATGTATAAATTTTGGTCCTTACAACCAATAGAAATGTTAAACTTTACAATGACAATGTCAAATTAGACACATTCACAGTAGTCTCACCATGTCTAAAGAATTAAAAGTTTTCCTACGTAGTTTAAAATGCTTGATATAACTCAGTTTAATTTATAATTTTAAATAAAAAAATATTTTTGTATGCCTACATAACATATTAACGTACAAACAATATACGTAGACTTGGAGTGCAGAAAAATAATTCACCTATATGTAATATTCGCCCAGACTTACGTAATGATTTTTTTGTAGGTAATGCTGTGCCTGTGAGCAATCCTTGACGCCACTGAATAGTTTTCATGTTCCACATATATTCGAGTTCAGTCCTGTAAGTGAACTTGATGTTGGGAATTGTGTGATGCAAATTAAATTAAATGCTTTGGATGAAGATGGTATTCCCATCAAATTTATAAAACTAATTCTACCTCATATTATTATACTCCCTTAACGCTCCTTAACGCTTAACGCTAACTACTCCCTTAGCGTATGTTATTATTTATTGCTTCACAACTTCTTCATTCCCTAGTATCTGGAAAATTGCAACTTTCTTGCCGGTTGCAAAAAAATCGAACCCATCTGGACCCATTGATTTTAGGCCAATAAGCATATTGGGTCCAGAATGGTCCACCAAGAAGCCATTATCGAAAGTTTGTGAAATAAACGTATATAAAAGCTTATAACCCATCAAATATATAATCTGGTTTTCGGGTGGGGCACGAATGTGCTTCAGCAGTTGTTAAAGTTCTTGATGATATACGACCTAAATATGATGCTGGATTGTCTTTACTTTGCATGCTTGATTTTTCGAAGGCTTTTGGCAAAATATGTCACTCATATCTATGTTATAACCTCATGCTATGTCTACACAGAGAGTTAAGTTAATTTTAACTAACATTTAACCGAAGTTGTTCACACAGATATACCGTAGCAGAATTGAGTTAAATTTGCCGACAATGCTGCTGGTGTCTCTGCGTACACATGCGTTTTTTTCTTGCTATGCGAAAGCTCTGCCCATATTTGGATAAAAACTACTTTCCCCACTATTGCCCAAATCCTTTTCGAAGTTCTTTTGCTCATTTTTTAAAGAAAATAACATCATATAGTTAAAAAATAAATTGTATAATTAACGAATCAGCTGTTCTATTTTGACAGTTCTTGTAAAAAAAAAGTTTCTTTCATGAAAAATACCACTGAATATAAACATTTATATTATTTTGTAGTGAACTTTTAGGCACTTTTAACATTGAATCATAAAAACTTAGAATATATATTGAGTTAAGTTGAGTTAAATCGTACATTTTTGTACTGGTAACGCAAGAGTTTATTTATCGTTAAATGGGAAAACTCAGCTTTGTACTAGTAACTCAAACTTAACTCTCTGTGTAGACGTAGCATTAAGTATCTTTTTGGGTTTTCCTATAGTTCTCTGAGCTAATTTTATGTTATTTATCAAATAGATCACAAAGAGTTGAAGTTGGTCAAATGTTCTCTCGCCATAAGCCTGTCTTAAGTGGTGTCACTCAAGGCTCCATTCTTGGTCCTCTTCTTTTCTCGATCTTTATTAATGACGTCTTTACTGTTTGCAGACATGTATCAATGCATGCTTATGCTGACGATATTCAACTTTACCTTTCAAGTAGAATTAAACTTTTAGATAATATCTCCAGTAAATTTAATGGAGATCTTAGTAACATTTGCACTGGGTAAATATGGTCTCCAACTTAATGCTGCCAAGTCTTTTGTTCTACCTATCTGTAAAAATAAAACTACTGTTCTTGCTGTACCTAATTTATTTATTGGTTCAACCTGGCTTACTGTTGTGTCTAACCGTGCGTTATGAAGGAATGAAAAATTCATTGCGAAGAATTTATTGCGATAAAAAAGTCGTTCGGCGTACTGTTTACACCGCACGAACATCAATCGCGAACGAACATTATCCGCCATCTTGTATGTTCAGACGGTCTAAACAGAAAATTATGCATTCGGCCGAACATGAATAAATGCAGGGTTGGTAGCTTTTCATTTCTATATTAGAAGTAAAATTTGTACTCCTTTTCTCAACAACAAATTCGTCTGGCAAGCATTGAGTAATACATAATAGCTATTTTATTTAATATTTCAATTTATTAATTTATAATTCAATATTAATAATAAATTAAATAATATTATTATTTTTATATTTATTTATTTTCCATAACAATATTTTAAACTTTTAGCTATTGCATAAAAGAATTATATTGTTTTTTTATTATTATAATTTTTAACTTAGCACAAGTAAAATCCAGCGAAAATTGGCAGAACAGGTTAAAAACCATAAGCAAACCTTGAACATTATTACTTTGCGTTGCTTTGAAATTAAAATTACTTAGAATTTTGGTACTTTTCGAGATTTCTTCTTTAAAGCTACCCCTTTTTGCTACTTTTCTGTTTTTAACAGCGCAACACCGGATTTGGATAATTTTTTTTCAAATGTTCGAAGTAATCCAATTTAAGTTTTGTCGGAAAGAAAAATTGACCACTCCCACTTTTGCGCCCACTTTTTTCGATTTATCTAAAATCGGTAAACTGTTGGACCGAGTTGGATAATTTTTTTTTAAAATGTTCGTAGTAATCCAATTTAAGTGTTTACTGAAAGAAAAATTGACCACGTCCACTTTTGCGCCCACTGTTTTGATATATATATCTAAAATCGCAGAACGCCTGCGCTGATTTTTTTTTAAATGTTTGTAATAGTCTACAAAAGTTTTTTACATAAAGAAAAATTGTCTACAATATCGATAATATCAATATTATCCATTATCGATATTAAATTTCATTTTCACACTTGACACTTTTGAAGTTTTCAAGATGTCACATATTAGAAGACACTTGCTTATTTTTTATTCACACCACCCAATGTACCCAGTGTGCTTTCTTTTTCATTTGGATTCCGACGTAAACAGACATAAATTTTGCCGAAGCAAATTCTTTTGGATAATTTTATTACTAACAAGCAGCAATTGTTCTATTAGATGAATGTTCAATGAGCCACAAAAAATCACTGGAGACAACTGGAGACATCATACAATGAAAGATTTACGTGGCAATCAACAACTTTTCGGTGGTGTATTGATATTATTGTCTGGTGATTTTCGACAAACATTGCCCGTGATTGCACGATCCACACCAGCGGATGAAATTAATGCATGCTTGAAGTCTTCCTTTCTGTGGCGATATGTCCAAAAATTGACATTGCACATAAATATGCGTGTTCAGTTGCACAATGATCAATCTGCAGATCGTTTCTCGAAACAATTGTTAGAAATCGGCAATGGAAAAGTTCAAATCGATAATGCAAATGGTTTGATTACATTGCCAGATAATTTCTGTACAATTCTCAAATCAAAAGAAGAACTGATTGAACGCGTTTTTCCAAATATTGTACAAAATTACAGAGATAACAATTGGTTGAGAGAACGCGCAATTTTGGCACCAACAAATTTACATGTCAATGCAATTAATTTTCTGATCCAAGAAAAATTAACAGGTGCAGTGACATCATATAAATCTATTGATAGCGCAATGAATAACGATGATGCCATACATTATCCAATCGAATTTTTGAATTCATTAGAACCACCTGGTATGCCACCGCATTGTTTAAATTTAAAGGCCGGCTCATCAATCATTTTGCTACGGAATTTAAACGCACCAAAACTGTGCAATGGCACCAGATTGGCTGTAAAAAAATTGATGCCGAATTTGATTGAAGCAATAATATTGACTGGAAAAGCTAAGGGCGAAATTGTACTCATACCGCGTATTCCGCTGATACCAACAGATATGCCATTCGAATTCAAGGGTTTACAATTTCCGGTGCGTCTGTCATTTGCCATGTCCATCAATAAGGCGCAAGGACAAACGCTTCAAGTATGCGGATTAAATTTGGAACAGCCGTGTTTCTTGCACGGTCAATTATACGATGCCTGTTCAAGAGTTGGCATTCCAAGCACTTTATTTATTTACGAACCGGATGAAAAAACAAAAAATATTGTTTATCAAAATGTATTGGATTGAGTTCGGTGATAAGAAATCATAAAGTTCGAAATACAACTATTTTTTAAGATTTCATACAAAAAACAACACTTGGTTTCACTTTACTGTGTCTTATAAATTGCTAAAACAAATGTGTGAGTTTTTCAGCATTGATACAAACTGAACTGATGCAACATTAACGTTATGTTAAAGTTTGAATCATTAGTAGTAAAAGCTTTCATATAATCTTTTTGTAACCGAAATAGTATAATTTCACAATTTTTATTCAGTGTAACGAAGTGCTCCGGGTTTCGCTATATATTTATACTTTTCCAATATAGGTGTCGGGTGTAGCAACGCGCACCGGGAATTGCTAGTTTTGTATAATTTCACAAAAATTATAAAAGGTATTGACAAATGTTTTTTTTGTTGAATAGGAAAAATATCAAATTTATTTAAAAACTAGTTTTGTTGTTGTGGTCGTTCAACGAAGAACGGAATTAACGCATCGAAAAGTCGAAATGAAAAAACAGGTATTTTTTAGGACTTAAAATATACCCTCATGATTCTAGTAGCGAGAATCATTACTGTTTAAAGTATGTGGTGCAAAAATTATTCAAATCGAACAGTTTTTCAATAATTTTTTATTACAACCAATCGCAAAAAAGTGGTTTCGTGGTAATCGAATTTTAATAAATGGTAAATGTGCAAATTGCATGATTTTTAGCCTGACTTTTATACACAAAAAACTTGTCAAAAAAAAAAAATACTAATTAGATTTTCTTGAAACTTTCACAGTATATTTCCAATACTGTGTTAGTTCATATAAATTTTACAAAAGAACCTTAAGGCCCTTAAGTTGTTGCATGAATTTTTAATGGCTGAATTGAATGAATTTTTGAAAAAAAACTATTTATTATAGTAGTATCTTAAATATGCCAAGATTGCATGTCATGAAAATATATTAGAAGCGTGCGAGAAGCGATACGAGCAAGATACTACAATCGACAAACAAACCAAAAGGGAAAAAGACGCGTGAATGAAGTGAAAAACTTTGTGTTAATTGTTATGTTACGTGAGGAAGTCATGTGGAAATTTGTGTTAAGAGTTACAGTGGGAGGAATTAATAAAAACTGAGTGAACGAGTGGAGTGGAGTGCTTGAGTGTACGTTTTGAGGTTGCGATGTTATTTGAGTAGAGTGTGAAATCCGAATTAAATAAACTCCACTTCACTCGGAGGGCAAAAAACATCGCTTGAGGGTTCACTCATGACAGTAGCTTTGTTTAACGTGTGAAACAGTATAAGGCGTTTTCGTTTATTTGATGAGAGCAGAACAAAGACTGTCTAACAATTTGTTAGCGATCTCAATATGACTCTTCGTGCTCTTTATTAAACCTTAGAGCACGTAAAGCACATACCAGAGTTCTATATGCCGGGCTTTTGAAAGGAATGGAAACAAATAATCGTCAACAAAAATAAAGGAAAAGAATAGAAATAACATGCAAAATATAAAATTGTGCAAAAAATATTTTATTGTAAATAATAGTGTCCGACCGAATGTGAATTTTTGCCGAAGCCGAAGCCGATTCTTCGGCAAAAAAGAAATAGTCGGCCGAAGGCCGAAGCCGAAGCCGAATAAAAAACAAATGTTTTCAAGTAAAAGAATTATAAAATTTATTCTTTGCTATTGTTATAAGAAAGGATGGTTACATTTTAAGGACCGATGTTGATTTGGAATAAAAAACAAATTATTTAGGAAATTATTGTCATTTCTTTTATTATGGCAATATTGGTATAGTTCGATTTAGTATGAAACAAAATATTGGCCAAATGGACGGCGCGACCTTGGCGGCTCACCTCCATCCGATGGTCCAAATTTTCGATGACACCGAGGCATAATTGAGGTTCTATGCCGTTAATGTGCTAAATTATCTCATCCTTTAGCTCTTGAATTTTGCTGGCTTATCGACGTACCCCTTTTCTTTCAAATAACCCCAAAGAAAGAAGTCCAACGGTCTGTTCAATCAATGATCTTGTCGGCCAATTGATACGCCACCACTTGAGATAACACGGCCATTGAATTTGTCGCGCAAAAGAGCCATTGTGTGCGTTTTCGAAACAAAATTTTTCGCAACAGTTGCACAACTGTTGAGTAAAAGTCTTCTGAACGGCAATAATCAGTTTCCGCTGCTCACAACATGTTGTGAATTTTTGGAGCGCTTACTTTTCCAGCAACATTTACTCAACATGTTGTAATTTTCAATTTGACATATTCACATAGTTTGACACACTTAAATGTGATAATTCTATAATGAAAATATTAATTATCTCGTCAAAATTTATATATCCAATATTTACTAAAATTTAAAAAGACACAAAGTGTTGTCAACATGTTGTATGCATCACTTTCCGCTACTTTTGTTTTAGAAATACACCCGTTGTTCGTTATCTTTTTTTTTAAGTGACACCGTCCTGGTGAAACCATATATTGTCCACTCCATATCTACCAATTCGGGCCATAAAATGTTCGTTATCATCGAGAACACCATTCACAATAACTGCCTTTTTTGGAAAAAATACGGCCCGATGATGCCGCCAGCAATATTTTCTACAGTTCGAGCTGTACGAGCATGCACTGGTGTTTTCACATCTCCTACAGCAGGGTTTTCTCAAATTTTTGCACGATTTTTCCGATATGCATTCCGATATGCATTTTGATTTGATCGCCCATTTACATAATAAGCCGAATAACTTTAACGCGTTGCTCGATTAGTTTTTTCCATGGTTCAAATTGAGTTAGTCTGAAATTGAGAAATATCAAATGAAATGCAGAAAAACCTTGACGTTTAGGTGTGGTTTACATTCAACATCGGCCTTTATACCCCTTTATATTCATTTCAGTACAAAAAAAAGGAGCTGAAATCATTAAATTCGAGTTAAACGCAAGAATTTCTCTGCAAAATTCGGATTTTTCTGTAATTGATTTATTGACGTCAGGATAAAGTATTCACTATTTCAGTCCATAACAAAAGCAAAAATGAAAATGTTTCAAATGTGGAATTTTTAATGGAGTTCACTGAATGATTCAAAAAATTATAAATACTTATAATAAAAATTGTTCAAAAAAAGCAAAAACATTCGGCAAAAATAATCGGCTATTTCGGCCGAAGCAGAAGCCGAAGCCGAAGGTGAAAATATCGGCCGAGTATGCCGATTACCGAAGCCGAAGCCGAATAATCGGTCGGACACTAGTAAATAATAATATTACACAAAATATTCCTAAATAACAATTGCGACCTTTGATGCACGGTTAATTTTTTTTTTTTTTGATAATTCAGAGTGCTCTGAAAGAACACAGAGTAGAGATTTTTTGGAATGTATTTAGTGTGCTCTCATCTGCTCTCATCTAATGTTGTGACCGACGATTCCCCTTTCAATTGTCAAGCATTTTATATAAATCAGAAAAATTTGTCAAGTTTACAAATGCGTCAAGATTTCATTGTAACTGCTTGACAGGCACATATGAATGTTTCAAGCTACACTTCAATGACAATAAAATGGAAAGCTCAAGTGATAGTGATAATTAATTAGTAAAAATTAGTTTAAGATGTCGAAGAACTTTTGACCAACGGATAAATAAGGATTTAATCCGGAAAAATTCCGAGTTGCAAAAGCTTCAGCGGAACATATATTACTTACAATTAAGGATGACAAAAGCATCCAAAGGTATAAAACAAAGTTTTATAAAAGTCAACATTTTATAAAACAATGAATAATCAGTCAACTGCAACGAGTTTGAAGAATTGTCACCTGCCAATTTTTATAAAATTTTGTGCATTCCATCTTCGTCTTTTTCATCGGAATCAATTAAAAAATACAGCAAAGAGGCTATTTATTTGAAATTAAACCAAAAACAAGTATTTTAAAAGTTTTTAATGCAAAATAAATGGCAAATATGAAATTTGTAAAATTGAACAAAACTGAGGCAGCTAAATAGCACACTCAACTTTTGTTGAATGCTCTCAGTTTTTATTAATATGAAATAAACAAAAACTGAGTGTACTTGAGTGTGCGATGTTTATTCTAAGGGAACACTCAACGTCAAAAAAAAACATGAGTGGAGTGGAGTTGAGTTATTTTTATTAATATGCTTTATTCATACCGATCAGAGTAAACTCGAGTGAAGCTGAGTTCACTCCACTTCACTCTTTTTATTAATTTGTCCCATTGTCACAACAAATGTGACCAATCCTCGAGAATTGATCCACATTGGCCGCCTTCAGTTGCGCTGAGATTCCGCTTATGCAAAAATGCATTAAGAGAACCATGGGCAGTTAACAGGAAGCCCAGACTAAGGGAGAACCTAAAATCTGGACGACCTTCCACAAAAGTCACGTCACGTATAAACTGGTATGTTACTCTACCATTGTGACTCTGACTCCATCTAGATTGCCATCTAGATGTAGCGCATAGTTTTAGCATAGCCTTTATCTCAATCAAGCTCAAACTCCTAACTAGCACGTCCGGAGCCCAATCAGGAGCCAACCAGGGCAAACTCCTACGAACTTGGTATGCAATGCTGGCTTGCATTACCACCAAATCCAAGGGCAGTACCCCATCAACACCTGAAGTGCATCCATAGAGACCGTACGGCACACCGGCATACATCCAATCAAAATCACTCCCTGACATGAGAGTATCTGGCGGTAGCCAACAGCAGAACTGACTATGTCGCCCCACACAGGCAAACCATAAGTTGCAAAAGCAACAAACAGCCCACCATACATGAGACGGACAGCCCACCTACTGAGTCCCCTGTCACTCCTCAATATCCTACGTACTCGCCCTACCACAATCAACAGACGCTCTCTTAACTTCTCTAGGTGCACCAAGAAGTTCATCCTTTCTCTCATGTGGATACCCAAGTACTTGACCTCAGTCACATACCTGAGGCCCACACCCTCCAAGCTGACAAAAGGAGGTTGACCACGTGATAATTTTCCCTTAAGAAGTATCATCACTGTCTTGTCCCGTGCCACACTTACCCCACACTTACCTCAGCCTATCAGGTGACTTCAAGAGCACAATAACCCGTGCTTGCTTCCATGCGTCAGGGAAGATACCTTCGCTTAAGCACTTACCATAAAAGGCTTCCAGGTACTCAGGAATGACTTTCCAGATGGTCTTGCACATCTCGCAAGTCATACCATCTACACCTAGAGACTTTTTCCCCCTGAGTTGCGATATGCCATACTCCACTTCACTCACTTCCAATGCCGTGGGATCAAGCACCTCCCTATTAAGAGAAGAGGCCTCACCATCCGTCCTCGGAAAAAATGAGTTCAGCAGAGCATGAACACAACCCCGCCATTCTGTTAAAACAGTACATATGGCTGATACTGTTAACATCAACAGAGCGACTCTGGTCACGACATATTTCATATGCCGTACACCACGGGTCATCTCTATTGCCCCGGACAAAATCCTTCCAATCCTGTTCTTTTATACGCACCAACTACTCCTTGCACTCTTATAAGCTTGCTCTGTACCTATCTCTAAGCTGAGACCACTGGCTGTCTCCGGCCACCTTGGCCCTCTGGACTCTGATCCTGAGACGCCTGAAAAGAAGGTTTTCAATGTCAGGTCACGTGTCCACCACTTCACCCTACTGCGATTTATCTTGCGACACCTCGCAAGCAGAGTTTCGTTGACACGTTCAACCCACTCACCTAACGGAGCAATCTGTCGACTAGTGTCTAGGTTACGAAACACGTGAACCGGGACATCCATGGCCATTTCAGAAATACACCATAAACATTCCAGTCCACGCCTCGAGTACACCATCTTTTCAGATCTAATTGACGACGTGCAACCACTCATGCCCCAAGCCCTAACCTCCCAAGTAAATCTAAATAAACCTAAGGCTATGCTATTGGCCATTATTACATCAATATCTTAGTCATTGTTCTACCTCCAAACCATCAACACGTTGCGAAAATAATTTCCGTAAAATTAAAAAATTACAACTCAGAGTAAACTCAAAATTACAAAGACAAATAATTTAACCTAATTTAAATTTTCGACTGCTTTTCGTTCAACCCCTATTCTGCATTTTTCTACTGCGTTATTTGTGTTACCGCCGTCCGCTGTTCGATAAACTACCAATCGTTTATAGTCAAAGACAAATAATTTAACCTAATTTTAATTTTCGGCTTTTTTTCCATTAAACCGCTGCTCTGAATTTTTCTGCTGCGTTATTTGCGTCACTTTCGTCCGCTGTTTCGATAAACTACCAAACCGCTGTTTGTCCATACTCTTTTTGTTGCGTTTTCTGCTGTTCTTACTTCCCGACCTTCCGCAATAATAAATTAAAGCACTCTTCTGCAATTAAGTAAAAGTTAACTTACCACATAAATATAAAAAAAGAAAAAAAATAATAGTTAATAATGGAAAATTCATGTGGAAATAACTCCTGTACATCAAACAGCAGCAATCCCACCTTATTGTGTAAAGGAATCCGCGAAAAGGTGTTCCATCCCACGTGTGTTGGCTTATCCAAATGATGTCAAACGTACCTGCAAAAATTATTGGTCAATTTTAAATTCTACTGCGCAAAGATATATCAAAGATATAATAACAATTCTCATAACGCCATTCTCGTGGACGATAAGCTTTTTTTCAAAAAGGTATCAAAACAGCTCACCAAGTTCGATGACGTCATCAAAACTGCAGACGACAACAACTGTGCGATTGAAAACTTAAAAGCTGACTGTAAGCTTCAATTTGATACCTTGTCTAAACAAATAAATTTGCTTCAAGAGAGTGTGTGTGAAAATCAGCACAATGCATTAATCGTGTTTAAATTAGCCAGAGGTCTGACATGGAATATCTTAAAAAAAACTGACCTCACAAAGACTACTCTAGATAATATTATAGGCTTAAGAAACCCCAGCTAGACAGCTCTAACAACTTTACAAACACAATGAAAGATAATTTCGTTTTCACCAATACATTCCTACGTTACCATTTTATGTTAAAAAAGGAAAGTTATACAGACATGTTAATCTTGTTCTTATTGTCATCCTTAGTTATTTTCTTATTTCACTGCAAAATTGTGGCAGATTCTTAAAAGTGCATGTAATCCAAAAATAAATAAGTTTAATGTTATTTGTATAAAGTTAATTTGTTTTGCAGCCACCCAAAAAGGACCCAAATTATTGGAATACAAAAAACAAAATAAGGGGTGGCGGTATGGCTATGGAAATAATTGGTCAAAGGCAAAGCATAGATCAAGATGAGCAGCCGGATTCCGTTCAATCCATAAGCTTAAAAAGGTGCTCCGGTTGAATTTCATGACATAGATAAGTTGTAGCAAATTAATACTATCGATTTATTTTTAATAATTGTTTTTATTGAAGCTTTTTGAAGCAGTTCATGCAGCATCTTTTTAAGTCATCAGAAGCATAAATATCTCACGCGCAACATGGGACAATAATGTGAAAACACTTTATGTACTGATTCATATCGTTTAAAATTAGTTTTATCCTATCTCGGTTAAAATGAAAACAAATTTTATCGCATTCAAAAATAAAGGATATATTTTCAATTCAAAGAAAAATTGTATTTCTTTTTGAATTATTTGGACTGAATTCAACAGCTGATTTTGTTATTGGTGCGAGTAGTTCAGCTACACATTTTTTGTATGGTTAAAATATGTGTGCCAAACAGAGATGCCAGATCACACATATAGGAAAAAACTCATCAGATTTTTCCCACCGCTAGAACAAATATAATGACTTTTGTATGGAAAATTTTATATGGGACTGATGCGAATCACATCAGCACTCTTGACAAATAACGCGTTAGCTAACAGTTACGTGTCTAGCTGGGACGATATTGATATATTCTTGCAATCATCGACCAAAAAGATAACCCAACACATCAGCAGCCGGATCCTTTGCTAGAGTTTTTGATACAAAAAACTAGTGACATTAGCGACGAACTTATGATCACTCGCTCCGTTAGTCATAAAATAAACAAAATGAGTGATGACTTAGGTTCACTTCGTGCAGCGCTTGCAGAAATATTTGATGATGTCAAATCCGCACCTGGGGCTATAAACAATAATCCAGACTCCCCGCGCCGTAACTCATTTTCTATCTTGGAGGAAATATCAGAAGCAACTTTATCAACTTCTCCAGGTTGGTCTTCTCCTTCTTCACCTACCTCTCCCTGTGAAACACACAAGACTTCCAAATACAAATCCAGTTGCTGCACCACATAAAATGGTTCATCATTTCGGAACGGCATGGACTCTAGCTGATTGGGAAAAAAGGATCAAGAAGCTATCAAGTTTGTTAAGGGTCTGCCTTTAAGAACGAGTATTTCCTAGGTATGCAAGATATTCAATAAAAAATATAGCACCGTGATTCCAAATGAGGATTGCCAGGTAACGTCCACAAACCGCAAGAGAAAAAGCAGAAACTTCAAAATTAACGTCCCTTCCAAATTCATCTGGCTATTCTCTGAGACATCTAGCTTAGGTCATGGTAAAGCTAAAGTTTCTACATGGGTTGATAAACCAAGGAGGCTGTCTAAGAGTTATTATGATAAATTAAGGTCTCAGTCTATTTCCAATAAAAACTATAGTACTATTTCTAATAATTCCAATAAATCTAATAAATCTAACATTTACAATTCTAAGTCTAAATCACATCCTAAGAAAACTTTATATAAAGAAAACCTCTGTCCTAATTTTGTTCATTCCCTCACTATAAATCCACCCCCTTCTGTTCCAGTTACAAATGCAGCCCCTAACCAACCTGGCAGCCCCATTTCTTTCATCGACCCTCTTCAACCACCAAAAGTAAAACTAACTTTGAACTCTTGTGCTGACAATGAGAGCAGATACGCTCTCTCTCGCCTTAGAAAAAACAATGTGTACAACAATGTGCGTTTTTATCTTGCTTACATGAATAAGGCACCGGTCTCTACATGTATTGAGGGCAAAACCAATACAAACCTCAAAGTTTTGATACAGCAAGAAGGCTTACCTACCGAGGTGTATGAATTGCGCAATCTATTCACCAGTTTCCACGAGCAACTTGGCTTGACGATCCATCAAGTTAAAGAGGATCTTGACACATATGGTGCTCACGTAAGGTCAAAACATGTCTCTTACCTTCAAAAGTCCCGTAAAGAGCAACAGCAATATTATTCCTAACCAGCCAACTCATAATCCAAACCCTATTCCAAGCCCATTATTTATATCTCTGTACTACCAAAACGTAAGACGACTACGCACCAAAATCTCTACAGTGTTCCATAACTCTCTTAAGCTTCCCTATGATATTTTTGCCTTTACAGAGACTAATCTTACCCAGGATTTCAAGGATACTGAGGTCTTTGCTTCTGATTTCGTGGTGTTCAGAGACGATGGAATCGATAAAATCAATCTTACCTCAGGTCGTGGTGTCCTTCTTGCTATTCACAATCGCTTCGATCCAACATTTGTAAAAAATTCCCATACAGCTTACTTTAAATTAATTTGCGCCAAACTTTGTATTCAAAAACAAAACATATTCATTATCTGCTGTTATATTCGCCCCTCTCAACCAGTGAATGGTTATCAACTTGCAATAGACGCAATCGATTCACTATTTGATTTGCGCCAAACTTTGTATTCAAAAACAAAACATATTCATTATCTGCTGTTATATTCGCCCCTCTCAACCAGTGAATGGTTATCAACTTGCAATAGACGCAATCGATTCACTATTTGATCTTATTGATCCATCTGACACCGTTATATTTCTGGGGGACTTTAATCTTCCTAGCCTAGAATTGGTTCTGTCAGATGACGAGTGTTACTATTTTCCTACAAATGTCACATTTGAAAAATAAATTCTCTTCACTAGCTTTCTTTCAGTCTCCGGCCTTTACAAGTTGAGTGGAGTAACTAACAATATTGGTAGGAAGCTAGATCTTGTATTCTCTTCAGATTCAGATAATTGTATTGTCTCCGCGAGTAACCATCTACTTTCAACACTCGATCAGTAACATCCACCTCTATCTCTTACCTTATCTTACAACAATAATACAATAAACACACACTTTAAGCACGCGTACAGCTTCGACTTTCTTAAAACTGATTTTGTAAAACTTGAAATTTTATTGAGTAGAATCGATTTTCAACATATTTTCGATAATGCTCATGGCAGTGTTGATAATACTGTTGCTCTCTTCTATGACAAAATTTTTGACTGCTTCACACAATCAGTCCCCTTTACTAGGCAAAAGAACTTTTCATCATCTCCTCCCTGGTACAAAAAAGAACTACGCTCACTTCGTAATAAGAGGAACAAACTTTGGCGTACTTTTTTACTTCCTCGTTCTTCTCTTGACCTCACAAATTATCTTCAAGTCTATAATCTTTTTCTGCACTTTGTGAAAACCATTATGAGTCTTACCTTGCTCATATTGAAACTAAATTGTTGTTGGATCCTGAAATCAAGTTCATTAATATCAAAAGAAAATCTGACAACTACCCATCAACCCTTACTTTGTCAGATATCTCCTCAGACAACCCGGAAATAATTGCAAACCTATTCGCTAATTTCTTCAGTCAGTCATTCACAAGTCATAACGATGAACTAGACTATGAATACTTTTCTTTATTAAGGAACTGTGCTCAAACGTCACTGACTTCTGTTGATATAACATTAGCTGATGTTTTAGCAAAGTTCCATAATCTTAAAGATGATTATTCTCCTGGACCCGATGGGTTGCCTGCTATTGTAATAAAAAAATTCGCGAACTTTTTGGCTCATCACCTTTTGACTCTCTTTCAACTTTCTATTTCTAATCCAGTTTTTCCAAAGTTATGGAAGAACTCGTACATAATTGGGCCTATTCTGTGCAATCTGTTATTCTGTTACGAATTTTCTGTTACCAATCATAAAAGATGTCGACCATAACAGATCTGTTATAATTGGTATTCAGCTCTTCGATCTTTTATGGAACCCTGTTATCAATCTTTGAAAACAAAAATCTATTACAATTCCGTTAATTTCTTTTATGAAACAGCTGATTGCTCTCATAAAAGGAATCAGTGGTCATAAAAATAAACAAATTAAAATGCAAGCCGAAAAAAGTATGTAAATAACAAAATAATTAATTGCATTAAACAAATCGAAATTTTCTTATAGGAAAACGCAAATAGATAATTTATGTTGTGCAAAAGGAGATAAGACTTCGTGTGTCTTTAAAACACACAAACATACATATTTATTATATAATCTTACATTGACCTCCTTTTTTAAGCCATTCTTAATGAATTTTTAAATAAACATCCATTTTTCAGATCAAAATGATCAATTTTTAAAAATATGTTATGATAAAAGGCAGAAAAATATTTTTGTTATTCTGTTGTCATTCATAACAGATTTCATAGCAGATTTTGCTATGCCGAATACTAATTTAAGATTTTGTAAAAGATTTTATGGCAGTTCCAAAAATCTGCTATGATTCATAAGAGATTTCATAAGAGATAGTCGTGCAGAATACGAATTTTGGTCTCGTAACAGATTTTTTGACAGCACAAAACTTTGTATGGGAAATCATAACAGAATAACAGAATTTTTTACTAACAGATTGTGCAGAATAGACCCAAATACCTTTTCATAAAAAAGGACCAAGAAATAATATTTCTAATTATAGACCTATTGCAAAACTGTCATGTGCTACTAAAATTTTTGAAAGTATTATTTACGACATTCTCTTCTTCCATTGCAAATCTATCTTTCCCCCTAGTCAACATGGCTTCCTCAAAGGTAGATCGACTACCACCAACCTCACAAAATTTGTTTCAAACACTTTATGCTCGTTGGAAAATGGTTGCGAAGTTGATGCAGTTTCCACCAACATTATCCAACCAACTTAATGCAGTTTCCACATCTGTTTATAACATGGATTAAATCTTATCTCGAAGAACGCAGTTATAATGTCATCTTTAGATTTTCCAATTCAAAATCTTTTACAGCTACATCTGGTGTCACTCAAGGCAGCCACCTTGGTCCTTTGCTATTCGTTTTAACAATTGCTGATGTTAATGGTATCATTAATGATTCTAATCTTTCTGTGTATGCTGGTGATATGAAAATCTATCAGTGCATACAAACCAACGCCGAATCTCGCAATCTTCAAAATTATCTGGTCAGCTTTTCCAGTTGGTGTCAAAAAATCTTCTGGAACATATTCTCGTAAGCGACTCCAACTCCCTCCGAGAACGTATTACATTCTCGGCAAGCCAGTTCCCTCTGTAAGCTCTTTACGGGTCTTAGGTGTTATTTTTGACAAGGAACTTAACTTTAGGCCTCATATTGATAATATCATTAGTAGAGCAAACTCTGCACTTGGTTTCGTGAAACACTGGTCCAGAGAGTTCTCCAATCCTTACATCACTAAATCTCTCTATCTTTCCTTTGTAAGATCCATCCTCGAATATGCCAGCCAGGTTTGGTCTCCCATCTACAACACCCATTCAATGCTAATCGAAGCCGTTCAACGACGATTCATTCGTTTCGCTCTTACCAGAATGCTTCGGGTAACCAATAATTTGAAGAATAATTTTAAGTATTTAAACTGCTTGTATTAAGCTTATCCATATAAATAAATAAATCGCTAACCCCATTGGGCCCGTAGAACGTGCAAAACCAATTGGCTCATTAATCGCTCTGATGCACCTACTGAGCATCCATTCACTCAGCACCTCACCCCTGACATGTTGAATGGGTTCTTACTTACTACTTACTTAGATGGCGCTTACAACCGTTGGTCGGTTTTGGCATGGTCTAAGAATTTGCGCCAGCCTCTTTTGTCGTGCGCTTGCTGGCGCCAGTTGGAAATTCCAAGCGTCGTCAGGTTATCCAATGCCTGGTCTTTCCAACGGAGATGCGGTCTTCCTCGTCTGCGTTGGCCACCGCTGGGTACCGAATCCAATATTTTATTCGCTGGAGCTTCGTCGTTCATTCTCTCGACATGACCTAGCCAGCGAAGCCGCTTTATTTTAATACGCTTGACTATATCGATGTCGGCATATAGCTCATACAACTCGTGGTTCCATCATATTCGGTACTCGCCAATGACGCAGATTGGACCATAGATCTTGCGAAGGATTTTTCTCTCGAACGCTCCCAAAGCCCTTTCATCAGAGCGGCTCAACGTCCAGGTTTGTGATGCGTATAGTAGGACAGGCATGATTATTGACTTATAGAGCGTCAGTTTTGTTCGTCGAGAGAGAGCTCTGCTTCTCAATTGCCTACTGAGCCCAAAGTAACACCTGTAGGCAAGAGTTATCCTTCGTTTAATCTCAATACTGATATCGTTGGAGGAGTTAATACTGGATCCCAGGCAAACAAAGTCCTTCACTACCTCAAAGGAGGTGTTGTCAACAGTGACGTGGTGGTTTCCAAGTCGCTGGGACTGTTTGTTTGTTGACACGAAATACTTTGTTTTATCTGCGTTCACTGCAAGACCCATTCGACTCGACTCTTTTTCTAGCCTCGAGAATGCTGCACTGACTTCACGCGTATTGTGCCCAATGATGTCAATATCATCAGCATACGCCAGCAGCATAACACTCTTATAGAAAATTGTGCCGCTGCGTCTCAGGTCAGCAGCTCGGATGATCTTCTCCATAACTATATTAAAAAAGTCGCACGATAAGGAATCACCTTGTCTGAAACCTCGCTTGGTATCGAACGGAAGGGAGAGGTCCTTCCCGATTTTCACTGCGCTGTTGGTGTTGTTCAGTGTCATCCTGCAAAGACGTATTAGCTTAGTCCTTATTGGACTGTCGAAGGCGGCTTTGAAATCGACAAAAAGATGGTGTGTGTCGATTTGTTTTTCGAGGGACTTTTCCAAGATTTGTCAGAGCTTGAAGATCTGGTCAATGGTGGACTTTCCAGGTCTGAAGCCACACTGATAAGGTCCAATCAGTTGGTTGACGATGGGCTTCAGTCTTTCACAATACGGTCGACAGGACCTTATATGCGATATTAAGAAGGCTAATTCCACGGTAGCTAATTCCACGCAAATGGTGGGATCGCCTTTCTTGTGGATTGGGCAGAGCACACTGAGGTTCCAATCATCTGGAATGCATTCTTCCGACCATATTCTGCATAGAAGTCTGTGAATGCATTTAAACAGAGCTTCGCCACCGGTCTTAAACAGCTCAGACGGAAGGCTATCGGCTCCTGCGGCTTTGTTGTTTTTAAGCCGAGCTATAGCTGTTAAGACCTCGTTATAGTCGGGCAGCGGAACTTCAACGCTGTCATCCATAATTGGGGTTTCCGGGATATCATCTCCACTGGCTGGATTGTTGTCAGCGTCGCCATTTAAAAGACTAGAGAAGTGTTCCCTCTATAGCATCAGTGCACTCTGGATATCTGTCATTAGTTTCCCATTCTCATCCTTGCAGGAAGAGGCTCCAGTCTTAAAACCATCGGCCAGGCGTTTTAATTTTTCGAAAAATTTTCGAGTCTCATTCCTGTCGCCATGCATCTTAATTTTCTTGCACTCACGCATTTCCGCCTCTCGTTTTTTTCGCCTGAAAATGCGTCTCTCTTCCCTCCTCTTCTCTCGGTATCGCTCCATAATAGCACGCGTTGCAACCGACTGCATTGTGGCTTTGTAGGCGATGTCCTTCTCTGCAGTGGCGTCGCGACACTCCTGGTCGTGCCACTGGTTTCGGCGAGGGCGGTGGTAGCCTATCACCTCTTCGGCAGCCGTACGCATAGAGTGGGATATGTGCGTCCACTGTGCGCATATATCGTCGATCGGAGGAGTGCTTTCTTGAAGCAGGAGTTAGAGTCGAGTAGCGAAGGCTTCGGCCGTCCGTTTTGACTGCAGCTTATCGACGTCTAGCTTTCTTTGTGTAGGATTGCGAGCATTTTTAGCTGTGCACAGATGTGTGTGGGTCTTGGCTGTGACAAGATAATGATCCGAGTCTATGTTAGCACCACGGATCGTGCGTACGTCTAGTACACTGGAAGAGTGCCTTCCGTCAATCAAAACCTGATCAATTTGGTTGCATGTTTTTTGATCAGGGGACAGCCAGGTGGCCATATGAGGCGAAGTCAATCAACCACATTCCGTTATCGGATGTGTTTTCGTGGAGGCTGAACTTTCTGACTGTTGGACCAAATATGTTTTCCTTACCCACCTTGGCGTTGAAGTCACCAAGCACGATTTTTATGTCATGACGGGGTCAGCGCTCGTAAAAACTTTCTTTGGTCTCGTCATCTTTTTCTTCTGTCGGAGCGTGCGCACATATTAGGCTTATGTTAAAAAATTTTGCCTTGAAGCGGATTATGGCAAGTCGTTCGTTCACAGGAGTGAATCGCAGGACATGATGTCATATTCTCTTGCCAACTACAAATCCGCATCCAAACTCGTGCTTCTCCGCATGGCCGCTGTAGTAGATATCACAGGATGCTTGCCATAAGCAACCCTGTCCCTTCCATCGCATTTCTTGGATTGCAGTGATATCAGAATTATATCTTTCCAAGAGTCTATCAGTTTTTCGTTTGCGGTAGTCGTCATCAGATTTGGGGATCATTCTTTTATTTATTCTTGTACTTTTCATTGAAATGCTTTTTTTTGTGGTGGGCTTCAAACCCAACGCACAACCTTTGCTTGATGACCAAAGGAAGCCCGCCGCTCAGATTCGCCGCCAAAGTTTATCGGGCGATAGTTCTTTGACATTTCCAGGAGACACCACGCGGAGGTTTGAGTCGACTTGAGACGATTTTGACATGGATGATGCTGGCCTCGCCAAGTTGAGGCAGTCAGACACGTTGCCATGTGAAGATCGCCCCCTTATCCCCCTTATTTCCTCTTTCAGTCTGCAGTGTCTAATCCTAAGGCCCAGGCTCAAGCATCGGAAACAGCCGAACTGAGGCTTAAAGCTCCTCACCAAGAAGGAGAACCACTTGACGTAGCAACGTCCAACATCCAAAAGGACATTCATGGCTACGCCACTGCCCTCCAGAATTATATTCGACGCCACGCCAGAGCCAACCTTCCATGGAGGGCTCACAAGCTTCACGCTCTTCTTGAACTCATCATGACTCATCTTGTCTTTCAGGTTCAACTCGTATAGATCCTCCATGAATTCATCAAGGGTTATCTCAGAGTGAACACCCTGAACAACGACCTTGTCACTGAGTTTTTTTTTACGGTTATCTCCAAGCCAACATCTCCGAACTTAGTGTTCTTCGATATTTTGTTCAGCTCAGCAACCGAAGGAGTTCGTATTAGCGCCCCACCACCACGAATAGGCTCGTGGACTCTCACCCCCAATGTGGGTCCCACCGTGAATACCACCTCTTGTACCACCTGTTGTGGACTATCCTTGGCGTTTTTAATCCTAACCACCAAGGACCATGTCTTCACCGGCTTCACCGGTTTCAAAGCCGGTAAGACCGGCTGAGTAACAGATCTTGGGGCCAAAACAAGCCAATTTTCAGCAGTGGGTGGTGCACTTCTCCCTGGCTGGAGAATGTCCAGACGCCCCTTTAATCGGTCATTCTCTACTAGGAGATCCATGAGAATCTCTTTATAACGCCCGGCCAAACGGACAATATTACTGACAAGATCGCCAGCAATACCACCGTCAAAAATGGCTTGCACGAAATCATTGGTGACTAGCTTCACACTTCTGAGGGCCCCCATCTGCAGTTTGAGCCCTGGAGTTTGGCCCCACCGACGCGAGTCTCCCTGACGAAGGCCCCACATTAGAGGCATCTCCAGACGATGGCCCCCATTAACTCGGTTCCCCCTGTCAAAGGTACCCCGGTCGCAGAACCCCCAGTCGAAAGACCGCCCGGCAGTACAACCTCCCCGTTTTCGGGCATATCACGGTGGCAGCCTCACCGGACAAAGGTCCTCCAGACTACGGCCCCCTATTGAGGTCCCGTCTGACAACGCCCCCCAGATGGGGGGGACACCAGTCGACGGACCCCCAGCCGCGAGACCCCCTGTCGAAGAACTCCCAGTCGACGGATCCCCTGGCAGAATCTCCCCTTAACACAGGGTGCCACTGCGTTCACTTCGTGACGGAAGGACGGATCCCCCTCAAGTCAACAGTCGGACGGACTGAACCCCTGACTCGACCCCCGAGTTTTACGGTAGCGGGAGGGTTCCCGGTAGTACCAGTAGTACCGTAGTACCAGTGCTTCCTTCACCCCTAACGAGTGAGATCGACCGCGATCTCGAGTCAGGGCCCATCTTCTTCGCTTTGCCCCCCCAGCAAGACTCGACCGACGCCTGGTCACTATCCTCACTAGAGGTGTGACGAACCGGCGGCCTCTTCAGACCCTTGAGGGACCTTAAGAGGCATCCCTCAATCAACCTACTCTCCTAAATTTAAAAACAGGTAGCACATACCTGGTATCTCCGAAAACACCTCGTCGTCCAACACAGTCAAAAGGGATGTAACCCGGGATCAGCACCGAGGACAGGTGGTGACAACGCTTAATTAACTAATTGCTATTTTTGTCTGGCCAAAGTTACTTGCGTTGGTAGATTCGTCGTAGATTCAGTGAAAGGAACCACAATTGAAAGTACTATTACATCTGAAAGCAAAACTCACGTTTTATCGCAAGCGCAACTGAATGATTGGATAAGAGATTTGGAACTGTCAAAGGAAAAATCGGAACTGCATGCTTCTCGAATGCACCAATTCAACTTTTTGAGACCAGATGTTAAAGTGAAATACTACAGAAATCGTGAAAAACCGTTTGCTATACACTTTACTAAGAAGGACAATATTTGCTATTGCGAAGACATTCCTGGCTTATTTAATACCTTCGGTCAGCCGAACGTTCTTCTTCAAAAGTTACTTAATATTTTGATTTATTAACAAAATTTGCCATTTTTTTTTTGTTTATTAAATTTTTCTGAAAAACAAGAAAAATCCCCGAAAATTGAATTTATTCCGCCAAAATTAACAGCTCGACCAAAAAATTACGTTGGCATTGTTTGTAAGAAATTTTATTAGCTTTTTTTGATATATCATTTGTTTGATTACTGTTGTTGGTTCTGGAGATATATGGAATTAAGTGGAACCAACTTTTTTTTCGTTGAAAACCCTTTAGTGGACATTATCTCGAAAACGGAGTGACAGAAAAAAAAGAAAAATTTTTTCGGAATAAGCGACCGATTTTACATGATAAAAGGATAGTGACATTCATTGTACAAACAACTTTTCGTTATTTGTAAACCAGTGTTATCTGCAACTCGAGGGCATGCACTTTTCTTACAAGTTCGTTAAGAGTCGAATAATGCTCACTTGAGGGCGGCACTGGCGCTTGAATGACTTGAGCTTCAGTTTGCATTGTCGCTGTACTTTTTGCTTGTGGTCGTTTAGATCGACGAGATCGAGTGTTTGACCACAACTCAGCGGTTACGTCAGCTTCTTCCTCAGATGTTCTATCGTTAACTTCTTCTAGTTGTTCAAGTAGCATTCTGCATTGTTGGAGAAGGGATTCTTTACGGAGCAGCACGTCCTCTTTATCTTTTATAAGTGCTTGTTCTTCTCCTAAAGGGTGGTCAAATTTAAGGGACCGATGTTGTTTTTGAATAAAACACAAATTATTTAGGAAATTATTGTCATTTCTTTTAATTATGATAATATTGGTATGGTTCAATTTTGTATGAAACAAAATATCGGCCAAATGGCCGCCGCGACACCTTCATCCGACGGTCCAAATTTTCGACAAATTTTACTGCTTGCGTAATGTTGAACTACTAGAACCACCACAAAAAGTGCATTTTTGGGCGATAAGACAGGTCGACGTGTTGCGCCTTTTTTAATAGCGTCTGGTCGCAACGCATTATATTCGCTACTCGCTGCAACATTGTGAACAGTACGTTCCACGTCCAAAGTATCTAACACTTTAGTCTGTTCAGCTGCCACAGATTTACCAATATTTGCTGTGAGTCTATAAGCGCAGTGGCCAGAAGCACCCAACAAGTTTCGCAGGGCCAATCAACATAATCCACTGCAGAAGTTACACCCGCGCAGGTGTGTCACAGCAAACAATTTCTTGATCATTTTTCTTATTACAATTTATGCAACTAAATTAAGCTTTTAATGACATTATCACGACAGCAGAATCACTCCATAAAAGAATTTTAAAATGTTTTAACGAATAAATCTTGTTTAATTTTTAGCAACCTATTATTTTTTATTTCAAATGGTTTAACAATTCCTAGGTAAGCATACAAAGAGAATGATTAGTTTAAAATTTTCACTAAATTCATTATTTTACTTTTAGTATTATTCTTCACTTCACTTTTTAGTTCTGCTGACGTGGCTCCAAGAAAAGAAAGAAAAAAGGAAAAAAGCCGGAAGTCATTGTTTCGCCTTATTGGTTGATATATTTTTCTTTTGTTTGACATTTGCGGGTGGTGCTGCCAGATGTTCCGTAACAGCATATGCAATATAGCAAATGTTTATTAAGATGTCAAAACAGTGATGTCGCGCAAAGCATATTCAATAGCAAATGTTCATTTAGATATCCAAACAAAGATGTCACGCCAAGCATATGCAATACCAAATGTTCATTTAGATATCCAAACAAATATGTCGCTCAAAGCATATGCAATAGCATCAAATACAATTGAAAAATGTGCAGTAGCCGCACTGCATCGAAAACAAGATCGAAAACAATGATCGACGCTGTATTTCAAAGAAATATTGATAAAATCGAAACCAACTCCTCTGTTTCATATTTAAGTTACCATAAGCCACTCTTTTAATTTGTTGAAATTGCAAATTGAATAATTGGTACCAATATTAAACTAAAAAAAGCCTTATAATTATCCCACTCCTAATACTGTATTCGTCTCATTCAGTTCAGTCTTCTGAAGGTTTCACATCTACCATGTGTGACGGCCACACAAAAACTTTTTTTTTTTTTTGTTGTGGTCTCGGTATTTAAGTACATAAACTCTGATTTTATTACGTAGATAAAATAACAACGTAACTTTTAAACGCCGAAATTTGCGTAAAAAGTATTCTTAAAGGACCAAGGTTTTCGTTTCATGTATTTACAAACCCGAACCGAAGCTGTAGCCTAAAACCACTTCTTGATAATATTCCTAGATGTGTCATTGATTTTGATCACTACATCCTCTGTGGTGACTTCAATTTTAATCTGTTGTCTAATGATAGTCTTAGTTGTGATTTTTTGGACTGCTTAGCTGGATTTGGACTTAGAATAGTTAACAGCACGCTGCCAACAAGGTTTTCCCTCAACGCCTACCCCAGTGTGCTCGATGTATTCATTGTATCTGTTGTGTCGTCAGTGCTTCTCCTCGACTAGATATCATTTGTACTAGACCATGATCTAATTGTTTGCACATTTTATATTAATCTTGCACCAATTGCTTCAGAGGCTCGCTTCACGTTTTGCAACTTCAAAGTTGTTGATAATGGCAAGTTGTGTTGGGACTTATCTGAGCTTAACTAGACTGATTGTTGGTTTCTTAGCTCAGGTGATGAGAAATTACAAATTTTTATTGATAATATCTCAAATCTCTTTGAAACTAATGTTCCGCTATGCATGCATCAGGTCAGCATAAGCTTAAAAATCGCAACAAAACTTATAACAGGTGTCAACAGGTATCTTGTGTTGTGTTGCCCGCTGCATTTATAAAATGAATTCGAATGCCATTGATGAAGATGGTGTATCTTTTAAATTCATAAAGCTTATCGTGCCCCATGTGATTAGTACACTTGCTCACATTATCAATCATTGCATCACCACCTCGGTCTTTCCTTCCCTCTGGAAAGTGGCTACAATTGTTCCAATTGCTAATATTACAAATGGACGTGAGCTTGGTGACTTCAGACCGATCAATTCGCTATCATCGACTTCGAAAGTATGTGAAACCATTATGGAAGAGCAAATAAGCGAACATATTCAATCTTTGGGCCTCATGTCTGATTTCCAGTCCGGCTTCCGCAAGGGCCAAAGCTCAACAGCTGTTGTAAAAATCATGGATGACATCAGAGTTCCCTTTGATGATGGTTATCTAACCTAGCCTTGTCTACTAGATTTTTCTAAGGCCTTTGACTCGGTTAACCATAATCTTATGTTAAAATCTTAAATTTCAGTTTGGATATTCTAACTCATCAGTGCGCCTCTTAAGAAGTTACTTAAATGGGAGGTCCCAGTGGATCAAATTAGGCAGCAACTTTTCTGCGTATAAGCATGTCCCTCAAGGCTCGGTCTTAGGACCACTTTTGTTTGCTATGTTTATTGACGAAATTTTTGCAAAATGTAACAGTGTATCTATACATGCTTATGCTGATGACCTTCAGTTGCATATGTCTAGACCAGTCATGCACAGCGTTGGCAGAGCTTCCAACACAAGCGCGCCATTTCTGTCTTAGTATGTGTGTATAATACAAAAATTCAACATATCATTTTGCGCATAAGATGCTTACTGCGTGAAGATCAAACGCAAACTGATTCAATGCTAGCGTCGCAAAAATTCGGGAGCTTCAAGCACACGACTTGTCTGTGAAAGCCGAATGGCTACCCGAAGTTCTTGTGTGCACCTCTGGTCCAGACCCTCGGGGCTTGTTGAAGATTTGTGTGCAAGAATGAATGATGATCTTAAATTAGAAGCGGAATGGGCTAAGGATGCTTAAACTCAATCTCTTGAAATCATGTGTGTTGCCAATTTCCAAAACACCCTTCTCTGGTTTCGATTTTAATCCAATTATTCTTAATAACTCAGAGTTAAAAGTTGTACAAAAAATTAAGAACCTTGGTTACATCTTAAATTCATCTCTTTCCTGGGAAGATCATATCAATATGTGTGTTAGTAAGGTCTATTATGAACTGAGAAACTTAAGAATGACTGCATCGTTTGTTCCCAAGAAAGATAGAAAACAAGATAGCGCGAACAGAGCATAAAAAAGTTGCACAGCTCTGCGCATCTCGTCACAAAATACCAACAGCTGCCTGTTTCATATTTATGTGATTGTGTGTTTGCTTGATTGTAAGAGAACGAAATACAGCTGAATTGTACATCAGATCTATTGTGACGTAGCAACTCAGGCGCATGTCGCAATCTGTTATTTATCATTCTTGGTTTGTTCCAACCGAAACTTAACGCCAACTAGTCTAGCAGTTATTGATGCCTATAATTATATACTCGGAAGCAGTGATGGCATTTGCTCTTTTGAATTTCGTATCAAATCAAGCTAAAAATAGTTATAAATTGGACTAAACGTATCGAAAAATTTGAATTTGTCATTGAAGTAATTTTTTCAATTTCGCATATAATTTTTCAAGGAACGTCATAAATAAGAAAGATATAGGTTTTTTTTTTAATAAAATATAAACTATGTTTTTCAAGTTGCTTGTTTTGTGAAGCAACTCAAAAGTTTATGTACATAACTTATGTAACATTATTTTTACAAAATTTTCATGTATAGGTACTTATTCTAATAAATATTCTTCGCCATTATTGTCATTACAAATATTTCTTTCGTGCGTATTTTCGGAAAGTTGAATGTTATGACAGCATTTATTATTGGATTTTAAAAGGTCCAGTGTTTGATTTAAAGCGGAAACACTTTTTACCTAAAACGATTTCTCAATTTTGTTTTTACTAAATTTAGAATGGAAAAAACTCGTTCAACACTTGCTGAAGAGTGAGGGAGGGATAAAACTCCTTCAGTGATTCTTAATATATTTCCAAATAAGGGTTTGCCAAATTCATTTCTAACCTTTGAAATTTTATCCCAAAACTCGCAGATATTTAAGTTTTCTAAAGTTTTGATACCTTCATATTCGGATAATGACTTCTAAACGCTTGACTTCTTTTGGAAAGACTTTAATTATGAACGGTACAATGGAGCTTGTTTGGCCTGATAAAACATGTTCTGGCGTAAATTTAGGTAACCAATTCAATATATCATCATTAAAGTTTACTTTTTTTTTAAAGATGCTAGAAAATAAGTATACAACTTTTTTGCGTTATTTTAAAAGCTTAAAGTATGTTCTTTCGTTACATCATAATCGTTACATCATAATCATTACATCATAATTTAAATCAATATCGCATATATTTTTACCATCGATAACATCCATTTTAAAAATATTTCTTGCCAATTGACGAAATAAAAACGAAATCGAGAGCAAAAATATATGCATTCGCGCATTTTCGGATTGCATTTCCAAGTTTACATGATTTATGATTCTTAAAACATGTGATAAAAATAGAAAGTATAATTTAGTACAAGGCTGTTGAATTAAAAGTGAAATAAATTCGATATTTCCGCCATCATGTGCATGTTCAAAATTTGCTAAGTTAAAATAATAAATAAGGGCATCCCATTGCTGTAATATTCTATCAACAGCCGCCTGCCTGGAAAGCCATCTGTAGCTCGTTCTTGTAAATAAATCGACAATTTACCGATTACCGATTTCGTGAGAACTAGTGTTTGTGTAAGTTGAAATCGTTAAAAAATTCGGTCCGTGGTGAAAAAAAACACAAATCGAGAAGAAATGTTGCGAAACTGAATCAAATGACAAGTAGCTGTTCGTTTGCATTTATTTTATTGTCCGAGCTGTAAAATTTTATAATATTACTATTATTTTTTTATTGTCTTGTTATTAAAAACTGAACATTTCCGGTGCTACTACATTAATTCCAAAAGCCGCTGTCGCTGTGACTTGGAAACTCGCCCGAATTTAACTTGCTATTAAAATAATTATACTTAACTTTATATTATAATTATATATATATACATTACTATAGCTTATCACATTATTTTTATCCATTTTATTCAGTTCTTCGGTTTTGTAAGCGTTTTTTACTTGTACAAAATAAATAAATAACGATCGGCAGTGTTCTCATTTCCCTCAGAGTCAGTGGTAAAAACTTGAATTTTTATCGATTTACTTTTCTTACACAAACACTTCTTCGAAGGATTCTATTGAAGTAAAATCGGAACATCTGACATTGTCAATTTGGAACAAAATAATTGAACAGAACTCGATTCAGATTATTACTCGAACACTGTAGGTGAGACTTACGTCAGGGTGACGTCAAATCGGTAATATGGATCGGTAACTGCGATCGGTACGAGTTACAAGAACGAGCTATTGGTATGAATGTATTTTAATAATATTTGCTGTTCGGCTCCAAAGTAGTTTTGAAAATTTAAAAAGTCTTCTTTTCGGGAGGAACTATTGCAGAAGTAATAATTTATAGCTTTTATCAATTTATCGATATCGCTTGGAATTGCTTCAGATGCAGCCAAAGATGCATTTATATTAAGAATATGACAAATACAACCATTGACAAAAATATTTGGTCTTATTGACTTTAGTTTGGCTTGAACACCATTAACTGCCCCCATCATTACCGAACAGTTGTCTGCAGTAAAGCCAACCTTGTCCTCTAAAGGAATCTTATTCTCGTTTAAAGTGCTTACAATTTTTTCAAGTATTGCTTGAGAAGATCCATTAGTAAGAGGGACTAGGCCTTAAAACCTATCCATACATTTACTTTTATATATTCTTAAAATAATAGCTTAAAATAATAAGTTTTTAGAAACTGAACAGTCCGTACTTTCATCTATGACTAACGAATAATACTGAGATTGGCAAATTGTCAATATATCGTGGACGTTGGCTGGAAACAATTTTTTAATATCAGATTCAAGCGATCTAATATGACAAAAGGTAGATTATGTTCCGCAGCAAAGGCACTTAGTTTTATCTCTTAATTTTTGGCCTTTATTATGGAGGACTCTTTCGACGTATCTGCCACAAAACTGCTTAGTTCTGGTGTACTTCTTGCATCTTTTTCAGCTCTTTTATGAAATTCAGTTAAATCATGACGTTGGATGTGGTTTAAGCCGCCAGCAATTTTAACTCCACATACCCAACATATTTTCCCCTGAGGTGAATCATCCTGTTTCAACCAGTCATATTTAGCATTCCATTCCGTTCGGAATTTGACGTGGTATTTTTTTCTTTTTTCTGGCAATTGAAGACTATAAATAAAAAATTCGCAAGCTATTGATGTAACTGAAGACATCAGAGTCAATTTTGATGCCAGCAAAGTAACTTTTTTGACTCTTCTTGACCACTCGAAAGCTTTCGACACAGTTGACCATGATATCTTGTCTTATAAGTTAGTAAATATGTATAATTGTTCGTTGTCTGCGCCTAATTTAGTGTCGTCTTATTTACGAGATCGATCTCAAGCTGTTTTTGTGAACAATGTTACGTCTAAATTTATTGCAGTTAAAAGAGGTGTCCCGCAAGGCTCTCTGTTAGGACCATTATTGTTTTCTATTTATGTTAACGACCTGCCCAAAGTGTTGAACTTTTGTAAATTGCACATGTACGCTGACGACGTTCAACTATATGCAAGTAGTGGCTTAGACTCTTTAAATAACTTTGTTGAAAAAAATCAATGAAGACCTTTGTAAAATAAATGAATGGGCGCTTAAGAACGGATTGTGCTTAAATCCAAAAAAGTCTAAATGCATTGTCATTTATAAAAAGAAAATTGACCAATCCCTTATACATTCATTGACTCTCAATGGATCAAACATTGCTCTTGTGGAAACTGCGAAAAACCTCGGCATTATTTTCAATGGACAACTGTCTTGGAATAATCATATTAACTGCACCGTTGGTAAAATTTACGGCATGCTACGTACACTTTGGGTTACTCAACATTTCACTCCTCACAGAATAAGGGTTCTTTTAGCAAAAACATACTTAATTCCCACTCTTCTTTATGGTTGTGAATTATTCGCTAATTGTGACTCGTCAAGCAGACATAAACTTAACGTTATTTACAATAAAATCTCACGTTACATTTTCGGACTCAGGCGATCAGATCGCATTTCCACGTTTTCAAGACAAATTTTCAATATGATTTTCGACAATTTATTAAAATTCAAAGCACTTGTGTTGTTACAAAAAATAATTGTTTACAAGGAACCTAAGTATTTACATGACCGACTACGCTTTCTCTGATCTAATAGATCTATTCAAATAATTCAATTAAGGCACACTTATCTAACTTCTGAACGACAATTTTATATCAATTCTATTCGTCTGTGGAACTCTCTACCAACTAATATAAAATCTCTTAAAAATCCTGTGCAATTCAAAGCTAAACTCTATAATTATTTCTCTTTGTTGTAATACTTTTAATATTTTCTTTTTTAAGTTTGTTTTTATGTTATTACTTAAAGATTCTTAAAGATCTTGTTTAAGATTTTATGATATAAAATTGTGCTATTTTTCAGTTTCCTCACTTTTATTTTCTATTTTATTTTTAATGTAATAGTTTTAAGTTTATTTTAAGTAAATTTAAACATTCACTAATACTATATTAGATTGTTATATCTTTTGTATTAGGAAACGAAATACTAAATAAATAAATAAATAAATAAATAGTATACATAATAATGCAAGACAATAAGGCAATTCTATTTTTTCATTACCGCTCATGTCCGCATCTTGGTAATAAGCCGTAGATTCTGTAGCGACATCAGCAACTATAATATTTACCTTATTAGATATTTGTCCATTGAAACATCAGATCAATTTATTAATATAGCAACCACAGAATATTTTACATCTTCATTGCATTTAAAGCAAACGGATATCGTTGAACAAATGACAGATGAAAAAGTAACTAGGACAGCTCAAGATCTTATTTGCACCTGATTGCAAAACTTTGCAATTGCAAATATTTGCTATCAATTGTGAACATCTTTTTTTGGAACACTCTGCAACACCTGTCGCAAAACTTACAAAAGATTTACAAAAGAAATAAAAACAAAAAAATCTGATCTTAAAATTTTTTCATTTTAATCCATTGCAATATAACAAAATTGTTTTCTTTGATTTTTAATTCTTATACATTTTTGACACTTGAGTTTGCAACCTAGTGTTGCATGTATGTAGCAACATGTTTTAGGTGTTGCATATTTGCAACAACGTAGCAAGTGCAAACGCATGTATTTTGTTAGTGTAATGCAAGAATATGCAATAAACTTTTGCAAATGCACTCATGCAAGAGTGCACCAAACCAAGTTACACCAAATCGTGAACTCCACTATTGTTTTTTCATAGCGATGAAATACACAAATAATTGATAACAACATAAAGGAAAAACACAGGGTTGCTCTTAAGTGTTGCAAAGTAAAATCTTAACAAAAGTTAAGATTTGCAAAGTAAAATCTTAAAAAGTTAAAAATCTTTAAAGTAAAATCTTAAACTTGCACAAATAGTACTAAAAATGCCTCCGGGGTACTTACGTACTTTTGATAAGGCCAGTGTACTGAAAAAAGTACAATTGTGTCGAAAATGCCATCTCTGCTCGGAAGTAGTATATAGCAAGCCTGACTCGAAATCCTCACATAAGCTGCAAGTTGCCTTGAATAACGCTGCTCGCTTTGTATTTGGCCTGAGGACGTTCGACCATGTCTCCTCATTTTCTATACGATTACTTGGCCGTAGCTCTTTCGACATGCATGATTATTTCGCAGCTAGGAATTGTATATTTCATTTCATTCATTTCATTTATTTGGTTTCGTATATTATTATATTACATTTCATATTACTATAATTTTCTTCAAAGAGTTCAAGGCATTTTTTTATCTTTTTAATAATAACAATTTATTTTACAAATAACTACATTTATTGCCCCTATCACCGTCCGCGAGTCGAATGTTGCAGTCGAATCGACTCAGCTGGCGAACTATGATTCTTGCGGTATCATCGTTAGTGAATATACTTATTCGCCGTAAACTCAGTGCTGCCAAAGCAAAAACTTTTAAAATATATAAACAAACGTCAAAAAAATGTTTATGGTTCGCCAGCTGTTCACCAAGTATTTTTATTCGTCTGTTTTTGACTTTTGAGTCGAATCGAATTTTTGAAATTCGCGAACAATGATACCAGCTTGGCGAATTTTATGTGTTTCTTATTCGATTCGCGGACAGTGATAGGGGTATATATATAATCTCATTAACACATAGTTGAAGGCAAAAATTTTACAAAAATCTATTTGAATTTTAAATAAAAACCTACTTAAAAAACTACTTAACCTACTTAAGATGAGACTAACTCATTGATGTGGCTATAGTTAGACGCTAAGCTATTAAAATCTTGCGTTAGCTTTTTTATTCTATCAGCAACGTCTGAAAGTGCATGAATCCTGTTAGTGGAATAATACCATGGAAGATTGTTAATAAGTTTTAAAAGCTTATTTTGAGAGATCTGCAATTTTTTTTAAATGGCAATTTGCGCAAGTACACCAAACCGGGGCCGCATAGAACATGAATGCGTGAAAAACACAAACTAGAATTAATTTTTTGTTGGCTATATTGAGGCTTGATTTTCGATTGATCAAAGAATACAGAATCCTAATTAGAATTTTTATTTTGTTAGTAATGTAAGATATGTGATCCTTGAATTTTATTTTAGGATCAAGAATTATACCTAAGTATTTAACTTTTTGCTCCCAAAGAATAGAATAATTGTTAATATTTAAGTTTGTTTGTGGAAGAAAACAAGCTTTTCGCTTTCTAGTAAAGTATATAGCTTGAGTTGTCTGGCTGTGAGGGCAGCCAGCTGATATAGGAGTTGAATTAGAGCTGTAAGATCCAATATAAACTTTAAATGTTCGTTCAGAAAGAAAACTTTGAATTATTGGAATTATGCCAGGAGGGCAGTTAAAATTTATCATTTTGAAAATAAGACCATCATGCCATACAGAATCATGAATACAGAAAAGCAGATTTTACATCCAGTAAAACCATACCGATCGATTTTTGGTTATTGAAGTTTGAATGTACCATATTTCTGATTGTTAATAAGGGATGGACAGTGTTGTGTTCTCGTCTAAACCCAAATTGGTGTGACGGAATAATATTCATTGTTTCGATAAAATCATTCAACTTTTCCTTAATAACTTTTTCGAGGATTTTACTTATCGACGATAACAAACTAATTGGTCGATACGAAGAAGGACAGTCCGGTGGCTTATTTGGCTTTTGAATTGGAATAACTTTAGTTTCTTTAAATACGCGGGGAAAATAGCCAAGTATAAGGCAAGCACTAATAATTATTGTTAAGAAGTTTTTCCCTTTCTTGGGTAACGCCTTTTAGCATCTATTATTTATTCCATCAATGCCAGGTGATTTCTTATTTTAAGTTTTTTAATTATGAGCGAGACCATTTTCGTATTTGTATATAGTTGATTAGGAGGATTTGAATTTAGTATTTGAAAGTTTTCAATAGTATTTTTAACCTGTGAAATTGTCGCACTATTTCCCAGGTTAGAAGAAATCGAATAGCTCGAAACAAAAGACTGTGGTAAGATGTCACATTTTTCTTGGTTGGAGGAATAATTTGTATTATTATATTTCAAGACAGGAATATTTTTTGACTTCTTCCTTAAGATTTTTAAGATATTTCAAAAAGGGGAAGAGCCCTTATCTAGTGTTAATAGTAATTTATTCCAAGACTTGTTTCTAAACTTTTCGATTTCTTATTAAGTTTGTAATTCTTAAAGAACATATTCTTTAAGAATTATATTTAGAGCTTAATGCCAAATAATTCATGAAGTAACAGGCTTGCTGCAACAACAAAAATTCTTTACAAAAGAACCGAGCAGACTAGACCATGGTTTCGTCGGACGCTACTCCGACTCATCAGTAGTCTCTGTGGTTCATGCAGTCCACTAACTTTGAGAAGCTAATAAGTGCAACTGTTGTAAAACCAAAAAGGAATTACCAGCACTTTTCACTTTCTCAAAGCAGTGTTTTTCTACTCTTTTGCTAGTCGCAAAATTTCAAAAAATTGACTGCATTGCTTCTGCAAAGATTTTGTTGTTGCGCTTTTTGTTTACTTCTTTATCACGTGTCCATCGAGGTTCCAACATTTTGTTGGTATTAAACCATAGAAGGCGTGAAGAAGGTTTTTTTTTGAAAGCAGATGTTAATTATATGCGCAAACATATAATTACTCATCATGTTTTCTTAGGTTTAGCTCGCACCAGTTTACATGAGTTATCAAATTGTGGCATTTTGATTTTTTATTATTAAGTTTGTAATTCTTAAAGAACATATTCTTTAAGAATTATATTTAGAGCTTAATGCCAAATAATTCATGAAGTAACAGGTTTTCGATTTCTTCCCGAATTCTCAGGTTCAGAATCTTCATCTCATAATAATCTTGAATAAATCCATAGCGTTGCCATTTTCGTCTATAGCCGTTTCTTTGTTGTATTAAAGTTTTGAAATAATATGGTAGAGAAATATTTTTATTACATTGGCCCCTTTTGGGAACGCTGTATGCAATAGCTTCATTTAGAATGCTTTTAAATTCCTGAAGGATGTTGTCTATATGTTCATTATTAGTAATATTATTTATATCCGGCAAGGTCAAGTGTATATTTATGTGGCTAGAATAACCACTCCAATTTGCATTTTTGAAATCGTACCTTAGGTTTTGTTGTCTATTGAAACAACTATTCAAAGTGATTATGACAGATAGATGGTCAGAACTGAGGTCATTAATAACTTCAGCAGTAGGCGATATTTCGGATATATTCGATAAATCTAATGTTGAACCCTGCCTATTAGTACTTGTTGGAACGTAAGTAAAATCTCTAGGATATTTAAAACTATAATTATAAGATTCCTGCCTTTCGCTTAAAATGTTGCCCCAGCAATTTTCTCTGGCACAACCCCAAGACTGGTATCTACAATTGAAATCACCTCCAAAAACGTATCTATTGTCTCTACTTAGTTTAAAAATATCAGCTGCAAAATTTTTTTCGGACGTCATCTGGGCCTGCTAAGCCACCAGGTAAGTAACATGCATACAAATGTACACAGTCTGTGTTTTGAATAGAGTTTATTGCCAATATGTAAAAGCTGTGGTAATTCCATTGTTTAAAAAGGGAGACAAAAGTATTTTCAATAATTACAGACCAATCTCATTATTGCCAGCTTTTTCGAAAATTTTTGAGAAAACAGTAAAAATCAGAATGTTAAATTTTTTAAAATCAACAAATTTTTTAAACAATTCGCAGTATGGCTTTAGAGAGGGTCTGTCTACTGAAGATGCTCTCTTGAAATTTTGTACTGATATATACAATGGCCAAAACAATAAAAAAGTATGTGCTGCCTTATTTGTAGATATCACTAAAGCGTTCGATACTGTTGATCATGTGATACTACTCAATAAATTATATAAATGTGGCTTTAGAGGATCTATTTACTCGTGGTTTCAGTCCTATCTATCAAATAGAAAGCAAAAAGTTAAAATAAATAATAATTTTAGCAGCTACATTACTATTGATGTTGGTGTTCCGCAGGGATCTGTTCTCGGACCTATTCTGTTTCTTATTTACATTAACTCTGTTTTTTGTCTTCCCTTTAAAAGTAAAGTCATAGCGTTCGCAGACGATATGGCTTGCACCTTTGCTAGTAATTCCGCTCTAAGCTTAACTTGTGATATAAACCATGATTTAGTACTACTTAGGCATTGGTTTTCATCGCATAAATTAGTTTTGAGTGATAAAACGAGTATGATGTACTTTAGTGTTTCAGGTAATGACCTATGCCTTTCCAATTTCACCTTTCATTGCACTGGTTGTAAGAAATTTTTAGTTGGAAATGATATATGCAGTTCTTTCAACCACTTAAAAACCTATGATGATTCTAGTCCTTGTTCCTCGAAATGTTTTTCTATTGATTGTGTTAAATCCTTTAAGTATCTTGGGTTATTATTGGATTGGAAACTATCATGGCTAGAGCATACTCTTGCTCTCAAAAGGTATCTTCTGGGTGCCACTAGACAGCTATACATCTTAAAGTCGTTTTGCTCATCAAAATTGCTCACATGTATTTATTATGGTATTTTCCATTCAAAGCTACAATATGGAATTACATGCTGGGGAGGTACACATTCTTCTAAAGTTAATCCATTATTGTTCGCTCAAAAGCATGTCATTCGAATTATATGTCACAAGAAACGATTAGTAAGTAGCTTTCCGCTATTTAAAAAATTAAATGTTTTACCTATTAAACACTTATATTATTACAGAGTATTGAAAGAATATTTTGAAAAATCTAATTATATATTAAACAGAAGTTATACAAGCCATTACTTAAGAATAAATGCCCAAAATTACGCTAGAGTTCCTCCTCACAGGTTAAATCACTTTTTTTCATTTTACTCATGCACTGCTCCAAGACTTTTCAATATTCTACCTTATAATGTCCGCTGTATGTCTAATAATATTATTTTTCTAAAAAAAGTGAAATCATGGTTATTTAACTATAATTTTAATGATATTAATTACCTTATCTCCATTTCAATATAATATTATTCTTGTTTTATAAAATTTCTTTTTTTTTTCCCAGTTTGTATTAATTTTCTTTTGTTGTTGATAATTTAAATAAATTAAATGTCTAGCATAATCTGTTAAATTTGATGTAAATAAATGCTTAATTTCGATGTATCTAAATTTCGTTTAAGACCCCACTACATGTCTTATAAAACTTAAAATATTTGTAATGTATATTTCTGCATTCGCCACTTGTTTGTATTGAACAACAGAATGCAGTTTTTTGTTAATTAATTTTGTATTTTTGTATCTTTATGTTAGTTTTAAGATACATTGTTCAACATTTAATTAATTAATAATAATAATAATAATAATAATAATAATAAAAATAATAATAATAATAATATTTTCAAAAAGGTTGGCTTTTACAACTGGAAGTAGCTGATGTGGTATATTTTTTTTTAATAATTACACCAACACCTCCTCCCCTAGCACATATTCTATCATTTCTATATACATACATGGAAATTATGATGTTTAATAGTAACATCAGTAGCTCGTTCTTGTAACTCGTACCGATCAATATTACCGATTTGACGTCACTCTGACGTAAGTCTCACCTACAGTGTTCGAGTAATAATCTGAATCGATTTCTGTTCAATTCTTTTGTTCCAAATCGACAAACTGTCAGCTGTTCCGATTTCACTTCAATAGAATCCTTCAAAGAAGTGTTTGTGTAAGAAAAGTGAATCGATAAAAATTAAAGTTTTTACCACTGACTCAGAGGAAAATGAGAACACTTCCGATAGTTATTTATTTACTTTGTGTAAGCAAAAAACGCTTACAAAACCGAAGAACTAAATAAAATGGATAAAAATAATGAGAAGCTAAGCTTAAGTAATGTCTAAATATTTATAATATTAAGTTAAGTATATTTATTTAATAGCAAGTTAAGTGCGGGCGAGTTTTCAAGTCACAGCATGTCTTATGGCATACATAAAAACAAAAGTTTAATTCTTCTCAATTTAAAATATTCACTTTCTAATAACAAAACAATAATAACAATAAAAGTAATATTATAAAATTTTACAGCTCGAAAAATAAAATAAACACAAACGAACAGCTGCTTATCATTTGATTCAGTTTCGCATCATTTCTTCTCGATTTGTGTTCTTCTTTATCACGGACCGAATTTTTAATGATTTGAACTTACACAAACACTAGTTCTCACGAAATCGGTAAATTAGGATCGATACAACGTGACGTCACAAAAATCGGTAACTTGTCGATTTATTTACAAGAACGAGCTACAGGTTTTAACCATGTTTCTGAAACTTAACATATGTGTACATCATTGGTTGACAAAAATTGAAACAATTCATTAGTGGTATTCAATGAACGCCGTATTGGTGATGTTAACAGCGTATGTTCGGTAAGTTAACGGCAACGTAATTTGCAATAGCAAAATTGTAAGGGATTAAACATACGCAGTTTACCCTACAAAAACGTGGCGTAAATAGAACTTATAGTTCGTATAATGCAACTGTGGCATATGCAACTTGTTTTTGGCACTTCAAAAGAATATTTTAAATTTTGTGCTGACTAAAATATGAGAAACTTTTGGTATATGTAAAAAAAGTGCGATAGTTTTAATTAATTTTAAGATGTTAAATTTTGTTTACTGCTTTTAAATTAGTTTTTATTCATGGTGCGTTCGTAGAAGCACACATCGTAAACTTATAGTTATACGCTTCAGTAAATATACGTCGTTCATTGAATACCATTATTGATTTTATTAAGAATGCCTCACGCATTCCAAGTTATGACATTAACATGACTATCCATTACGATAAAAATTTGCACGCTTAATTTGTAATTACTTCGATTTGGTCTGCTTTGTTCTTGCAGCTTTTTAAGTTTGTGATGAGTTCGAGTGTTAATGATTTAATTTCTTGAAGCAAAAATAGCTCATTTGGGCTATTGTTGTTGTTGCTTCTGCTGGAGTGATGTGTTTGCCATACCACCGTTGTTGCTGGGGAACTTTGTCTCAGTGTGTTTGGAAAACTGTTGTTGTAGTTTCTGCAACTAAAGCCGGCGCTGTTAACATTTGCTGCTCGTCTTGGATTTGGCTGAGCACGTTGCCTGATTTGCAAATATGTCAACTTACTTGGACATTGATCATATACTGATTTATGTGGTCCGTTACAATTTGCGCATTTATCAATTGTTGTGGTGCAGTCTGGTGTTTTATGTTGGCCGCCGCAATTTGCACAAAAAGTTTTAACTCTACAGCGGCTGGAGCCGTGCCCAAATATTTGGCAATTGTAGCACTGTGTGATCTGGGTTTTCTTTTGACGTTGGAATTCCCATCTTACTTTAACATAACCAATAATGGAATGATTTTGCCAAAGTTCTTTAATCGTTATTGATTTTCTTTGAAAGTACACTACATAAATTATATACTCGGAGCTATTTACACCTTCTTTATGAATAAGTTAAACGTCTAAGCAATTAAGACCCATTTCAATCCGGTTTTTTTAACAACCATTGGATCTTTCTTTTCCAGGCCAAACGAAAGAGCTTTGTATGGTTTCTCAGGCCAATTATTACCAATTATTATTACCAACAGGCCAATAGAAATTTTTCTTATGGCATAGTTGGTAATAATTTCAGATTTGCAGATTTCGTGCACATCTTCGATATTAGCTTTTAAAATAGTAATTGGACGAATGTGTCCCTTCACGGTCTTAGTTATTAAATCTTCATCTTCTATTTTGTTGTCATCATCCACTGTCTGTAGAGGAGAATAATAGTTACTCGATTTCACTGCATTACGCGATGCATTATTTGGTAGAGTTCTTTTACTCATTTCGTGAGCGCTCGTTCTAAATCGTTTTATTTTGTTTTTGTTTTTGTTTTTTTTTTGTTTATACATATATATGTATATATTTTAACTATTGTTTAAAGATCAATTGTTTTTGTTTGAAATAAATTCTGTATTGGTTAGCGGAAAACACTATTTGCTTAGTAGCAATCAACGAAAAAAACACGTCTGTTGACAGCAAGTGTTTGTCTTTGGCTCGTAAGTGCAGACGTAGAATTCCGTTTAAGTTGTAGCCTCTTCTACTTTGTCTCTTTGGTCCGATTGTTTTGTCCATTTTGTACGTATTTTTTATAGATCTTCCGAAAATTAACAAATAAATTAATAACACTCAATTATGGACTACTTATCGAGACCAAAACAAAGAAGAAGTTAAAAGTAAGCATGATTAAATGAGCAAGCAAAAAGAAACAAGCAAAATTTCAAATTTTTTTCGATCATTTCGTTAAGTTTGATAGGTTGACTTCATTGACTTACAAGGAAAGGTCCCCAGGTGACAGTCTCCGATTTGAATGATTTTCGGATATGTGATAGAAGACAAAAATCTAAGGTCGACGTATTTTTTTATATGTACTCAATCGATGGTTTAGGGTTTCAAACTCGCGTTCAAAAATCAGTGAAAATTTTGTTTTTTTACTATAATTTCACTTTTTTCCATGGAAACATTTACAAATTTGGTACCAAACGAAAGCTCTTACAAAACCACACACGATGACATCAATTTTTCATAAGAAAATTTTGTTGTAATTTTGCTGTTGTCATTTTTAGTAATGTTTAGTCGATATCAAAGAAGTATGTTGACACAATTATTTCATATTAATTTATGTTGGATTTAAGGCAATTTGTAAACTTACCTTTTTTTTTGTTTTTTAAATTTGTTACTGTTTGTTATAAAAATTTTGTTTTATTGAAATGCATTTATTTTCTTTAGAGAAAAAATTTTATTACATTAAAAGTACCCAATATGGGTATCAAAAATTTTATTTTTTTAAGGCCTTTTCTCACGTTTAAATATTTTATAGAAAAAGTTTACATTTCATAGGGCTTCCATACAAAAGGGGTGCTTTTTTCTTGTAAGTCTCATCGCACTAGTAAACAATAGTTTTAATCATCTAAAGTAGCAAATATGGACATTTTTACGATATGCAAAAGAAATGGACATTTTCTCATATTTCTTTAAAAAAAATTTTAAAAAATAATTACTAAAAAATTGCATTTAGTGGTACTTTTTTAAAGATCTATCAAATATATAATGTTGTTTTAAAAAAATCCATATCAAAACGAATTTAAGCCGAAAAGCTCTTTGAAGGACGTGGACTTATTTTAAAATTAACGTTTTTTATTATTAAATTTAAATAAAATAAATTATTTTCATATCTGATGAGTTATTCATTCACAAAGTTGAGGTTATGAAATTAGAAGAAGATTTTTATGATTTTTCCTGCTAAAAATCAAAAAATTTTTTTTTAAAGAAATATGAGAAAATGCGTAACAAATTTAAAAAACAAAAAAAAGGTAAGTTTACAAATTGCCTTAAATTCAACATAAATTAATATGAAATAATTGTGCCAACATAGTGGTGACCGTGGCATGCAGGTTAAGTGTGTGGCTTAGCATGCTCGGAGCCCGGGTTCGATCCTCAGCCGCGGCGAAAAGTTTTTTCAATAAAAATTTTTCTGATCGGTCACCACCTCTCTGCAGACAATTGCAAACCTCAGAGAGTTAATAATGCCATGTAAAGCTTCTTGAGAATATGAACTTTAGCCGTTCGGAGTCGGCATAAAACATGTAGGTCTAGTTCTCGGTCAATTGTGTGCAAACATTTAATAACACACACAGCACAATTGATCATAAGAAGCTCGGTCAAAGTCCTTTCAAGGGCTGAATGGCCAATTTGTTTTTTTTTTTTTTAATTGTGTCAACATACTTCTTTGATATCGACTAAACATTACTAAAAATTACAACAACAAAATTACAACAAAATTTTCTTATGAAAAATTGATGTCATCGTGTGTGGTTTTGTAAGAGCTTTCGTTTGGTACCAAATTTGTAAATGTTTCCATGGAAAATAGTGAAATTATAATAAAAAAAACAAAATTTTCGCTGATTTTTGAACGCGAGTTTGAAACCCTAAACCATCGATTGAGCACATATAAAAAAATACGTCAACCTTAGATTTTTGTCTTCTATCACATATCCGAAAATCATTCAAATCGGAGACTGTCACCTGGGAACCTTTCCTTGTTAGTTGACAAGAAGGCAAAAAAATTCACTTTCCATTGGTGCCATTTTCATCTTTGCCCGATATATAGTTTGCGAGCTGCAGTCAGTCTAACTACTAATTTCAAAATAAAATTAAGACCCTGATTTTTAAAAAAATCGTATAGTGACTATATCTCACGCTGAGCACATGTCTCTTCCATTGGTGCCACTCTCGTCTCTGTCCGATATTTCGTTTGCGAGCTAAACTGTTCGATGTATAGTTTGCGAACTACACTCGCTAGTGCTAGTAGGATGTGAGATTCTAAATTAATTTGCATTTAAAACAAAAATTATAATTTTACGCCATCTATTCGGTAAAACCATTACACGATATGATCCAACTCATTTTTTTCATAAGAGTACAATCTAACCCGATCACAGACCCATTTCGTTAAATTTGACAGTTTGAGTACATTGACTGAGTTGAAAAGAGGTTCATGACCTCTCGTGTCGAAATAGAGCACTTAGTAAACTAGAACAATAGTACATACATAAACCCAATGCAAACCAATGCTTACAATGCTACCAATACGAACCAATCGTGCAAAACAAAAACAATACAAGCACAAGCAATGAAACAAAAACAAACAAAGCAGCAGGCACAGCTAAGCAGCTGATGATTGATTTTCTTATATAAAAACATGCATTTTTCTTCTTATATTTTACTATTTTGTGACTTAAATAAAAAAGTGACAAAATCCAAAATAAGATATTCATTCAGCGCAGGATATATCTGATATTTAAGTATATATATTATCTTTGAACGATAAGTATTAAAGGCTGTAGGTATACCCTAAAGTATTAGTCAAAAAATTTTCATGACCTTGAAAAAACCTGTTAAAACGACCCCATACAAACCGCGCTGTAAGACGTAATTCTACGTCAAAAATTGTGACATTTTATTAGTTCGTTTGAAGGCTATAGTAGCATGCAGAAGTTTTCTGGTTTCGGCAGCAAGACTCTCATGTAGGTATACTTTGTTGTCCATGTACTCAATTAAACATAAATGTTGCAAAACAGCCTTAAATATTTTACTATTTGTATTTGAAACGCCCTGTGTTTTCACCACGACTTGCAATGTTTGACATTTGTCGATTCATCGCTATGATGACTTTGTAAATTTGTAATAATCGTAAATCTGTTCACATCGTAATCTGTCGCAAGGAGGGTGAGAACACTGCGGTACAGTGGCGTAGCGAGCATAGCTGCCGCCCGGGGCAAAACAATTTTTTGGCGCAAAACAATTTTTTTGGCGCCCCAATGAAATAATGAAAAAATTGTTATATATTATACACAATTTTAATTATTGAGTAGAAGTAATTCTAATACACCTTTTAAATAACATTAATACAATAAACACTACGCACCAAAATCCGAAAAAATGTGTGTACACGACAGCTCATTATATTTTTTATATACTAGTATCGCCTGTGGTCGAAATTCGACCATTTTTTTGTTTGCCTATTTATAATTAAGTATCGCATGTGGTCAAAATTCGACCAATATTTTGTTTTGGTATTAATGGATAGTTGTTATTCCTGCCGGAATACAGACAATGCTCTGTTATTCTCTACAACAGCAATCTACAACCACTGTTGGCTACAGCAGCGATGTTTGACAGAGCTATGTCAGTATTTATTTTTATGTTTTTTCTGAAAAAACCCATTGGGAAAAATAATAATATTCTGCATTTCTACTCAAAAATACCTTTCCATGGATATAAGAATTATGTAAATATTATGATATTATCACAGTTAAAAGTGTATCCAAAACTTTTTGCTTGCGTATTAATATATAGAAAAAGATAGGGTCGCTAGTGGTCGAAATTCGACCATATTAAACTTGATTTTTAGATTTTTTTAGTTTTATTGAAAACGTTTGGAAAAGTTTAAAAACATATAATTAGAAAAATTGAGAAATAATTTTTGGATAAAACATGATTGATAAATACTTTTTAATAAACAGTGATAAATACTTTTTAATAAGCAGTGATAAATAATTTTTAGTAAACAGTGAAAAATAATATTGATTGATTTTAAAATTCCTTCGATATTTTGTAAGATAAGATGTATGGATAAACTAATTGGAATGCATGCAAGATACTTTTCTGAATGTTTTGGTCCCATAGTCTACCGTGATGAGTCGATAACAATAAATTGTTCGGGAGAGTTCCGCTTCGTAACGCATTTTACCATACTTGGTTATGCATGCCCCTGTAAACAGAATCAATCTTAAATTAGTGCTGTTTTTAAACAATGAACACAACTTATTTTACCAATAATTTCGTAAAGATTAACGCTAAGTTTGCTAAAATATCGTTTTCTGTATGCTCCTGACCCTCTCGAAGTTGACCTAGCTCAGTAGTGCACACGAGAGCCTCATAGCGCCACTCGGCTTTCACCTACCGAATTTCTACGACGACAGAATTGAATCAGCTTGCGTTTGCACTTCAGCGAGTTAGTATGTTATGCGCATTATTGTGTTGACTTGTTGATTGGTACACACATACTAAGACAAAAATGTTGCACTTGTATTAGAAGCTCTGCTAACGCTGTGCATCATTGATGTAGATATTGAGGTATCTCGAAAACAGCAATCATCTGGTCAAGTTAACAAACTTGCTTTTGTAAAATGCTTGCACTTAGTTCTATAAAATTAGTTCGCTCAGCTCCCGAAAAAAACGTCTCGCATAACAGCTTAACTATAACTCCATACTCAGCCATTATGGCATAAGAATTGAAAAAAAAAATGCAAGTATTAGTTTTAATCGATCTTAAACTTATCAAATAAAGCTACATTTTATTCCATAATGAGCGAAGATGATAATAATTCAATTATTTTCTTTCTATTTAACAATTCTGTGTAAACAATATTTTTCGTAAAAACCCTTTCATCGTTTGCCAAATGTCCTTGTCCATAATTTTCAGAAACATAAAAGCTCAGACTGTTAAAGGATCTAACCCGACTCGCGGCAACATACAGTTGACCATGCGAAAAAACAGGCGAAAAAACAGGTCGTCTTAACAAAATTCCTACTTTGTCGAAAGTCTGTCCCTGTGCTTTATTAATTGTCATTGCGAATGCATTGATCACTGGAAATTGTGTCCTCTGTAATTCAAATGGCAATATTGTTCCTGAAAAGGATAAATGTATGCGAGGAATTAAAATTCGCTTACCGCGAGTGATCCCTGTCAACACTTCGCAATCGATAGCATTATTATATAATGCCTTTACGCGCATTCTAGTTCCGTTTACCAAAGCTTCCTTCGTATTCAAATTTCTTATTAATAAAACAATGGCATTAACTTTAAGTTCTAGTTTATGTGGTGGTAAGCCACTAACAGACAAAGAATTCAAAAATTCCAATGGATAATTGTTTGCCTCAGATTCATTCTCACAAAGGATTTTATCATAACTGTGATAAACTTTTTTATCACCAACAATACGATTGAGCACATCGTTGTTTATTAGAGTGCAATCTTCGTTAGTAGGTGCTAACACAACAGACTTCAACATCCGTTCCGATAAAAGATTTTCATTGATGTCCCCATAAATCGGATTTATTATATTGCCTTCATTACCGACTTAATTTGGTGGTATTTCGATAATATCTTCACCATACATTGGAAATTGAGTGACTTCGCCATTGCCTATCTTCTTTAGAAATTCAACAAATTCAATTTCTTCTGGACATGCTCTCATATTTTGAGACAAAGTAAAATGATGAAAAGAAGGAAATTCGCTCCAACTTGTAATACAATTTTCAATTAATTTTGCACGCGAGGCATGAGGAACAACTGGTAATATTTGACGAAAATCGCCGCACATTAGTACGGTTTTTCCTCCAAAAGGCTTATTTTTATTTTCTGGATTTACACATATGTCTTTCAACAGGGTATCTATGCATTTCATTACTTGAAGTGGACACATAGATATTTCATCAATTAGCAACAACGATGCCGCATTTATGTAATAAGCATAGCTACTATTTGCTTTTATATTCGGCACAGTATTTTCCATAGTTTTAATAGGCAATTTAAAAGCATTATGAAGAGTCCTTCCGCCAATTAACAATGTTGAAGCAATTCCACTAAACGCAGTTGCGATACATGCAAGGTTTAGAGAATTTAATTTATGAATGATAGCAGTTTGAGTGAAAGCTGACAGCATGGGCTGTCAGACAAAAGACGTTTGAACCTGTATCGTTATACTGAACTTCACGAATGACACGATCTATAACATCACGCTGTTCATTATTAGCACTTCTATAAATTTCATTAAAAAGATAATCTGCCTCTAAAGATCAAAGTGATTTGTGTCATCATACTCTGGTAATGCTGTTGGTACAGGCAATACAATACATTGACACGTTATATTATTTCTTTAAATATTCACAATATTTGTGATTTTGTGCGCTCCCGCAGTGTTGCATATTTCAGTATTGCAAGGTTGCATTTTCACAAATTTTGCATCTTTGCTATACTGCGAGAATACCCCTATTGTCATTCGATGCAATACCTCGCGCATGGCATGCTTCAATAAATGTTCTATAGGTAATTCCGTTATATGTGCGAACATCTTCGTACGATGTTGGACCTAGGACATGCAACAAAAGCAATCTCAAATGGAAAAGTTCAATATCTTTAGGAGATACCATGTACATGCGAGCTATGATTTTATTATCTCCTCCTCGAGTTCTTTTTTGCCATTTTTTTATTGCATCTTTCCAAACATAATGCAATGGAATTTCCGTATACTTATATTGATTTGCAGATGAATCAATTTGATTCAATTGGAAAAATGCCAATAATTTTGTTGGCCTGACATTTTGTGCCGCTTCGCGTTCCTGACCTACCCTAAATACAACATTTTGTCTTCTTGGCAAATGTATATCCAGTCGGATTATAGTGTGTGATTGATAGTGCATGGGAAATTTGTAAATGCGCCACATTGCTTCTGTCGATCCAACGAAACGTCCATTCAAAAAATTGGTTACTTCGTCAATTTGTTCATTATTTTCAGTACCAATTTGAACAGTTGCACTGTCATACCCCTTATATACGTACTTATAAATATATTTTACACTTTTTACAGAGGTGCACACTTCAACATTCAGATGACAGTTAAATTTTGCAAGCAAAAATGGGTTATACGGAACAACAAAACGACTGTCTAAAGATTTTCCTCTGACATCAACGGAGACTCCATTGTCGCGACGTCTATATAATGGATACCCGTTCACTGAGGGTTTCGTTGCATCATTGAAGGCTTTAGGAAACTCTTTGGAACATTTTCCATTCCTCATGCAAACGGAATTTATATTAAGAGTACCGCATGGCCCGTGCATCATATGCTTAACGACGTATTCGTGTAATTTAGGATGTGTTTGAATATCTGGGATCTCAGCGCAAACAACTTTGTCTATATCTGCAGTTCCGTCAATTTTGTCATTTTCACTCAAACTGATCAAAATGTGAGCATGAGGCAGTCCTCTCTTTTGAAATTCAATTGTATAAATTATGGCCTCTACTTTTCCAAAAATATGCTTATTTGTAATAGCAAATATCAGTTCTTTTAATTTTGACCTAAACACTCGAACAACTATTTCTGGTCGAAAATTTGGTGTTTCATTTAAATCAATATTATTGACTATTTCTGGCCATTTTGGATTGCAAGTCATTGTTATGAACAGAGAAGGCTTGCCGAAATATTGAACGATAAACATTGCGTCTAAATAATTTTGGTACATATTTCTAGGTGATCCCGCAAAAGAAGACGGCAATATAATTTTTCGACCTATGTTAACTTCTCCACCTGCGTTTGTTTCCAAATAATCGGTTATATTGTTATAAACTTCCGACCTTAAATTTGCTTGGTTCTGTCTTATAAAGTTCAGTCTGGTTCCCTCTATTCGGACATACATGTCTACAATATACCGCAAAAACAATTTCTGTGATTTGTGCAATAAACTGAATGTATCTCTTATTGCCAATCTGTAGCATGCAAATTGTAAAATGGTTACTCTATTTCTTGACTGTGTGGTATTTGAATCATTTCGGGTGTTATGACGCATATTGGCATTCCAACCAAAATCTCCGCTTGCGAACAATAAAGGATATGCCAATGGATCTAACGATGGATCCAAGACAGAAACGTTTTTCACTGTACCATTCGTTTTTGAAAATGCAAAACGTTCATTTTTGTTTTTAAAGCGTTTCATTTTACTTTTTTATTTAACCCTACGGTCCATAACCACCTGGACAAACGGGAGTCCATAACCAGGGTACCCAGGTACCTTAGTGAAGTTTTTTTCGTTTATATTCAAACTAGCTGACCCGACAGACGTTGTCCTGTCCAAACTTCAATATGTATATATCATTGTGTTTGTTTTCGGAGTAGGTGGTTTTCGGGTAGTGCATAGTCGGGCTAGACCATCTTTAGAGCTTCTTTACTTGTTTTTTATTTACAAATATTGTGTTATAACATCATTAGTGTCATTATAGCATTAATTGTTTTGTAGAAGAGCAAGTTTATAAAGTGTATTTTAATTCTAAAAATGGACACTTTTAAATTAGCTTCTAAAACTTACGTATGATTTTAAAACGATCGGTTGATAGTTAAAAATAAAAATTTTAAAAAATAGCTTCTAATTATTCTTCAATTCTGAAATTTTCATTTTAAAATATTTAACGAACGTTTAATAATCATTCGCTCATTTTAAAATGTCCGTTTTGTAAATGAAAATAAATGTTAGAAGAACAAAATTTTCTCTGTGTAGAATTCGGGTTTTATGTCTGTCCGATGAAACTTTAAGTAGCTACAAAGAAACTACATAATTTACATAATTTTGTAAATTTTGATAAATTTAAGAAATGTTAAAATGTTATATGATGTTGAAATGGATACAGTCTTGATGGTTAAAAGAGCACTTTCGCATTGGTGAACGTATCGTATCTGAGCAATGAATAACTAACCATAAAAAGCCATACTAACCATAAAACGTTGTTCAGGCTTTAGGTCAAAAAAAACCACACACAAAGTCAAATGTCGATAAAATAAAGTAACAACAATTTTTTCAAAAAACGTATCCATAAAAAAAAATGTTTGCTATTTTCGTGTTAAGAGAGCCCAAATTTATAAGGGATGTATAGTGGAATGCCATGTACAAAAACAGTGACGCATACTGTAATCGTTTGCAAATAGAGTTCTCCGCACCCTGTTCTACAACACTTTTTTTACATATTTGCTTACCTTGTAAGAGTGAATTCTTTGATATTTACAGACTAAACATATGAACTTGGCACATCAAGACATCATTAAATAAAACAAATCCACATATTACTTTACAATTAAATAAAAGCACTTAAAATACCAAAAAAAGCACCCATAGCCAATTGGGGTGATTTAGGTTTAAAAGCGAATACAACACTTGATTTTTTTACCTGTTTGCAAGTTTGTTATACCCTAAACCTGAATACCTCCCATACAACGCAAAAATCGAAAACTGCAAAACTAAGCTCATAATAAACTTCCAACAATAAAATTTGGTATGTATATACTTTATATCAAAACACGCTCATCTCCCATTCAACCAAAAAATTGAAAACTCACTTTATATCAAAACACGCCCATCTCCCATTCAACCCAAAAATTTAAAACTCAATATGTAAGCTTCTGTTCAACCTACAGAGATAAAATTTGGTACGTATGTTTTGTTTAACAAACCAAAGATGTTTTTGAAAAATGGACGTCATCCGCCCACGGACACGCCTACCTCCTATACAAACAAAAAAATTGAAAACTGTATAAATATGCTTATGTTTGTCTAACAGAGATAAAATTTGGTATGTATGTATTTTATACTAAAGCTAATGTGTGTTCAAAACTTGGGCGTAGTCCGTCGACTAACACGCCCACCTCCCATTCAATCCACAATAGTGAAAGCACTAAAAGGGCATTAACATTTGAGTCTTTTATTTTGGTTTTTATAATAGTATTTGTAATTTTTGTTGACAGCGTGTTTATTATATATGCTTTCAGATAAGATCACAAAGTGAAGTGATTTTTTGTGTGCAGCCTAAACAAAGGACGTTATTGACCAAAAAAATCCCCGTTTCGTCTGCTCAAAAAATCTTTTATCGTTCAGTTTAGCAGTGATGTCAACGTTCAAGAAAACACCACTGTTAATTTGGAGATAAATTGATCCTATAAATAAGTTTCCAATGCATTGGAATGTACAAACTGGTATTACTTTTAACGGCACCACAATTTTCAGCAACGTTTCGAAATGTTTAACAAATCTAGCTCGACGCATTGCTTGCGGATCATATTTTTAGAATTCTTACATTTTTAATCCTTTGTCCATATTTCCGATATGGTAACTGATAATTTTGCCAGAACAATGCAGAAAATCTGATGACATCAATGCCTTTTCAGGTTAAATCGGGGGTTTTTGTTTTTGTTGATAGAAAATATACTGGCCATTTTATATTGAAGTGTTTTATTAGTTGTACTTAAAATCTCCGAATTGGCTCAAATTTTTTTCTTGAATTGGTTTAATGATTAGAAACCAAATCCGAAGTTATACATTTTTGCAATCATTTTTCGCGGCCAAAATAGGGTCTACTTTGAGACAACGTAGCTCAGTCAATTTAAATACGATTTTCGTAAATAGGTCATTGGAAAAGTTTTTGTCTACTTTAAAGGAAAAATATAACACTTTTGGAAATATTGCAGTAAGTCAACCCATTTTTAACTTCAAAGTATAATGCCATCACCAGACGCTATAATTTTTTTTAACTTTCATAATATAAGCTGTTTTAAGGTTTCATTACCTTTCTAGCGATATAATATTAAGGTATACTCTTAAAGAGTTCGGAAGTTTTAGCGATACAACGTGAAGTGTTAATGAATTTTCAATACAAATTCAACAAATTTTTAATACAAAAACAAATGAGAAAAAATATTTTATGAAAATTTAATGTAAGAAATGTAATGGCAGCTAGTTGAATTTTTATTGAAATTTCATTAATATTTCACGGTTTTCAATCTTCTAATTCCATCTAGAACGTGAAAATTATAAAAGTTATAAAAATGAAAATTATAGCGTCTGATGCTGCATGGCATTAAACTTTTAAATTAAAAATTGATTGACTTACTGCAGATTTCTATGTTTTAGTTTGGTTTTCATGTACAATAAATTTTCGCTCCAAAAACGAAATAATATTCGGTAAGGCCTAAGAACGTATAATTTTTAATTTTCAATAAAATGGTTTCGAGTATCTAAATTTTTTTTTTACTTTTTTAAAAATATTTTTTTAATAAACAGTTCATTTGCATACACAGTCCTTAGAATCCAAGGAGACGCCGCACACTGGGGATTTCGCGGAAAAAAGTCAAATTGTCAACATGGTCTTCATGCAACATGCAGTGATATTTTGATATTAAAGACTAAATGGTACAGTCAAATCAAAAACAATTACTTCAATCTGACTGGTAGTTTTATTTTTATGCCGTTTCAAACTCCGAACTTGTCTGTTTTACCGAACTAACTTAATATAAACCTAAGAATTTCAAGACGAATATTATTTTACTATGTGAGCTAACGTGTTTTTTTTTATTTTTTATTTAAAGTAGGATATATCAATATACTAAAATTTAAAAAATAAACTCGGCAGAGACTTCATTTAAATGATTTTTTTTTTTTTTATGAACTTATAACTAAAATCCCGTTTTTTTCCATACATTTGGATCTGAAATTTTAGCTGTACTTGCCTATGTTTGGAAATCACTACTAATACATTGCCTCATATCTGTTCTTACATTTTTAATCAATTTCAACTGCAGCCAGGTGCACCTTTCAATAAAACTTATATTTTTATCCGTCCGTCCGTCCGTCTGTGTGATTATATCTTGCAAGGAATGAAGAGAATCAGGTAAGATATTTGAATGAAATTTGGCACACATATTGATATGGACCCGGGGATGAGCCCTATGATTTTTTTTTTGGATACGCCCACAATTACGCCCACCTCCCATACCACCAACTATTGAGAAAACACAAAAAATTTGCTAATAATTGAGCTAGAGTGACAAAATTTAGTATGTGTATATGTTTTATCAATTCTTAGTGGATTACCAAAAATGGGCGTGATACGCCTACAAATACGCCCACCTTCAATACCACCCACAACACTCAAATTTTATATAAACCCACTTAGTGTAGGGTATTTCATAGTCGGGCGACGAAGTTAAGGCTATGTTAGAATAATACATACATAATAATAATAAAATTTATATGAAAAATTCGTTTGTTTTTATATGGGCGTGGCCGATTTTAATGAAACTTTCACAACTTTTTTATTTTGTTAATTGTAATGTCTGTGCTAAATTTCAACATGTTCGGAGCAAAAGAAAAAATGTATGAATTATTCATTTTGAGTTATATGGGCAGTATATGATGGGCGTGGCCGATTTTAATGAAACTTTCACAACTTTTTTATTTTGTTATTTGTAATGTCTGTGCTAAATTTCAACATGTTCGGAGCAAAAGAAAAAATGTATGAATTATTCATTTTGAGTTATATGGGCGGTATATGATGGGCGTGGCCGATTTTAATGAAACTTTCACAACTTTTTTATTTTGTTATTTGTAATGTCTGTGCTAAATTTCAACATGTTCGGAGCAAAAGAAAAAATTTTGTATGAAAAATTCATTTTGAGTTACATGGGTGGTATATGATGGGCGTGGCAGATTTTTATGAAAATTTATATTTTTCTTAATAACGTTAATTTAGTGCTAGGTGCCAAGTTTTATCACTCTACAAGCACTCCTTATAATTTTTTCCCAGAAATGTATGAAGCCATCCCCACTGTGCGCTGTGTCTACTGAACGTGATCCAATAAGGACCAAATTTTGTTCGAAATATTCTTAGGTGTAACCGAAGCTAATTTCGTTGTTTGAGGAAAAATTAAATGGTCTTAAAATTAGGGTTCGGTCTCATGTACACTCAATTTAAAATTTTTTGATTTGATCCAATAAAACTGATTGACCAATGTCGCCATTCTTATATATTTTCATTATGTATGAATTGTATATAATTGCTTGAAAAGTCTAAATAAATAGTTTTTAACCTTTTTTTAGCTCAGAAATCTATTTTCGTTTTCCAAAAACGACATTTTAATTCTTTAACACGAACTAAAACTTAATGAAGATCTGTAACTTTTAACATCTTGTTTTAAAGCAAGCAGCATCTTGATGAAAATTGTTCCATTCAACTTAATTTAAGGATTTTGAAAATAAATTTTACCACACCCTTCAGTATCGTATCAATACACTTACACCTGTTAACTAATTCGAACACACCATTTCACACATTGATTACACTATGCCCCAATATTTTTAAATTTTTTTCTCGCTTTTTTCAAGTCTATCTTGTATTCTACTTATCCAATTTTTATAATCAAGGCTATAATCAAAAATAACGTCAGGCAACGCATATGAATGAAGGTACTAAAATAGGACATTTTACTGGTTTATAAATTTTTGATTCAAAGCAGTACAATGTTCAATTACTTCCGCACTGTAATTCATTTATAACACGATTTTATACTTACGCTTGTAGCGCTCTTTGTCTCAGCAAAAATAAACATTTACGCAGCATAAAAAACAATATAGATAAACATTTACGAAGCATAAACATATCATACCTAAAACTTAAGCAACAAAGACTTAATCACTTGAAGTCTCAGCGCCAACTGAATGAGACAACTTCCTGCGTCTGCTCTTGTACGTAAAACATCCCTTATTTAAAGCACTTTAAGTAAAAGAAACAATAACAACAAACACAATCGGAGAGGAAAAGAGCGAGAAAGCTTTACGCTGCAGCGCGCTGGCTGTGTATCTAACGATTCAATGCAGCAATGATTTTTGGATTTGATTTTTTTGGCTACTTTTTAAACTCAAGTTTTAATAACTTTTAAGAGCAGTTTTAAAGAAAAAAAGTACGCCAACGACCAAGTTAAACATGTTGCTTTATGTTAGTGAAAGAATTACAAAAATCAGTTGAGTAGTTCTTGAGTTACACGTCTACGTAGATACGTGAGAAGCCTTTTATATAATAGTATAGATAAAATAATATATATATTCACAGATTATTAGAAACGCTTAGTTTTTACATCTCAACTGTACAAATTTCATGTTTGTAAGATAAAATTGGTTTCTATGGGCATTTTCTACCTAAAAGGCACACAAAAGTAAACAGAAACTGGTTTTATGTTTCTGTTTGTGTTTTTAGGTAGCAAATGTTGTGTTTGTATTTTTTGTGTTTTTTTGTTTGTGTTTTTAGGTAGCAAATGTTCAGCTACGGTAGAAAAAGAATACATTCCAATAATTTCGTCAGTATAAGTTGAACAGTTGAACAATGAAGTTGAAGAAAAATTAACCGCAAAATAGAATATTTAACTGAAAGACAATATATGCGTTTGAGTGAAGAAGCCAGAAGCAGATATATTGAGTCTATTCTTGATAATATGACTGTGGATGACGACGCTTTAGAGCCAATTGAGGAAGAAGGAGAGGTATTTACGGGAGAAGTGCAAGACTCAGGATGTGAAGACAATGACAACGAAATTCCAGCCAATGCAAATTGAGCAAGATGTATTTGAAGATGAAAGTGACAGCGAAACTGATATGGTTGAAGAAAATGCACCAACATCAAGCACAACAGAAAGTATGATTTCACGTGATGGTACTCAATGGCAACCAACACCACCTGTTTGTCAACAAATAAGGAGTCACAACATCGTAAAAACTCGCAGTGGTCCATTACGAATGACGGAAAGTATGACTGGCATGCAATGCTTCAAGAGTTATTTTACAATAGAAATGGTCGATATAATAGTGCGTCATACCAACAAAAAAGCCAATTCAACTTATGATGCCTACAATGCAGCAAACCCAACAAAGCGTCAATTGAAGTGGAAGGATACGACAGTGGCAGAAATATACGCATTCATTGGAATGCTGATAATGGCAGGCGCAAATCATTCCAATGATGAAAATGCAAGGGACTTATGGACGCAATTGTCTCATACTCTATTTCGTGTAACAATGGGATTAACCCGCTTCTGGGATCTTATTCATTTTATACGTTTTGATGACGCGAGAACAAGAAACAAGAGGCAGCGCACAGACAAAGCTGCTCCAATACGAGATATTTGGGTAATGTTGAACGCCAATCTCTGAAAATATTATGTGCCTACAGAAAATTTAAATTTAATCGACGAACAATTGTATCCGTACCGCGGCAGAACAAAATTTACCATGTATATTCCATCGAAGCCTGCGAAATATGGGATCAAGGTGGTGGATATGCGATGCTAAAAATTCATATCCTCTTCGTGGCCAAATATATACTGGCAAACAAGACAGTGGTTGCGAAATCGGTGCAGGCGAAAGAGTAGTCAGAGATTTGGTTGGGCCATACCAGAATAGCGGACGTAATATTACCATGGATAATTTTTTTACGACACTGCCACTAGCAAAGCAGCTGATATCCGTCAAACTTAGCATTGTTGGAACACTGCGGCGAAACAAAGCCTAGAGAGGAAAACAAATTCCGTAATATTGTTGTTGACTCTGCATGATGATGCAACTGTAGAAGAAAACGGCAAACCAGAAATCATCAATTTTTTATAACAAAACAAAAAGGTGGCGTGGATGTTATGGACCGGACGCTTCGGGAGTATACCACACAGAGACACACAAAAAGGTGGCCTTTGTCGTTTTTGTACAATATGCTCGATATTAGTGCTTTCGCGGCATACACTATATTTTATGATAATAACAGAACTGTTCCATATCAAACAACACGGAGAAAACTGCGCCAATAATAGAATAAAGAGTAGCTAATCGACAAGTAACGCACCATTTTTCCACCAAATTAGCAATTGAGAGCTTTTTGGGAAGACCAATGGAGACGGTAACCTATACCGAGCAACCATCTACTTCTACGGCTGCTTCTACTGATGGCAGGACACCAATAACAGGATGCTGCTATTTGTGCGCTTCTTTGCCAAACAACAGGAGAAGAAAGACGAGAAAAGTCTGCAACGTTTGCAAGAAACCAGTTTGCGATCAACATACTCAAACAATATCAAAATGTTTTCCATGTTTCAACAATGACTCAACAAAAAACATCAAATATTAGAAATAAGTTAAAATGAATAAAATATAAATAATTTCAATAAAAAACAATTACAGTTCATTTTTTACACATCAATTAACACTTTGAAACAAAAAAAATAAAACAAACGTTTTTTCTTTGAAATATTAGGTAATTTGCACTAACGTACCCCGGTACCCTGGTCATGGACCCCTGTATGCAAAAATATTAAACTCATTTTTTAGTTAATATATTTAACCAAATTTGATAAACTTTTTTCTAGTCTCTAAGTTTAGCCGAAATCTCTGATGATCCGGAGTTTCATGTTGATATCTTCAATAATAAAGGAACAGCAACACTTCAAGTTCAAAAAAGTACCCGGGTACCCGGTTATGGACCGTAGGGTTAAAAGTATGCGTTTTCATTGTTGTATGGCGTATAACTATTCGTTTTTAAAATGTGCGTGTTACTTATTTTTGTTTTCTCAGTGTACTGTATTTTACATATTTGATTCAATTTTAAACTGATTGATACATTGATACTGAAATAGTAATAAGTATTTGAAGTGTTACTCTCAGGTTTGGAAAAACAACTTCTCCATACGAGATTATAAAGGTAAGAAGCTCTTATTGATTTTCAAATTCTATTTCTTTTCTACTACGAAGAAGCATATTGCAGTCACATATTTCAGTCACATATTTATTTGTATTATAAAACTCACCCAAAACTTTTACAATTCTTTTCAAGATCGTTATCTGGATTTTCCTTACTTAAAAAGTTTTGAACGTCCAGTAAAAACCTTCGTTTAGAATTTAGATCCCTTAGTCATGTAAATTGTGAACTTATTTCCTGCTGCTGATCAAGATCGCTTTTCATAACACTAGATTGTTCGCTTTCTGCTTGAAGGCCAACATTTCGAGTCAATTCTCCAGGCATTTCTCGGCGACATTTTAAACGGATTGTTGTATCGATTCCCCATTTGTTACAAAGATTCTTAGCCTTTTCGATAACCTATTCAAAAATCTTGTTTTGAATTGAAATCTGAGCTGCAAACTATCAATTATCTTAAAGAGTTCATGCCAGAAATGGACTCAAAATATGATATTTAAATTCGGTATATTTTGCAATAAGATTGCTGCTTCATTTCCGGTACCACTCGTGGCAGTATTTTATCTGCTAATTTTCCTAATGCAGATTACACTAATTCTAATTACAGATTCACGTTTTACAGTTTTTTAAAGCATTTTTTAACTATTCCCATCGTGATAATGTTGAATATGTTATTTTTTTTTAAATAATTCTTTGTTGAACGCCAGATAAGTGACTTGACATAAAGGCAGCATTATCATAGCATTGTACTCTCAGTTGGATAACTTAACTATTGAATTAATTAAGTTAAAAACAAATTTTTTGTAATATTTTGTTTGTCTTGAGAGTGATTTGGCGCCCCTCTGGGAGTTGCGCCCGGCGCATGATAGACCCCCTGCCCCCCTCGCTACGCCACTACTGCGGTAAGAACCATTTTGATAACTTAAACTTGTTTAATTATAATTTGATTTCATGTAGAAATAAACACTTGCAAGTAATCGCAAGCAAGCGTATACCGCATAATTATGCATGTTTTACTTGCTGTTAAAGGCAAACTCTCCGACAGAATGCAATTTTCTTTCGCATTTCTGGACAATGCAAATCAGCGCAGCCTAAGTTCCGCTGCGACGCCGCCGCCAGACTCCAAGCAGTGAGTCTTCATTTTTGTGCTCCTCTGCCGTGAGCATCCGCCGCCGGAGACTCCCATTCCGAGAGCCTCAACATCGCATACATCTGTAATGCAAATCTACGCAGTTTAAATTCAGCTGCAACGTCGCCGCCAGACTCCAAACAGTGAGTCTTAATTTTTGTGCTCCTTTGCCGTGAGCATCAAACAACGATAATTTATTTCAGTGCGAAATTATGAATCGCACGCCACCTCGCCGCAGCCCAAGACTGCAGAATGAGTCGGAGACACCCACCACCTCAAGTTCTGTGTCACATGTTACCGTTCCAGGCACCACCGTCACAGCGGACACCGCCACAGGTATGCCTAAATTAGCTGACACTCATGATAAGCCGATTCCCTCAACTGCGAACGTGGTATCAACGCACGCTTCCTCTACTAGTGCCCATGCCGTTGCGCCAGCAGCAGAGATTGTCCTTCAAGCAGAATTGGAGCGCCAGCTAGAAAAAGCAAAGGAAAGGTTATGTGAAGGTGAAATTGAGCGCCAAAGGTTTGCGCAGTTGCCGCAAAAAATCACTTCAACTGCTGTCTCTGTCAGACAGCCGTTATCAGAGGCGCATAACGTTACACCTTTACACTCAGCAGCACCGTCATCAGAATGCAACGTAATATTTGCTGGTAAAGAACATGTTGCCAATGTGCTGCCAAGCAACACGATATCCAGCAACATGACATTAAGCAACATGCCGCCAAGCAACATGATGTCCAGCTACATGCCGCCAAGCAACATGATATCCAGCAACATGGTTCCAAGCAACGTGGCATCAAGCAACATGCCACCAAGCAACATGATGGCCCAGCTACATGCCGCCCAGCATAACGACATCCAGCAATATGCTGTCAAGTAACATGCTGCCTGCCAATACGACAACAGCTGCCAATATGACTCTAAGCAACATGTTGCCAGTCGCCCTTATGCCAACAAATACTCATCGTTTATATTTTCAGCCTTCCAGCATGCCTAGTGTTTCGCAAACATCGACGCAAACGTACAGCGGTATGCAGTCGCCCTACTCAAGCACTACTGATTCTGCAGCTTGTGTATAAGGGAACCCAATTCAACAAATGCTTCCAGCCTTCAACGTTCATGAAACGTGCCACGCAAAGTTCAGGATTTGCCAGACTTCAGCGGTCTGCCAGAAGACTGGTCCATGTTTTACACGGCCTTTATGGACTCCAACGCTGTGTATAATTGCAGCAATTTTGAGAACAGCCAGCGCTTAAACAAAAGTCTCAAAGGCGAGGCAAAGGAATTGGTCAAGTAATTGCTGATACATCCTGACAACGTTGCATCTGTTATGGAGCAACTGCAGTTTCGCTTCGGCCGCCCCGAGCAACTTATTCGTAGCCAACTAAAAATCGTTCGTGACGTCACGCCAATTTCCGAATCGGCTGTTATGAGGATAATTCCCTTTGCAGCCATAACAATAAATTTAGCCGTATTTTTAAAGGCTGTGAATGGAGAGCATAATTTAGCAAGCCCAACATTGCTGGATGAACAGGTAAGCAAGCTGCCAATGAGCAAGAGAATGGAGTGGGCCAGATGCACCGTAAATATAAAACCGTATCCAACCGTGCAACATTTTAGCGATTGGCTAAGTGATATTGCTAACTTCATGTGCATCGTGCAAGATAGTGAGCCTCGAGAGCTACAAGGCCGTCCAGTATTGCACGCTGCCGTAAGGCAACACACGATTCCAATCAAATGTTTAGTCTGCCAGGGACAGGACAAAGTAGCTGAGTGTCCGTAATTTGTAAATGCTCCCGTATCTGAAAGGTGGTCAGAAGTCAAACGCCGTCGACTCTGCTTTACATGTCTTAAAGTTGGGCATGTAATGCGTGACTGCCGACAAGGTAAGCCCTGTTCAATAGAGCGATGTCACAAAAGACATCATAAGCTATTGCATGAATCGCACACGCCAACAAGTGCTAGAGATGCCGTGTTAAGCTGCGCAGCGAGTACAGCTGAAAACAAGAAGCTTTTATTCAGAGTTATGCCTGTCACTTTGTTTGGTCCAAATAAGCGTGTCGACACAGACGCACTGCTCGGTGAGGGTTCATCGGTGACCATGATGGACAGCGCTCTGACAAAAGAGCTTGGCTTAAAGGGAAAACAGCAGCAACTGAATATCCAGTGGTTTGGCGGAAGAGGTGCACATGAACCTTCGGTATTGGTTGACGTGTATATCAGCGGTGTTGGTAAGGGTGCTAAGCATATGTTGCGCAACGTTTATTATATTTCAGACCTGAAGCTGCCTATGCAAAGCCTGGATGAAAGAGGTCTGAGCAACGACTGCCGTCCATTAGAGTTGCCAACTCAACCTTATTCGAACGTGACCCCTCAGCTACTCATAGGTCTTGACCACTGTCATTTGGGTTTACCCTCAACAACTCTTCGATTAACCAAAGATGGTCCCTACGCCGCTAATACTGAGCTGGGTTGGGTTATATTTGGACCAACTAAAGGAAGAAGCATTGAAGAAGAAGCTTACACATGAGTCTGCAGAATGAAGAGCAACTTCATAAAATGGTAGCTGACTACTTTGAAGTCGAAAGTTTTGGAGTTAAAGTTTTGCCACCCATCGCAAGTAATGCTGAATTACGCGCCAAAAAAATACTTGAAGCCACTAATAAAAGGGTTGCCGATCGGTTCCAAACAGGATTATTATGGAAAAACGATACCATTAACCTTCCTGATAGCTACGCCATGGCCTTCAAACGTTTAACCAGTATCGAGAGATAGATGAAACAAGATAAGGACTTTTCCGCTGCCTACAATAGAATCATTGAATCATACGTTCAGCGAAACTATGCCCGCAAGCTGGAGCCAGCTGAAGCCGCCATTACGGGACCAAAAACCTGGTACCTGCCACATTTTGCCGTGGTCAACCCAAACAACCCAGCAAAGATCCGCTTGGTATTTGATGCAGCAGCGGAAGTAAACGGCATGTCTTTCAACTCTCAACTGTTGAAAGGCCCGCAGCAATATCGCCGCCATCCTGTTTCATTTTCGAGAAGGTGCTGTAGCAGTCTGTGGAGATATTCGAGAGATGTTTCATCAAGTGCTTATTCAACCAGATGATAGATCATCACAGCGGTTCCTGTGGCGCTGTGCTGATCAAGAAAGGCCACCTGACATCTACGAAATGATGGTGATGACATTTGGAGCTGCCTGCTCACCATGCTCAGCACATAATATCAAAAATCTGAATGCTCTGGAAAATCAAAGTCATGCCCCCCGTGCCGTGAAGTCAATTTTGGAATACCATTACGTCGATTATTTTGTCGACAGCTTCGAATCGACGGCACAGGCCATCAAAATATCTAAACAGGTACGTGACATTCATTTTGCAGCAGGGTTTGAGCTACGTAATTTTGTTTCAAACTCGCCAGACGTTATTGACGAATTAGGAGGCAGCGAGTCCAATTTATCCATCAATGCAAAGACAGCTTAGCCTCGGAGAAGGTACTTGGCATGTTCTGGCAACCAACAAGCGATGAGTTCAAGTTCGAACTGAAGTTTGACTACGTCGATAGACGCATCTTGGAAGGATCACGCATACCAACGAAGCGAGAATTGTTAAGCGTCGTAATGTCGATCTTCGACCCACTCGGGTTCCTGTGCCATGTGACCATAAGTGCGAGGTTGTTATTAAGAAAAGTATGGAAGAGAAGTGTTGGTTGGGATGAGCCACTGCCAAGTGATGTCAACGCCGGTTGGCAAAGATTTCGCCAGGACATGACTGAGATCATCCATTGCCGAATGCCACGATTCTACTTTGGAGGAGGCGCACCATGTAAACTTCAGCTCCACGTATTTTTCGATGCAAGCGAGGAAGCATTTGCTGCTGTTGCTTACTGGAGAGTTGTCAATGTGATGGACGAGGTGGAGTTATTGTTCGTTTGTGCCAAAGCAAATAGTGTTCCATTGAAGCTGCTGACTATTCCACACCTTGAACTGCAAGCCGCCGCACAGTAGGAAATTTTGTATGGAGAGGCGGAAAAAAATCCATAATTTTGAGCCCCGTAATTTTTTTTTAACGAAATTTCGTATACATGCTTTGATACTATGAACACATTGTAGTGGTAAAAATTAGTACTATCCGCCTACAGCTTCATGCATTTGAATCGATGTTTTTATTTTTAAATTTCAGTACATAAAGAAATAAATGTTTTATTTTACTATTTTGCACAAATTGATACACGAATTGTTATTTTCGGAAATATTTACCAAATAATAATATGAAATCAACAAAATTAAATGTTCTTCAATGTTTTGTATTGGTTTCAATAAATTAAAGTAACACAATTTGAATATAAATCAGTTATAATAAAAACAGTAAATATTATACAATAGCGAATAGTAGCAGTGCGATCAAAGAACATAATTAAAAACGTTGAACAAAAATTGTTAAATTCACAAAAACCGTGTACACAACAACGAAACAAGTATTTAAAATTGTAATGAATGTAAAATTATGAATTATTGTTAGTAAAATTTTTTAAAAAAAATTGAAGATCCTCTGGTATGTGCGATTGCTTTGACAATGGGTCAGCTCGGAAAGTATTGATGTAAGGATCAGAAGCAGCTAGTAGCATGTTAAACGTATCTGTGTTTGTTAAAGTCCGTGAGCATTTCCGTGAAAATTCTAAACGGTATTTTCGGTAGTTCTTGTTCTGTGCTTCCTGAGCTTCTTCAGTGAGCATACCGATTGGCAACAACGCAACTGACATTATTCTGCTTCCATGTATAAGCACCTTATGGACCGTATTAGGCATATTATACCAGCTGTACAAATTAACAAATAATTGTGCTGTGGTTTTGCAGTATTCGCCGAACTTTGAGCAATCAATTTCATTACCACAATTAATAACATCTAATATATTCCGAAATCGTGTTATTAATTCTTTGTCTACTCCAGTGATATTAGCTGTCAATTCCGGATCTTTGAAAAAGCGTCTCGAGGTATTTCCGTCATTGCTTGTTCCAATCCCTTGCTTTACAAAATCAACTTTGAGTCCGGTTTTTTTGAAAAATGTATCTTGTATTTTCCTTTTTTCGACTTCCATCAGCTTTTTTGTGTTTGAATCTACTCTCCACTTTTGAAATGACTTTTTATACGCAATGTGCAGAACACATTCCATGAATTTGATTCTTGCATGAAGCGGGGACATACCTAATTGCAATGCTTCATAAGACTCTGATTTTGCGGCCACAAGCTCCAAGTTGTTCATTTCTGAGGGCTTTGCTTTACAAACAGGACAGACTGCAGATGATGATGTGTTTGTTAATGCCTGAGCTACTTTGCCGTCAACCATGGTAAGAACAAGTTCATGCTTTATTTGAAAAGTTTTGTTTTTTAATTTAATATAAGTTTTTGTAAGATTATTTATTTCACCACGGACTCGTTCAACTTCTGCTCTGGTTGCGTCTGAAGATTCCTTAGCAAAACAAAATCTGATGGGTCGGCAGTATCTCGTTGAAGATGGTCTTGGATTACACCAGTTTTCAATACTGTGGTTTGAGGTTTCGCAAAGGTAAAGTGGTGCGAGCGATGTGAGAAAAATGCTTGCGTCTGTTACATTTTCATCACCAAATTTTTGCTTGAACTCGTTATGACCAGATGACCCATCACATCCCCATTTTGTTATAAGCGTTAAATTATCGCTCATGACTGATAGCTCTTCTTCGTTTTTAGTTTTTAAAATCCGAGCACTAGTGTGATCTAGCAGAGCTTGTAAGCTAGATTTTGCTAAGGTCTCCGTTACGTTCACGTTTATTGGATAGCAATCCTTCTTTGCATTGGTGACCTTAAGATACGGTGGAAATATATCATGACCAATATTTTTAGTTGCTGCCTTTAGTATTTCGTATTGATGCTTTGATAAGGATGCATCCAATAACAAAGCCAACGCTTGCTCAGGACTAAAGCCGTTTTGTGACTCTGGAACAAGTTTCTTGGCTGCTGCTGCAAATAGCTCTGCTGGAGTATTTTCGCACAAAGACCTTACCTTACTGCGTCTTGTTCTTTTACTGCATTCTAAGAACGCTTTTTTGGGTCGTCCGCGTTTTATAGAAACCAATTCGTCACTATTATTTTGATATGAGAGCACAACAAATTCTTTTTGCAACCACTCGTTATTCTTAAGCATAAACTTTTTCTTGCATCGTTTTGCTTTTTGCCACTTACGAACAAATGTCGGCAAAAACGTTTTATTGAGTTTACCGCGAATTTTTTCAATTAGTCTAACAGATAATTTTGGATATTTTAATTTAAAACTTTTTAAAATTTCGATTTCATTTTTATTTTTTAATAACGTAAGTTCGAACACATCACTATTTTTAATCACAATTTTAGCCATTGTATCGAAAAACGCGCAGCTCAATATCTAATTTTATAAAACTTTCGATGACATTTAAACAAAACCAAATAAAAAAGTAGATATTCAATATTGTGGAAAAATCAAAAGTTATTTGTCGATCCAATTTTAATTTTTTATTTTAAAGGTCAATTTACCTTTTTAATCATCTCCCTTTCATGTTCAATATTTAAATTATTAATTTTTGGTCAAGATTCTGCAAAAATAATGCTTTTCGCGTTTACTATTATCGAATTGGGCACTATGCATAGCTATTATGTTGACTGAAAAATGTTATTGAAATTGAGGTTAGGAACTTAAAACACATTTTTACACTAAAAAGGGCAGCTAGAAGCAGCTAAAAATATATGAGTTAATTTAAGTAGGTTTTATATATAATACAGGTATATGTCTCCATTTGCCGGAATGGACCGCGCAAAAGATCGGGACCACAAAAGTTTTAGTATTGAAAAAAAAATATAAGATTATTTCTATGTAATATTCATAAAACACAGCAAATAAAGGCTTAATATTTTGGTGGATGTCATTCAAACAAACATTATTTTATAAAAACCTAATGGTAGTTTTATATTTTATTACACGGTTTGGTCAATATTTCACCTTGAAGATGCGTATTTTAAGAAGTCAAAAAATTTTTTTTTTTATTTTTCATGTTTGATATCCTATATTTCAACAAAATGATCAAATCCTTAAAAACAAATTATGGTGATCTATTCATTTAAAGTCCTTATTTGAAAATATAAAAGAAAAACTTCCACTTTCGTATGTTTAAAAATTATATTTATTGCCACTAATTTCCCACTGTGCGCCGTGCTTGGCACACGCTTAATGGTGACCATCGTCGAATACCACTCAATCCACATAGTCTCCTGCGTTTTATGGAGTGACTCGAGAACCGTCGCTATAAGCCCTTGTGGGCTACACCGTATCGCCGAAATCTTAGCTGCTTATACGCCAGCTCAGTGGAGGTGGTTACCTACGCAAGAAAACATCGCTGATGAAGCTACACGCGCCAAGCGTAATAAAGACTTAAGCCTGACATCACACTGGTTCCAGGGTCCCAAATTCCTACTGAGCGACGAAGAGCACTGGCCAAAGGCACTCACCAAGAAGCAGGGGCCAGAAGATGACGAAGAAATAATCCGCCCAAAGATTTCTTTAATATCTGTGAGTAAAAATATTATAGATTTTACTAAATTTTCGTCATTTGCTAGACTAAAAAGGGCAGCTGGCTGGGTTGTCAGATTTACCGTGCCCGTCCAACTGCTACTGTCAACGGCCTGAAGTAGTCGACTCCGGTGAATGTGAAGGGCCTCACGTACGGCGTTAGGCGGTCCTTAGGTAATGAACCCATAAGTGGCGTTACCGACATTGCTTTGGCCTGGTCAGATTAGCAGAACGCCTCTTATGCCGCCTTGTGCAAAGACAAGCATTCGCTGAGGAGTTTAAGATGATTGAAGAAGAGAAGTCGCCGCAACCAAAAAGCTTACTCTATAAAATATCGCCGTTTATTGATGAATTCGGAATGCTTCGAATCTCAAGCCATTCTTCTAGCAAGTTATTGGTTCATCATGAGCATCAAAGGATGCACCATCAAAATATAGAGGCAACCATATATGCAGTTTGACGTAAGTTTTGGATCCCACGCCTCAGACAAGTCTTGCGAACAGTGATCTCCAGTTGCGTTGGGTGTAAAGAGGCCAAAGCAATGCCGGTAACGCCACTTATGGGTTCATTACCTAAGGACCGCCTAACGCCGTACGTGAGGCCCTTCACATTCACCGGAGTCGACTACTTCAGGCCGTTGACAGTAGCAGTTGGACGGGCACGGAAAAACGGTGGGTGGCATTATTAACCTGCTTAACAGTCCGTGCTATTCATCTGGAGGTAGCTCACGACCTGTCGACCGATTCCTGCATCATAGCAATCCGCAATTTCAGCAATCGCCGTGGTATCCCGTCAAGAATGCGTTCAGACAATGGAAAAAACTTTATTGGGGCTGATAACGAAGCTAAGCGATTCTCAGAAGTCTTCGATAGTGAGCGGATACAAAGTGAGGTATCAGCGAAAGGCGTTGGAGGAAGGGGTGTGGGAAGTAATGGTCAAGTGCGTCAAACGTGTTTTACGGCACACTGTCAAAAAAATTGCCCCGCGTGGGCATACATTGACGAGATTTATCATCGAAGCTGAGAATGTTGTGAACTCTCGACCACTCACGCATATGCCGATAACAGCCGATCAAGAGGAGCCTCTCACGCCCAACCATTTTCTGCTTGGGTCGGCAAGTAAAATAGCCGTCAGTAAAATACAATACTCTTCGCAAACAGTGGCGCATTGCTCGGCAGTTAAGAGACCGGTTCTGGAAGAGGTGGATAGCGGAGTATCTGCCAACTTTAACGCGCCGCGCTAAATGATGCCAGCGAGCTAAGGAGCTCAGGGAAGGAGATCTGGTGTTCGTCTGTGACGTAAGCATGCTAAGAAGAGAATGGTGTCGAGGTCGCGTTGAGAAGGTTTACGCCGCCGCCGATGGAGTTATTCGACGCGCAGACGTACGTATATGTATTATGTATATGGTTATACTAATCAGTGTGGCGTACAGACCTTGTTTGTCTTGATACCTCCCACCGTTCTAGGCCAACACCATTTTTTTTGTATTTTTTAAACTGGATCCGCTATCGTTTGATACGCGATTTTTTATGAATTTTTAAAGTCAATATATTTTTCGAAAAAGCACACTTTCAAATTTGGAACATCACCAAAAATTGAAAAAAATTTTAAGAAAAGCTCCTGTCATACGATAATTATCATATAATTATAATTACATTATAATGTTAAGATTTAAATAAAGTCATTTTTTTCCAGATCGGACAATTTTTGCGACTCCCAGCGCTGCAACCACGAGGCCCCGTTTTTTTCTCTGTCGCCAGTTTGAAACTCTATAAAACCATGTTGGAGTGAAAAATATATTTTTTTGAATTTTTTTTCTTGTAATTTGTTCAATTCTCTACAATTATAAAAAAATTTTGGAAAATGTTTGTTTTTGACTGAGTTATGAATTTTTAAAAAAGGTCTGCTTTTTCTTTTCATCTCAACTTTTTTTTAGTTTCTTTTTCATCTATTTTAATTAACCCGATAATTTCATAAGTTATCATAATTTTAGCTTAATTAATTTTTTCTTTCAATGATACTATATTAACTTTGTAGAGTACCCTATAACCACCTGCACCATCACACTAATTATACACACATCACTAGTTGCTGTTTATACTCAAAGTAGTATAACACTTTTGTTTATATAAATTTAAAACGCTGTTTATTTATTGTAAGTTATTATATATTTATTAATGTTAACTCAATTTGACTATCATCAAAATCCTGTTATTTTACTTTTTAATGAGGTGCAAACCTCGAAATAAACTAATCAGAAACTAGTATTCATCTGCTGCCTTTTAATTTCAAGCCTTTAGAGCATTCATCTGCTGTAATATAAATAAAATATGCGATAAATGTGATCCTGCATAACACAGACCGATTTTCTGAAACGATAGCAGAAAGCGTCCAACCAGGCGGCGGCACCAACACACAACGACACAAACCAACATACCCGGGTCCGAAAAATTGTCACCGTGGCGGTACCAGCAAAACGTAACACCGACACAAACGTCCAGGCGCGGTGACCGAATTTCAAAATTAGAAAATAAATTGGCCAATTTAAAAGCCAAATAAAGCGCAGAAAAGCCGCTAGCCACTTTCTAATCCCATCCAGAATCTGGGAAGAACTTGCGTATGAGCTGGAGCTCGAGAAGCTGCTGGAGCAGCAAAAATAAACACATACACACAATAACACGGCACATGAATTATTTAGAGTTAATTACCTTTATATTGTTTTTATAGTATTATTATTTAATTAAAACTAAAACTTACCTGAAAGAAAATGGACTAAAAAAAAAACCAACAACCCATTCTTTTTATAAATTTTTATATTAAAACTGTTCACACTTCAGCACTTTTAACTTTTTTTTATTTAAGCACTCGCGAACATTTTTGTACACCCACGCGACCGGCATTTTTTTCATTCATTGACTGAAACGTCAGTCAATCACTTGTTGCTTTATGCATCTTTCGCTTAAATATGTATAGTAGATTAGTACTAGAATCAGAGTGTGTTTCAGACATACTTTATATATATGTTGTTATAATACAATATTAATAAGGTAAATTTACATGAAACGAATTATTTATTGTTGGAAACATTTGAATTAAATAAAAAATAAATATAAAATATTAAAAATGTTTAAAATCTGAAATTTGAAGTAGAAAAAATTGAAAACAGAGAAGATTGGTGAGTTTAAAAGTGAAAATTCATACATTTATACGAAGAAAAAATAAAAATTATAAATAAGCTAAATTATGAAAGAAAATTTTTAAAACAAATTAAATTTTTTAAGAAAATAATTTTGAAAATTTATATATCTCCATAATAATAGAAGAAGAAAATTTGCCAAAAATGTCTTGTTTTGATATTAATATGGTAAGTAAAAACCTACAAGTTTTCAAAGGTAATTTTAATCAATCAGAGGATTTTATAACGCAATCAGAGTTATTGCATGATTTTATAAAAGTTGAAGATAAACCTTTTTATATAAAATACGTCTACAATTTTAAATTATCAGCCCAAGTTAACAGCATACTTGGACGCTCAAATAAGCCTGCAACATTTTTAGAGCTGAAGAATTCGTTGGAAAAAGCTTACCCTAATCCAAGAAATTTACAGCAAGTTTTAAGTGAATTCAGTGCACTTAAAATAGATTAACTATTTCAGAATTTAGAGAAAAAATAGCGGAACTTTCCGATCTATTAAGTAATTTTGAAATAAAAACAGTAAATAATCCAAAACAAATAGAAAATAATTTAATTTATAAAGTTAATAAAAGCATGTCTTTGAGTATGTTTTTGTGAGTGTTCCCTTCCAGTATTTTGGAAAGCAACTACACAAAACATTCTACCTCTCAAACTACGGTCCTAGTTGCAAAGAACAATGGTACCTTGATTGGAGGAATTATTAATTTTCTATTTTAAAATAATCCCCGTCAATTCTTTTCAAAAAAATCTATTTTTCTCTATTAATCCTTTCCTTTGCAAAAACTCTTCCACGGGCTGTAAAACCTTTAGGAAACATTTTTGGGAAAATCTTATTTCGAACCTGATAATGTAAACCTTTGGATTGAATAGGTGTAGCATTTTGAAAGAAAAAAATAGTCCCCGACATAGATCAATTTTATTTTCAATTACTCTTCATAGGCTCGCAATTGTTTTGAAATTTTATTCCTCACAGTGGTCAACACAGTACATATAATTTTGTGTCTCTTTAATACCTCAATATAAATTAAGCTGTTTACTGAAATTATAAAGAAGAAGATTAGCCTTTTATATGTGCTCATCACATAAGTAATTGTAATATAATCATAACCTTATTATACGAAGGCAGTCTCAACTAAATTCGGAAGCAATTAAATGATGGATGAAATCAAATTCAACATTATGATATCGCGAAAAGATTTTTCATATAAACAAATGCATATACCAATATTTTCAACAAAAACAGAATTAAAATAGGATGTTTTAAATATGTATTTTCATCCATGCATAAATCACTCACAAACTGCAAATTTCCACTGACTGAGAGGTATGAGTATATGCGTTATGATAAGGTTTTTTGATAGACCCGTGTAAGACCAAAAATTATCAACACGACCCCTGATGCTTGACATATTAAATGTAACAAGACAAAGGTATGTATGTGTTGTATGATAAGATTCTCACAACATAAACATCAAATGATTCATATCCAGGGGCGCAACCAGGCATTTTTTTGGGGGGCTTTTATCAAATGTAGAACTTATATGTAAAAAATATTTTACGCAATTATAGTAGCTGTTTAAACTTGTTCAAACGCATTGCCAGCAATATATTTTTTTTCAAAAAATAAATTTAAAATGGTCACTGTCATGACATTTTGTCCGTACAGAAGGTGGTAGCGGTCGTACGGCCATAATGTTTTGCAAGCGACAGTTGAACGCCATTTTACGGATTTTGTCTTTTATGGCAGTTGTACGAAGGTCCCAATAGGATTAGCAAAAATGCAATTTTTTCACCCCAGAGTGAAAATTTTTAATCCATACTTCATTTTGTTGTAAAAAAAGCCCATTGGCATTGGCCCATTGGCTGGTGAGTACTAACTATGCTCAATTGCGAAAGGAAAAAAACGCTAAATTTCTGACACCTAGGGATGAAAAACAAAGAGCCTGATTTGAAGGCTCTTATATTAATATCTAATATCTTTTATAAATATCTGATTAGAGAAAAATTTAACTTATTTTATTAAAAATAAGTTAGTAAATTTTATTTTATTATTTTATTAATTTGAACTTATTTTAGAGAAAATTTCTTTCATTATTTCGGTGGCGAATGACTCAACTTGTTCATGGTATTCACATGCATTTAAACTTATTGGAAATTATTGAGCTCTTTTCATTGATATACCGTATAGTGTGGTTTAACCAAAACTACACCAAAACGAATTTGAGGTGAAAACAATCCCAAACCAATTAATTTTGGGAGTGATTCTAAACTAAGCTATAATATTCTTGATATCAAGCCCTTATGTGATTGTTTATAATAAAATGAACACGCCCATTCGTGCATAAAATATGTATATATATATATATAGTTTTGTATCATTTATCAGAAAATAAATATGCTCACATGCGTCCAATATAAGAAATTTTCGTTTTGTTTGTCAAATATTATAAGCTCATTTGTGCCCAATGAATGCTATTTATAGATTGTTATTAGTATAAAAATGAATATGCCCAATCTTGAAATTTTGGAAATTTTATTAAAATATATCAAATGATAACAATATTTTCGTAAAAGAAAAACGATGACAAAATCTACAAGTAATTCAAGCAACAAAGGAACCCAAAAAAAAAAAAAGGATTACAGAAGCAAATTGCAAACAAGTAAAGAAAGTCTAAAGTCGGTCTACGCCGACTATGAAATACCCTAAACCTACTTTAAAAAAAAAAATAAAAAAATATTATTTAAAATGGGCGTGTCCGTGGTCGGATGAAGCCTATATTATGTATGCATTTAAATGTTGAAGAAAAATTTATACATACCATGTTTTATTCCTGTAGCTCACAGTTAATGCCTTTATTATGCTTTCGCTATGGGAGTTGGGCGTGTTCATGAACGGATTACTCCCAATTTTGGAACACACCTTTGTTTTGATATAAATACATACATACCAAATTTGATCTCTCTATGACGAACAAAATCTTATTCATTCAGTTTTAAACTTTTTGGGTTGTATGGGAGGTAGGCGTGTCCATGGGCGGATGACGTCCATTTTCCAAAACCATCTTTGTTTTGTCACAAAAACATACGTGCCAAATTTTATCTCTGTTGGTTAAACATAGGCTTATTTATTGCTTCAATTTTTGGCTTGTATGGGAGGTGGGCGTGTCCGTGAGCGTATTATACCCTAGACCTTTCAGGTTTAGGGTATAATTATATTTTCCCTGTCCAAATTAGATATATTTTATCCAACTAGGACAGGAAAAAATAAAATTTTCTTATTTATTTTCTGCACTTTTATACTAACAGGAACAAAAAAAAAATGATAATTACGTCGTTCGGTTGCTCATTGTTGATATGTAAACAATATGCATATTATTTTGTACAACAAAATTAATTATTTTACAAACAAGCCTCAGCTTACACTTATTTAGAACAAATTGACGCGTTAATCAAAAACATTTTCTGGCATAAACTCGAACGTGAAAAGCATGTTTTGAGATGGTTTTGAGCTGATTTCAGTTACGAACGCTTTGAGCTTGATTTTAGCTTATTTCTTTCTCTCCGTGTAAGTGCAACAATTATATAAAACGTGAGAAAGCGATACTCAAAAGCTTCCTTCAGCTAAATTGTTATTTAATTGCCATAATTACTGTTCGATTTTAGCAAATCTTGATATTTATGGATTTTAAGGAACGCAAAATTGATTTCTGGCAACCAGTTTTTAGACAAATGTTCGCCAGATAGCGCTTGACTAAAAAATTCATGATTTTCAAATATATATTTTTTTAAACGCCTATAAAAAACTTATTCTTCATAGTACTTACTTTTGATTTAACCACTCCATACGATACACGTAAAGAAAGAAGAGCTCAATACTTTTCCAATAAGCTTAAATGCATGAAAATACCGTGGAAAATACATATTTTATAGATTTTTAAAAAAAAACATTACATAGTTTTTAGGAGTACCTCTTACTTTTAAGTCAGTGTCCGGCTCATTTCTTTTTTCTCCATACATTCACTCACTTTTTTTTCGATTCGGCTTAATGTGCTTTCTGAAGGAATATAATATGAATAATTAAGTAGATTATGCATCAACCAAAATCTATTTGAAATAAACATTTGGGGTTTCCACTCATTTCATAGGAAGTGTGATTGCTTTTCATGTGACTCACTTTGATTGAATGCTATTTTGCTTGGTACTGCAATAATTTTTGGGGGGGATTCAAACTCCGAAACCCCCCTTTGGTTGCGCTAATGTTCATATCACAATAAACTATACAACAGACAATCTTGTACTTCTTGCCAACAAGCAGAATCTTGTACTTTCAGATTTGGAGATACCTAGTTATTACGTATAAATAAAATTCCCCAGAAAGTGTTAATTGTATGGGTCCACCCTTAAGTCTTCCCTATAAATATTTAGCCACTATCACTAACGTAAATTTGGAAGATTTCTAGCATGCCGAAGCTATTTATAAATATGAAATGAACAAATTGGAAAATTTAACTCTTGCTACACTATCAAATTTGGAATAACGATTGGAAAAAAGACCAGATGACAACAAATTCTGTATCTCGGGAACCAATCTTCAGTCCAACATGTACTATGTTACATAACTTAAACAAACACACATTAAGAGCAAAGATCATTACCCGTAGCACAGTCTTCATATGATAACCAAACGGAACTTTTATGTTAAATATTTGAGATAAAAAATTTTTAAAACTTAGGTTTTTTGACATAGAGAATCTATGTCAATTATTTAAGAACAGTACAAGTTTGGTTAAAAAACCAGAACAAACATCTCAATAACATCATAGTGTGCAGGATCTTTGTCTGCCTTGGAACTTGTTGATTGTTTTATTGTGCGGCGGTGTCGAAACTGATGTCAGCAGCAATCCCATCAACACGCAGTTTCGCCAGCTGCATATTGGGTATAAAATTCTGCATTGAATTAGTGCTGGCTGTAGCTCGTGGTTAACTCGTGGTGACTGCTGAATCGAAGGCATCTATTGACTCTTTATTTACGTTTACCGACAACGTGTCTTTGTGTCAAGCTGTTCGCCATTGAAGTGCAGTTGAGGAAGGATTGTTGTTGACATATTGTGAAAGACATGCTCGTAGATTTCGCCAATGCTCCTTGCAATCATGATATAATAAGGTGGATGCAGCGCTGGGCTGTGCTCTCTTTTCGTTATTGTCGATATTGCATGATCAACCAGGAGCACGAGCGCACCAATATAAAGCAAATGGTAAACGAAAGCTGGCCAAGACGTACCTGCGATAAACTGCTTTTAGAGCAGAATCACGGGAATTAAGTAATCACTTAATTAACATCCTTTATAATTAAAAAATATTTTAAACAACGCTTTCTTTCTTTGAACGACGTCGAAAATACTTTGCAGCGTGGATGAAACCAAACCAACAAAAATTGCGGCAACCACTACAAAAATTAATCCAACTTCATCTACAACAAGGTCATAAATCTACAATGCAGAATTACTGGCGATGCTATATGGTGCGAAAAATGGAGTGAAATGGAGTGAAATACCCCCAAGCAAAACGCCTGTCAATGAAAATTATGAAAGACGTGAATGGAGTTTAAACTTATTAAAATTTTAAGAAATAATTCCAATTGGCATTATTACTTTTTTGTCCGTTTTATAAGTAATAGAAATGTATTCCTAAATTCTTACAGAATACAAACAGTTGTTTTAACAAATTTTATATGTTCCAAACATAAATATAAAAAATGTTTTTCCATTACAAAATTTATTTTTGTGTGGTTAATCCTTGCTATTATATCTTATATATTAATACGCTAACACTTAACTTGAACCCACTTTTTCTCCATTTATAGACAACACATTTATTTATTTATTTATTTATTTGGCCAAACAAGGCAATTTACTTAATCTAATAGTTTTTGTAATTTTTTTGTTTTTATTGTTTTATTCTCTCTCTCCTTTCCTTGTTTTTGTGTTCAACGATATGAAATTCGATGTGGGCGTAATCCGCCCACCTGAACGACATGATTACAAGAACATGACAATAAGAAAAGGCAAGAAGAAAAGAACAATTAGGGGTAATATTACAATGCTTAGGTCTATGTTTTAAACATTATAATATAATTTATACAGTTATTCTACACCTGCTGAAACAAGGAGATAGAAAAGGGACTAGAGAGGGTTGACTTAGACGTGACATTCAGAGATGGTAAATGAATATTTAGGGTGAGAAAAACGATTTGGAAAGGGAACGCTTGAACATGGATTTGGACATGGGGAGTATATAGTGCTCGCTAACATTATTAAATATTCTACAACATCTATTTATGGGTTCGTTAAATGCGTAAATGGTATTGTGATGAGATTCTTTTAACAATTTTGTATATCTAGTTCTCCTTATTGGTTCATTAAATACAACTTTATTGGAAATGCATTCACTGTCGATGTTTCCATTAATAACATCAAATATAAAGCATGAACAAAGTAATATTCTTCTTGACGAAAGCGACATTATATTCAACATTTTCAGTCTAATTTCATATGGTGGTAAGGTTCTATAGTCCCGGGGATCGTACGAATCTCTCAAGGCAAAAAGCAAAAATTGTCTCTGAATTGATTCAAGTCTTTCACTATGCACTTCAAAAGCTGGATTCCAAATAACACAGCAATATTCAAGAATAGGACGCACTAATGTGCAGTATAAGGTTTTAGTTACCCATAAATTCTTGAACTCTTTTGCACGTCTTTTAATGAATCCAAGCAGTTTGTTTGCCCTGGATATGATATGATCATAGTGAAGGTTAAATCGCAACTTGTTATCTAGGATTACTCCTAGATCTGAAATGTGATTGACCCTGTTAAGTTCCACCCCATTAAGCATATAACTGCTACAAGTTTTTTGGGTTTTACGGGAGAAACTTATAACGAAGCACTTATTCACATTTAAAGAAAGCTTATTTTGAATACACCACTGTTCAAGAGATAAAAGCTTGTTCTGTAAGAATACTGAATCCACTTCTGATCTAACCACATGGTACAGTTTTAAGTCATCTGCATATAAGAGATGGGGGACATCGTGCAAAACTTCAGATATGTCTGCAATAAATATGTTGAAGAGAAGTGGGCCAAGGTGGCTACCCTGAGGTACACCTGACGAGACAACAATTTTCTTAGAAAGAGTTCCTTGAAATTTTACAAATTGGGATCTTTCACAAAGATAGGACTTGAGCCAATTCAGCAAAGAGCCTGCAATACCAAAATTCTCTAGTTTCTTCGTTAAGATTTCGTGATCAACACGATCGAACGCTTTACTAAAATCTGTATAGACTGCATCTATCTGATGACCTTTTTCCATTTTAATAAGAACATCCGATGACATGATTGTCAGATTTGTGGCGGTTGAACGTCCTTTACGGAACCCATGTTGCTGCTCATTTAAACGTGGGTTAATAACGTCCGTAAGTTTGAAACATATAATTTTTTCAAAAAGCTTCGGAATTGCTGATAATATCGCAATGCCCCTATAATTTTCAACTGATCTCTTATCACCGTTCTTATAAATTGGCGTAAGATGAGAAGACTTCCAAAAAGACGGAAACACACCTGATTGCAAGGATTTATTAAAAATAATAAATAATGGCGTAATTAACTGCTCTAAGTATTGAACAAGTGAAATTGGTGGCAAAAGGTCTGGACCAGGAGACTTATTGGAATCTAATTCTTTAATGGAATTGGTAATCTCTCTCTTTGTTATATTAAGTGAGCAAACCAATGGTGGTAGATTAAATGTGCTGGTCAATGGAATTTGACTTTGTGATGAAGGAGAACAAAAAACTTCTTTAAAATGATCTGCAAAGAGATTACAAATCACCTGTGGGTCAGAAGAAGTAACATTTCCTTTGAACATGGAATTCGGGTATCCCGTTGATTTCCTCTTAACATTTACAAAGTCAAAGAATTTGTTTGGGTCTTCAATAATCCTTTCCCCAATTAAATTGGTATAAAGTTTATAAGCTCCTTCAGACTTGACTGAGAATTCTTTAGACAGTTCACCATATCTTGCCTTTACCTCATCACTTACATTCGCGTCCTTTTTAATTACTCTGTAAAGTTTATTTCTCTGATTTCTCAAGTTTCTTAGATATGAATCAAGCCACGGTTCTGATAGTTTTTTTTTTTTCTTTATTTTTGGAACATGGGTATCAAAGATAGAAAAGACTTTCTCGTAGAAATATGAGACAGCATCGTCCAATTCCAGGGCAGATAAGTGGTTCCAATCCAAAGAATTCAAGTCATTCTTTATCTTACTGTGATCGGCGTTAAGAAAATCGTAAACAACAGAATTATTAAAGGACTGCGTAAAAGTTATATTATTAGCGCATAATTCTAAAGTAAACGCAGAGTGGTGGAGGGTATTAGAGAAAATGTGCTCGGCATCACAAGTTGGACTAACCTTGACTTCGTCATAAGAGTTAGTAAAAATTAAATCTAGCCACCGACCGTTCTGGTTTGGAACTGGAGCTACTTGCAGACAATCATTACTATAAAATGTACTAAATAAGTCAAAGTCGACCGCATTAGAAACATATATTGGAAGGAGATGATTATCATTATCGTCGGGAACAAACGATATATTAGGACGGTTAAAGTCACCGAAAATTATAATCTTATCTTCTTCGTTTAGAGCGGCTGTTATTGACGTTATAAGATCACATATAACGTCCTAAGCTTTCATAATCTCTGTCATTACGGTATATTGTCCAGTTGCTATCTAGAATTTCTTCATTTTTGATAGCGTCATTCAACCATGTTTCCGTAAAAACAAAAACATTGAAATGACAAGATTTAGCTTCAACATATAGTTTGTTGAGTTTTCCTCTCATGCCACCACAATTGTGGTAGAATATATTTAAAGAAGCAATTGAAGGCAATAGGTTTTGGAGGACTGGAGAGTGAGATGTTGTTTTAGAAAGAGAGTTAGGGACAATAGAAGTTTTTGAAGTTAGAACGTGCTCTTTGTAAATGCCATATATACTTTGAACTTGTATGCGAAGCAAATGCAGCGAGGTCGTTTTCAACATCATTAGGTAAAATGTTGAGGCTTTCATGGAAATTAATGAAAATTTTTTTCAGCTCGACCGGGTCTGTCGGAAGGCCTTCTTGTTGGATGGATACCATAGCACTTGTTTTTGTTGTACCTTCAATACAAACTGAGTCTGACTTGTTATGCAAATAAGCCAGATACAAGCGAACATTATCGTACAACCGACGATCTCTAAGACGAGACATGACGAAACGGCCTTCACTACTAACATCAGCGAGATTTTTTGTAAGCTTCGCGGTAGGTGGAAGAAGAGGATCAAGAAAGGCTGGTGTTGTATTACTGAAGGTTCGAGTGTTAGATCCAGTTATTAAGGGAGGTATGTTAGTGGAGGGTGTGTTCGTTTTTGTGTAAGTAGGATAAGTAGGTTCAGGTATGATTGTTGCAGGCTGTGGGCATGGATTAAGAGTATGGGATAGGACGAAATTAGGATATTTATTCGAATTGTTATTAAAGGCTTCATTTTCAGCTAATTTGAATGAAACCCTTTTACCTTTAGGATGGGTGGATTTTAATGATTGTTGGGAAAATGTTGGGAATAGGTTTGTTTTATATGACCAGTTTTGATCTTGTTTTTTCGAGACCAGGGGTGATCTTGACCAGTTTGTGTCATGATTAGCTTTTGAGGAAGTTCTAGCAGGTGGTGTTATAATAGGCTTATTGATAGGCTTAGAAATAGACTTATTGATATACGTAGAGATAGGCTTAGTAATATGCTTAGCTATAGGCTTAACGCTACGTGCCTTAGAACTCCTTTTTGGCTTATCCTTCCACTCAGTTATGCGAATGTTGCCGTGCTTAGGGATTTCTTTGCCAGATTTAAGGAACATCCATGCATATACGTTGGGTACACTTACTTTGAAAATACTAAACTTGGAATTTTTAGATGACTTTTTTTGGCAGTCCAGAATAGTTAATTTATAGTTTTTTCTAAAGTAATTTTCTACCCAAGATGCATTCGCAGTTGCTGGGAAGCCTTTTACAAACAATCTTGTGTTATCCTTTTGGTTTCCTGTCTTCAGTTTTTGAATGCGGTCGTTCCATTCTGAAGTGGTCCAAGAGGTTCCAAACTGTTGAATGATTTTACGTGGTGCAGCAACTGGTGGTGTTGAATATGGTGCAGTGGTACAGGTTGGCACAGGTTGAGCAGGCTGCAAGTCCGTCTTTTTTTTTGTCTTATTTACAGAGGAAGTTAAAGGACGCACTGCAGGAGAAAGTATGGACGCTTCCATGATTTCATCGAATAGGGATGATGAATCCTGCTGCGTAGCATCTGGCATGAATTTGTTGTGAGCAGAGCTAATGGCATCCGATATCTCCGCAAGGGACTCCCTAAACAAACAAAGATCGTCACTGATTTCACTTATTTTATGGTATAAGACTTCAATAAGGGGATCTGGTAGCATGGGTGACTGTGTTGTTTTCCTCGAGGTCGATTGCATCAGGGTGTCGACGTCATTCCGTAAGCAGACGATATTTTCTGATATATTTCTCACCGACTCCGTTGTGTTAATTTTATCAAAGTTTTTGATATTTGATGTATTTATGACACTCATTGTGGCTTCAACTCTTTTGAAATCGTTTTGAAAACTGCTCACGTCATTTTTAAAGTCAGAAATTAAACTTCTTACTGACATGAAATTTTTGGCAATGTTTTTATTCATTGATTCGACGACACCACTCAGATCGTCTACAGATTTAAACACTTCATCAAGTCTTTCGACTTGGTCGGCTATTTTTTTGAAGAATTGTTTATTTTCAGATCGCGCTTCGTTGTTCGTGTCGCTGAGGCATTTTATCGCCATAAGTACATGCTTTAACTGAAGGTCCTTGCACTCATCGCAGAAAAACATAAAGTTCTTAACGTAATCGTCCAGGTACGTAAGGCTTCTCTTAGATAAGCCTATACATAGTGTGTGGAACGAATTACCGCAAATACCATTGCATTTTATTTTAGGAACTTTCCGGTCCTCAACGGCGCAGGAAGATAAGCTGCAGTTGGATTCCATTTTATTAATTTTTTTTTTTTTTAAATGTTAAGTTCGAAACTTTTTGTTGTTTTTGTTTGGTTTTTCACTTTCGCTTTATTTTAATTTTTTAATTTTTGCGATTATGTTTTTTGCTTTTTATTTGTAATTGTGTCACTTAAACGCAGAAAGCAGTTGAGGCAAGCAGTAATGTTTTGAGTTTGATTTGTTTATGTTTATAGTTACACTTGCACTTTTTTACAGTTCTATTTAATTTTATTTACTTTTTTGAGTTCTTTTTCCGTATAAGAACTGGGTCACTGTTATTTTGCAAAGTTGCAGTTTTACAAATTGAAGTAATAAAAAAGCGAATAAGTTTGCAGAGCAGATTTAAAACACGTCCGAACGATTTGACTGACAAAACACGATTTTTGTAAGTACTTTCAAAGTACCATTTGAAAGGTACTGTAACGTAGATGTGCAGAACTTATATATAAATGATATATTTCATGTAGACGGTTCCTAGCCTTTTAAGAGAGAAATACAATTTTTGTAAAAAACGCGCTTTTTGATCAATATGAAATTTTGGTTGGGAGCATAGTATAATTAACGCAGTAGTGTTAGGGTTGAACGTGCTCTCTTTGTAAGTACCCTAAATGTCAAAATCGGCCATCTTGGCGAATGCAGACAAAGCAAACATACGAATCTAAATTCAATTGAACATAGCGTTGTGTTAAGTGGATATTATATTTAATATTTTCATTGTAATACTGTTTTATAATTACAATTAACTAGATAAAATAACACTGACTTCAAGGTGTTTGCAGCGTATTGTTCTAAGAGGCGGACCTCTTTAGCAGCAGCAACAGTGACTGCAAACTGCATGCAATGATTTGCAGTTTATTCAATTTGCACTTTTAATTTTATTTATTAATGGCGGATGTTACCCGGTGTTACTCGGGATTGTGTCTAGAACACAGAAAAAGGACGATTTTTAAAACTGCTCCCATTTTAACTTTTTTTAAATTATCAATTAAATTTTTTAATTTTTTAAATTATTTAAAATGATAGTTTTTTGGGGTTTTGCCCCTCCTTCCGTCGAAAATGTTTAGCCAAATTTCCATAAAACTGTACCTGCCGGATACTATTACAAAAAAATGACATCTTCAACGTCTCGATCTGACGTCTGGTTTCTGAGGAAAATGCTCATCCAGTTTGAAAAAAGCCATTTCGAGAAAAATGCGTCTAAAGTTTTTCTTAGCATTTAATATGCATTTTTATCTCAAAAAAATTTTTGATTTTTGTTCTTTACATAGCTTCTGCTCATATTCGTTAAACTTTTTTTTACTCGTTAGTCTTTGGCTCTTTACTTCGTTTGCCTTCGGCGCATTCCTTGATTTTTGTCGAAAGAATTTTTAAAAGCATAGGATCTTTTTCAGTAACAGATACAAATGCTTACCAAGTTTCAGCAAAATCGGTTCATCCGTTTTGACGTGAATAAGCCAGACGTAGTTGGTTGAATAAAGCGCTCTCTCATAGAAGTTTTCTGAAATTTAAATAGCCTCAATTCTGTTGCAGGATCAGGTTATTTCATGTATCAACTTTTAGTAAAATCGGTCAAGTCATTAAGGAGTAATTGAGTCTTAACAATGCACCACTTAAAGCGCCCTCTTACGGAAGTCTTTGGTATTTTTTATGGCCTATGTTTTATCTTGGGCGCAGTCGAACCTTCATTCCAAATTTTAGTAAAATCGGTCAAGTCATTTAGGAGTAATTGAGTCTTAACAATGCACCACTCTCCTCTTACGGAAGTCCTCTTACGAAAGTCTTTGGAATTTTGTATGGCCTATGTTTTATCTTGGGCGCAGTCGAACCTTCATTCCAAAATTCATTGAAATCGGTCCAGGTGTTTAGGAGTTATAATAGAGTGCCACGCCCACATACTTCCACCCACTTTTTACCTATGCTTTATATTGGTTGCAGTTGAACCTTCATACCAAATTTCATTGAAATCGGTCCAGGCGCTTAGAAGCTATTGAGTCTTAAAAATGCACTACTTAAAGTGCCCCCTTGCGGAAGTTTTTGGAATTTTTTATATTTTTTAGTTTATTTTGGGTGCAGTTGAAACTTCCGTACCAAATTTCATTAAAATCGGTACAGGTGTTAAGGAGTTATTATGTCTTTAAGCGCCTACTTAAAGGGCCCTCTTGCGGAAGTCTTTGGAATTTTATAGCCTATGTTTTATCTTTGGCGCAGTCGAACCTTCATACCAAATTTCAATGAAATCGGTCCAGGTGTTTAGGAGTTATTATAGAGTGACACGTCCACATACTTCCGCCCACTTTTTACCTATGCTTTATATTGGTTGCAGTTGAACCTTCATACCAAATTTCATTGAAATCGGTTCAGGCGTTTAGAAGTTATTGAGTCTTAAAAATGCACTACTTAAAGTGCCCTTTTTGCGGAGGTTTTTGGAATTTTGTATAGCCTATGTTAAATCTTGGGCGCAGTTGAACCTTCATACCAAATTTCATTAAAATCGGTCCAGGCGTTTAGAAGTTATTATGGAGTGCCACGCCCACAGACTTGCGTCCACTTTTTTACACCCCTATGTTCTTTCTCTCTATGAAACGTACTTGGTGTCCAAATTTCAGCTCAATCAGATAAACGGTGCGCGAGCCTATACGGAACAGACAGACAGAGGGACAAACATTTGATTTGATAGATTAGATTACTTTAGAAACATTAAAAATAAAAACAAAAACTACAAATCACAGTTTTCAACAATTATTTAACATAAACACGCGAGAGTTGGTAGCGGATCATTGTTTACATTTTGTCTATTCTTAGCTTTCTACTCGTTCGTAGATTTGGCATGAGTTCTCAACTTCATTATGACAATATCAGTGAGCTGCTCTCCACCCTGCTACTAATTTTATTATTTTACTATGGTCGGGAGAGAGCTTGTGAGTTGGTCGAATTTGAGTTTTTCTCAAAATTTAAAATTATTCAAATAATTTATTTTTATCATTCATCAATCGTGAAATTTGTAAAAAAAGGTGTTTTCAAATCAAAATTTTCACTTTCCATGTTAATATCTTAGTTGAGTTTGAACGATTTTCCAATTTCTGTAATTAATGGTATTCCCTTAACGCCTCGGAAACAGCTTAAACCTCGTAAACTGCTTAATTTTAAGAAAATGGGAAATGATGGAAATATTTTGTATGGCGATTTTTTTACGATGTTTAAGCTACAATTTCAGTGCTTAAACAATGTAAAAAAGTTTGGTTAAACTTTCAGCTGTCAAACTATCAAAAAGTGTGTGGTGTGTTTTATTATTTATTTTGGCGCTTAATTCATCCCAATTGGCAAGCATAGAAGTGGATAGTGGCAGTGCTTGAAAACGGAAAATAAACACTTCGACACATCTTTAGGTGCTCTGTCAGACAGTAAAACTGCTGCAATTGGTATTGGATGAGGCTAAAGATTGCCCGGAAAAGTTTGGAGTAGACAGCTAACTTAGTAAGTAGGCAGTAGGCAGCTAACTCAATTATTCCCATTTCAGAAACCTAGAGCAAACAGATTCTACGAACAAATTTTCGGTCGATTTGTTACGGCATGATAACAAATATGCATGACAAATTTATCAGATGTCTAATGGTGCGTTCCTTTAACAGAGGCTCGGAATTTTACGAGTTTACGAAATGGGAAATTTTGATCGTTAAGGGAATACCATTATTATTTCTAAAAGTTTGAATTTTCTTTCAAATGTGAAAAAAATCGCTATGAAGTTCTAGCCAAAAGTATTTTAATAAATTTTCTAGAAATAAAAAAAAGAGAAAACAACTGTCTCAAATTAAATACTCTTGTTTTCTCTCGATCTTTTGATGGACTGTAAATTGAAGAATGCGTTATGGATGTAGCAACTATTGCACTTACCTCAGATACCAAGAAGGAAAGGAAAATCAATATTTAAATTTTGTATTGTTTAATTGAAATCTTTTTTGAACTGAACAAAATTGAAAAGCTTGTTCAGAAAAATATTTTTTTTGATTTTTCAATTCAGAGCAAACTATTCATTTTTAAATTTATTTGCGAACAAGTAAGTTTAATAAGGTTTATATGTCGGCTTCAACATCCTGCCCCCTTGAAGACTTTGCTTCAACTTCCAATTGAAGCCGACAAAGTTTTTGAATAGGACGCTTCAACGGCTTTGAGGTCTTCTTTTTATTGTCTGTATTCCAATCTGACGAAACTATTTTAAGTGAAACGTTGCGCACGAGCCCATCACTTCCTGGATATACTTCTAACACGCGTGCAGCTTTCCATAGCGTTGGCGGAGTGTTGTCTTCTTTTATGATGACCAAATCACCAGACTTCAAATTCGGTTGCGCTTTTCGCCACTTCGGTCTTTGTTGTAGCTCATTGAGATAATCCTGCGCCCATGCTTTCCAAAATGTTTGTGTCATTTTTTGACGTTGCGCTGCCAATTGAAGTCTGTTATACGGTACGTCTTGCACATTTGCTCCAAATGGTTGCACTATTGGTTCGCCAATGAGAAAATGTGCCGGCGTTAAAAAAGTTAAATCCTCTGGATCATCGGATTGAGCTGATAGTGGTCGTGAATTCATTACGACCTATCACGCTTCCCATAGTCCGTCTTGATGTGGAGCCGATGGTGTAATGGAACGCCATTCTGTGCCATATTTTTGAAGCATCTGACCCATATCCATTGTCTTCCAAGTTTGAAGAATCCTTTTCAACTCTTTTTCCCCTTTCACAAAGTTTTTTTCCATTATCACTCCACAGCCTCGTACATGCACCACGAATACCTGTAAAGTTGAGAAATGCCTGAACAAATTCTCCTGCCGAGAGACCATCAACCAACTCCAAGTGCCCCACTTTGGTTACCATACAGACAAACACAGCCACCCATTTTTTTCCATTATGTTGCATCGACCTTCTCGCGCTTTAAGTAGAAATGGTCCAGCATAATCGACCCCTGAATGTCGGAATGCTCGACACGGCTGTACTCGATCTGATGGCAAAGTGCTCATCATTTGCTGCATATTTTATGTCTTCGCGTGCATCGTATACATTGAAAGTTATTTAGACGGATAGCACGCCGAAGGTTAGTAATACAAAATGTTTGGCGAATATATGCAATCATATCGCGCAATCCACCGTGCAGTGTACGCTCATGTGCTTCGCGAATTAGTAATTTAGCTAACAAACTCACATCGGGCAATAGTACGAATCCAATATTCTTGCGCCGCTTCGACTTCAGCATTCAGCAATATTCCATATTGACGACAGTTTGCTCTATCGCCGCGATGCCGCAAGTTGTTAATAAATCGGAAAATCCATGCTGTCTGCCGAAATAACGCATGCGCATCTGAAGCTCGTTCTAATAAGTCAATATTTTGTATGGACACACTCATAATCGCTAGTGCCTTATGTGTTTGTCGAGTCTTTTTTCCAATGCTCCTTGTATCTGTTTTTACTTCATCAGTTATGGCTTGTGCAGTTTCTGGCGATGAAGTTGGCCGAATGTCTGGCCAATAAACTGCCGATCGTACTAACCACTCGGGTCCATGCCACCATAAGCCTGCATTATGTAATGCAGCAGCTGCATACCTCTACTCAGCAAATCTGCTGGATTATCAGCTGATGGAACATAGCGCCAATCAGCGTCTGACGACATCCTTCCAATGCGTTGTACACGATTGTTGACAAATGTTTTTAACGCCGCAGCATCCTTTTTCACCCATGCCAATACAATCTGTGAATCTGACCAAAGTGGCGTTTTTACATGCGTCAGCTTTGATGACCGTGCGAACTAATTCACTTAATAGCTGGGCTGCACATAATTCCAATCGAGGAATAGTTATTGGTTTGAGTGGAGCCACACGTGATTTCGCTGCGATTAAGGTGCATTCAGTGTGATTGTTTGATTCAACTCGTGCGTACAGCACTGCACCGTATGCCACAAGTAACATTTGCACAGCACTGCACCATGCAATGTAACATTTCGTTGCTCACTAATGCCCAGCCATCTTGGTAGCCGAATCTCTGTGACTAATGGCAGTTGCTGTTGAAATTGCTGCCAAGCTCTAAAAATTACATCTGGTGCCAACGCATCCCAGCCAATATCCGCATCCCAAATCTTTTGCATTAAAATTTTCGCAACGACCACAACAGGGCCAATGTACCCATTTGGATCAAAAATTTTTGCAGCTAAGCACCTTCCGTTTTGTGGCTTCATGTCCCTCAAGTGGTACTGATGGTTGGAATTTGATTGTTGATTCATCCGTCTTTGGAAACCAGCGGAGTCCCAGTACTGTGGTGTCGTTAAATTCATTTAATTCTAAAACATCTTCAGCACTGGAACTCTCTTTATTTGGGATAACATGCTCGTGGTTTGAACGCCATTTGTCGAGTATAAAACCGCACGACCGCAAGAGCGCATCCATTTCGCTGCACTACTGTCTCGCAGCTGTTTCATTTTGTTCTACAGTCAAGCAATCATCCATGTAGAATTCATGTTCCACTGCCGCTGCACCTATGGGAAATTGCAAGCTTTGTTCTCTTGCTCCTTGAATCATAGCTCGTACGGCACAATGAGGTGCTGAGGCCATACCAAACGTCATAACCGTAAGCCAGTATTCTAGAATTTCACTGTCAGCACTAGGCCGCCAGAAAATTCTTTGTAGATCCCATTGAGCTGGATTAATCCATACTTGCAGGTATATTTTTTTTATGTCAGCAGTGACAGCAACTGGATGGCAGCGAAATCGCATAATTAAACTCGCCAAATCATCTTGAAGTTTTTCACCAATAAGTTGCACATCATACAGAGATTTGCCTCGGTCGGTAAGACAAGAAGCATCGTTAACAATCCGAAATTTTTTAAGCACAGGGTGGTGTGGAATATGATAACATAACTCACCTGGGGGCCGATCTACTAATTGTATCTGATTTGCACGTAACAATTCTTCAATGGCAGCAAAGTATTTTACTTTTAATTCGGGATCACGCTGAAAACGGCGTTCTAATTGGCGGAACCGATGGAGAGCAATTGCTCTTGATGAACCTAGTTGATCAGTATTGTCGCGAAGAGGAATATTGACTTGAAAACGTCCATCAGCCAACCGGCAGTGTGTACACATGGAAATTTCTCCACACCTTTCTTGTTCTAAAGTGCGAGTCCGTCCTAACGACACCTCTTCTATTTCCCAAAATCGACGCAGCAATACGTCTAGATGCCCTTCGGATTCATTATCTATTGTAACACCCACTGCTAATTCTGTACATTCTTGAACACCGCCGCCAAATATTAACCACCCAAGCAAGGTTGGCTGGAATGCAATGCCCAATTCATTGGTATGGCTACCGTCTTGGATAATTTTTGCCCAAACACCTGCACCGAGCAGCACATCAATGGGTGCTGGAGTTTCTACTGCTGGGTCAGCTAATTTTTCTTGTAAGACTGCTGGAATTACATTGTCTGGAATGGGCGATCGTGGGAGCCACAGATTGGTTATCTCTGATATAGTTAAAATTTCAATCTTTGCCAATGGTGTCTCATTAAAACGAGACAATAGTTCGCACTCAAATTTGAGCGTGTGTGGACGTTTATTTATACCGCTAATGCCATGTATGTGCACATGACACTGATTTGTTGGCCAATACATTTGCTGAATCGATCGTTCGTTCACTAAATTCAATTGGGCGCCAGTGTCGCAAATTGCTCTCAATGGTGGTGAAATTTGCTTATCAATTTTAAGCCGAATTACAGCTGTTGCAAGCATTGCAGCACAAATATTATCTGTTCGTTTGCTGACTGCTGCCATTGAGGGTGCACCGAGGTCCCTACACCCTTTACCAGCAAGTGATGGCTATTTTTGGTTGTTTCGGGTATCTACGAACTTATTCGACCTTGAAACTTGTTGTGTGCTACCTTCTTGATTATTTCGATCGAATGGCACCGATGAAGCGATTTTCACATTAAATGGACAAAGACAACTGTTATGCCTTTTTTGACACTTTGGACATCCTCTGTCCGGACATGACTTCGTCAAGTACTTAAAACTGAAGTAGTTGAAACACATTCGGTGAACCGATATATAATTTACTCGTTCGGTAATTGATTTTTCTTTGAATTTAGGACACTTGAATGGCCAATGTGTCTGTCCAATACACAAGTCACAAGCTGGGCGTGGCTCATCACTGCGCCCGATACTTACTTCTCGCTGTACTAACTGCGAAAAACTTTTTTTGTTGATCAAAGCGTTACGCTGTGACTCATTTCGTTATTCTTATAATGATGTTGTTGCTTGGGAGTCTAAAGTACTTGCACGCCATTGCAAAAAATTGAACATTTGAACCAATGTTGGGACAGTTTCGGTTGAACGACGTAAATTCCATTGCATCCTTCCTTCTATATCCAGAAGACTCTCTAGCTGGCGCAGCAACATGTATTCTCCCATTTGTTCAGGCTTTAAAATCAATTGAAGTTGACGGAATGACCCGTGCGCAACATCGATGATATGGTGAATAGCTTCGCGTGTCGGCTGCTGCATGGGTCTTAACTTATTGAGTGCTAACAAGTGTGCTCGGATTGTATTGTATTCATTGCTATACTGTGAGCATATTTCACTCCAAAGTAGTTCGTATGAGGAGTCACCCATGATTGGCCAATTTGAATATGCCTGAGCTGCCCGACCTTGCAATGCGCCGAGCAGATAGCTCATTTTTTATGTGTTGCTGAATCGTGAATTTTTGTGAACCTCGTTCACAATTCCCATTTTGAATTTGGGAATATTCGGTGGTTCAGATAATTGAATTTGAATTACTTGAGCATCCGCAGCTCTTGCTGTTGTTAACTCGTCTGAAGGACTCGAAAAATTCCATGCGTTACTATCTTGCAAAAGATGTTCACGATGCTGCGCCTTAAATTTAAGGTATCGTCCTCATTGCTTGACAGCATTAGACGCTTACGTCCGCGTCTAGGAGTTTTTGTTGTCTCAGAGAAATTATCTGCATAAATCAATTCTGCATCGATTAACCTTTGATGTTCGCGCGAGATTCGAACAAAAGCGCCAGGAGAACCTGCACATGCCCAAAAATAAAAACATTATTAGCAATTTAAAAAAAAAACGGAAAAACACAGCGCACAATCATTATGTATATTGCTCATTGCTCATTGCTCATTGCTCATTGCTCAGTACAAGATGATATCGATTCTATGCAGCGCACAAAGAACGATATTATCTTGAACTGTCAAAATTCATAGTATATTGCACTGAATGAAATAATATTGCACCATGCATTCAATTTGTAATTTGCGCGATAGTTCCAAGTCTAAGCAGCGCATATAGAAAGGAATAATCGTAAATTGCAAAAATGCATATCAGTTTAATGATGATGCAAATTATTTAAAGCGCATCACAGATTTTTAAGTGCACTTCTAAGTTTTGATTGGGACTACTGACCTTAAATGCACTTCTGATCAGTTATCCACTTACCCTCATCATGAGAAATTAATTGGTCATCTTCCAATACACCAAATGTAATATCATTATCCATTTTCCTGTCACTGCAAGTTGAATTGAATATTGACAAACAAAATTGAAATATTAAAGCACGATATTTTTTTATATGATCGTGCTATTGGCCAGCGTTTAAATATAAACCAATAAAACTTATAACGCCCTTTTTATCTGAGAGCCTTGAAGCACAATTGGTCTCGCTTCTTGGTAATATTTTCTCGTTCAAATTTGGCTCCGAAGGACCATGTTTTCTCTCGAACTTTTGATGGACTGTAAATTGAAGAATGCGTTATGGATGTAGTAACTATTGCACTTACCTCAGATACCAAGAAGGAAAGGAAAATCAATATTTAAATTTTGTATTGTTTAATTGAAATCTTTTTTGAACTGAACAAAATTGAAAAGCTTGTTCAGAAAAATATTTTTTTTGATTTTTCAATTCAGAGCAAACTATTCATTTTTAAATGTATTTACGAACAAGTAAGTTTAATAAGGTTTATAAGTCGGCTTCAACAACTCTGTATTGGGAAGCCAATATCTCTGCCATTTGTGAATTGATTTAATTTATTTCTTTTTTTGTATTTAAGTAACTCAGTTAAATTTAAAAAATTATAAAAATGTTGCCGAAAAATGGCGTAAAAATAGAAAAACACTTATTTTCATTTTTAATTGTCTTTCAAAATGTATAGCGCTTTTTAGGTGAATATATTTTGCCTTGCCACTCAATTAAGAAACTGTTCGTGGCATGAAAAAATCAAGGGTTTTTATTTTTTGACAAAATTAATTTTTATTTAATTGTTTTTTTTTCTATCTTTTTAAATTAATAAAATTCAAAAGCAACTTATTTGAAGCAAATAACTTTATATCACCAATCAATTAACAGCTATAACCTCGAACTTATATTATATTTAATTCTTAATAGAAATTTGTTTCTTTTGTTTTCCTTTTATACATTTATTTTTCTTATTTTATACACTCTTTTCTCTGTTGTTGTTGTGTATATTCTCTTAAATAAAGGATTTTTGATTTTATTTTTATGCATAATCGTAATTATGTGACAAATTATATTGTAGGTTTCCTTCCCCCTTATGAAAGAAAATTTTTACCTTTTAAATTTTATTTTAGGTTTAATTTTCTTCAAAATTAAAGTACTTATATGTGAGAAGAGAGAGGCATCACTTTACAGTTCATTTTATAAAATTCCTTTCATGCTTACATACTTTATAAATATTAATTTATTGTCAAATCAAAATAGTTGTGTGCTTAATAAGGTTAATGTTAGCTATCTAATATTCTCTACTTTATTTATGTGTATCTGTTCGTGGGTCCTAGTAATTTTGATGATTATTTATTTGATTGTCGATAAAGTTGTTCCTCTTCTTGGCATTATTATGATGACTCTGCCGATGTTCTGTCTTTGATGATCATTTGATAACCGTTACTGACAAGTATATGTCACTCCTTTTTCTCTATTGAAGTATTTAAACTACTTTTCTTCTTGTGAAGTCTGTCAGGGCCACTTTAGGCGTGAATACCCATGGTAAGTTAGTTAATACCAACGCCATCTAGCGTGGACCACGCAATCATCGTCAATCTGGTATGGCAATTCCGTGTCTGGGTTGTAAAAAATGGATACACACCGGATACTTTGGAAAGATCGTCAAAAACAATATGGCAAAAATGTGCTTGGTTCCGCATCAGCCAATTGGAATTGACTTTCTATTCCAAAGTATCCCGGAAGTGGCACGAGCGTGGACCATGTTCGGATGGCTTGATGACGTGTCAACCCACAGTAGCAAAAAAATTACAGATCGCATACCATCGGGTACGTTCAGACGGCCGATAAATGGCGACTGTGCAACCCTGGGCGAATGCGACCCACAAGTGGTACCACCGACGCTACTAACACTGACAAAGAAAAAGAAAAAGAAGAAGAACTGGATGGCACGACGACGACAAAATTAAAAACTTCTTTCTTTTCTGTTTTCTAGCTTGACGCGAGTGAGACGAGAAAATTTTGTAAATTTCACAAGTTAAGCATTTTAAAATATAAATAGTTAATTATAATCAATTATAAGAGTTTTTAAATAATGTTAAAATACGATACATAGTGTAACGAGGAAATCAACATAAACTGTTCATATGCTTGTAAAATTTAGCAAAAGCTTAAAATAAGCCAAATGATGAATAATTTTAGACGTTCAGTAAAGTGAACACTGCAACCACGTTTTCCGCATTCAATACGATACGTTTTCGAGTGTTTAAACCTAGTTAAATAAAATAAAAAAACTCTTTAGCGCGTCGTTTTAATAACTTGCATTATAATAAAAAAAAAAAAAAAACCATTTTGTAAAAATTTTAGATATATATCTTAGTAAAAAGATTAAGGCAATATTGCTATAAAGCTTTTCCATTCAAAAAAACTTTTGATTGATAATTTTTTCGTGTAAAAAGTAATAATAAACGGCGTCAAAATTGAGCTCCTCACAGCGCCCACGATTTCCATTTCTTCGGTTGCGCCACCAACGCCTTCGCCGCACCATCAACAGCAACATTAGCAGCAGCAGCTGCATAATTAGCAACAACAGCAATCACTGCAGCAAAAACAACTACTGAGCATGGACAACGACAACAACTTCCGCAGCGTCATCCACAGAAACTTACGTGCTGGAGCGCCATTCAAAAAACATCTTCGTAATTGTTAGCGTCTCCCACACTACCACCACAACCGTTGCAACGCACTCGTACTCCAACGCCCGAGCCTAGCCAACAACACTACAACATCAAACACCTTTTGTAACAGCCAATCGTAGAGTTGGACTAAAGTCACCATCATTGTCATCAAGTCGCAGTGAAGATGACAACAATAGCTCCAACACATCTAGCAGAAATCGCCATGGCAGCAGTGGTGGTAATCATCGCGATAAGCATAGCAGCGATGGCAGCAGCTCAAATTCACGCTCCAAGGGCATATTTGATCGTTTAGATGTGCGCAGTAAGATGACTGGCGACTCGAGCAACAATAAACCACCAACAAAAACAGCAGCACGACACCAACAAACTCAACAAAAGTTGGCACTCATAACTACCATACAATGAAGCTCTGGCCATCAGACCCAGCTACAATAATAGAAACTATAATTATAATAACAAATTCTGCCCCGACGTTTATGCAGGACATAGTCGCAAAAATAAAACAGCAGCGCTGGCCCAAAAGGGCAGCAACAACAACAACTGCGCCTGGACAACGACAACACCAACAAAAATAACCCGTACTGCAACAACAACAGCAGCAGCAGCAGCTGCATAATTAGTAACAACAGCGACCACCGCAACTCCCGCAGTGTCAACCTCAGCAATAAGTGCCATAAGAAAGACAAAAACAAAAAGTGGAACAATAAAATAGAGAAAAATGAAAACTACATCTATAATAACAACATCTACCGCAACAATAACAACAACACAAAACAAGTGAACCAATAAAACAGAAAACAATAAACAATAGAAAAAAAATAAGAAAAAAATAAAATAGAAAAAAATAAAAGCAAAAATGAAAACAAAAATAGGAATAAACAAAAGAAAAAAGAAAAGGTTAAGTGAAAAATGATAGTAAAAGAAAAACAGAAATAAGAAAAATCTAAAATCGATTATAATTTTTAATTTAAAATAACAATAAAAAGAAACAAAAGAAAACAGAAGAAAAAGAATAAGTTAAGTGAAAAATGATAGTAAAAGAAAAACAGAAATAAGAAAAATCTAAAATCGATTATAATTTTTAATTTAAAATAACAATAAAAAGAAACAAAAGAAAACAGAAGAAAAAGAATAAGTTAAGTGAAAACTGATAGTAAAAGAAAAACAGAAATAAGAAAAGTCGAAAATCGATTATAATTTTTAATTTAAAATAACAATAAAAAGAAACAAAAGAAAACAGAAGAAAAAGAAAAGGTTAAGTGAAAAATGATAGTAAAAGAAAAACATAAATAAGAAAAATCGAAAATCGATAATAATTTTTAATTAAAACAACAATAGGAACAAACAAAAGAAAAACGAAAAAGTAAACTAAAAAGTGAAGACTAACAGTGAACAATAGAAAATAAAAGAAGAAAATTGATTAAATTTTAAAATAAAGCAACAATAGTAATGAACAAAAGAAAAATAAAAGATAGAATGAAAACTAGCGTGGAACTAAAGAAAAAAAAAAAAATCGATTAATTTGAAAATCAGACAACAATAGAAAAAAAAAAAAAACAAACAACATTATAATCAACGAAGATAACTATATCTGCAACTATAACAACAACGACTACGATAAAAATAACCACATCCACAAAAACAACATTTTCGCAGCAATATCAACGACAAAATATTCACAACAACAACAACAACAACAACAACTAAAATATAAATAAACACATCTATAAAACAACATTTTTACAACAACTATGAAACTACATCTACAACAATATCTACAATAACAAGACACCAATGTCTACAAAACAATATCGTAAACGTCATTAACAGCTACAACTACATCTATAGCTACAACTATAAAACTACATCTTCAATAACAGCAAGATTCACAACAACAACAACAACAACAACAACTAAAATATAAATAAACACATCTATAAAACAACATTTTTACAACAACTATGAAACTACATCTACAACAATATCTACAATAACAAGACACCAATGTCTACAAAACAATATCGTAAACGTCATTAACAGCTACAACTACATCTATAGCTACAACTATAAAACTACATCTTCAATAACAGCAAGATCTACAACAACAGCAAGGAAAACAACAACAACAATGATAGCTGCAACGAAGACAACAACAATCATAAAAACAATATGTTATTGGCAATAATTTCATCTACAACTGTCGCAGCAACAATACCCAACTACAAAACAGTAATGTATGTAAGAGCATAAACAACTAAAATTTAAAAAAAAAAAAAAAACAACTAAAGGTAATATGAACATCGTTACAAAAAAAAAGGTTGGCTAGCACCGCATTTTAAACTTTTGATTAAATATTAGAAATTTTAAAGTTAAGTTTTGTAAACAACCTAACTTGATACTTACATGCTTATATAAAGAAGTTATGCATAACCAACTACAAAAAAAAAAAAAAAAACAAAAACAACATATTAACTACTTTTATTACCACTACTACTACTAGCGACTACTATTTTGTTAGCAAAAAAAAAAAAAAAAAGGAGAAAAAAATATTTGGCATAAATTTAAATTGCTTTTTTTTTAATTAACCAACTATTAAATATTCACTTATTATTAATATTATTATTATTATTTTTATTAAAATTATAATTATGGATTACTAGCGTAAAACAATTAATATAAAAAAAAAAACAACATATAACACCCACAAACACTGGAGAGCAAACAGCAAAATTTTAAGTTTTAATAATTTTCTTTATTTTTTTTTGTTATTGTTTTTAATTCTTTTTGAAATCAAAAAGGATAGCATTGGTAAAATGGTTATTCATATAAATCTCGGCTTACACCTACACCAATACCGCCAGCGCCACTATACCCTTTGAGCTTAACTTTATAACGATCAAAAGGTACTTCCAAGCATCCACTTAAACACACACACGTACATACACACAGACACACACACACACACACCTGAACAGATAAAAACAACCAAACCATGCGATATGATACAAATGCAAAACCGTAACTGAAATTAAATTTTCATTGCTATAGTGTACATATAATTAGCTAATTATCTACACTGTAAGAAAATGTTTTTAAATAAAAAAAAAAAAATAAAAAAAAAAAAAAAATAAAAAAAAAAAAAAAAACAAATATATAAGAAAATCCCTCAATAACTAATTTTTTGTTATTTAACTACTTAACTTTTTTTTACACCAATTTTTTTTGTTCTTTTACATTTTTTTTATATTTTTTTTACGATATAAAAATAGTTAGCCACAACAAAAGGAAACAAAAACAATAACACAAAAAAAAAAACCATAATTGACATAGAAAAATAGCAACAACAAACCCAAATATTTAAACAACCAAAAGCTCTGAATCCTCACATAAACGTTACATACCTGTCTATATATGTACAGAAAACTGTATATTTATATAGATATGCATTGTATGTATGTATATTTACTAAACTTAAATTAGAAAAAAAAGACAAAATACAAAACTACAATTTTACATTTACATTAAACTATATACATATATATATATATACGAACTACTGAAACAAAAAAAAAAAACAAAATAAAACATATTAAAAAAAAAAAAAAAAAAAAAATATTAGAAATAACTTTTAAACCAACTTGTTCATCGCTAAACAACAACATATTTTGGCTTAAATTTGAAATACTAATTGCTTTCTGTTTGTTTACTATTGATTGATTGATTTGATTTGATTTTCAATTTTTCTTAAATAAAACTTAACTCTTAGTTTTAAAATGTAAGTTATAATAAGTTAAGATATAATGTCGAAGATATCACTATTATACAAGTAGGAACCAAATAAAAGCATTGTGGTAAGAAATATGTTCATAATCGATTCGTTTTGTTATTTACTGTAGAATGGAAAGCTAGTTCTAGAAGGTAGTGGCGTAAACAAGCAGGAGAGGCGTAAGTATGAAGTTTTTGGGGTGACCTAAAAATATGTAGGCAAACTGGTCACCATGGTTGGCATTTAGCCAAAAGGGGAGGGTAGCCAGGTCGATGCAATGCCATCGAGGCATCGACCACCATAGAGGCCAGTGATGGTTCCGATAGGGGAACGATTTACTTCGGGTTCCGGTTCCGGTTTGGTCTGTCGCGTTTTCGTTTCGTTCTTTTTTTTTAAATGTCAAGTCTGGTACGACTTTTTATTCGTGTCAAGCCCTACTGTCAGTCGAGTCTGGCAAGAACACCACCCCATATCCGGCGAGCCTTAGCCGCGCATACGCCAGCGTACCAGCAAGGCCAGAACGAATGGCAGGGTGTGTGCATCAGAGCATTGGTGTACACGCACACATGTAGGTGCTCATGACAGAATTGGCGCCCAACGTGGGGCATATTTCGGGTTTTTAGTCATGACAGAATTGGCGCCCAACGTGGGGCATATTTCGGGTTTTTAGTCATGATAGAATTGGCGCCCAACGTGGGGCATATTTCGGGTTTTTAGTCATGATAGAATTGGCGCCCAACGTGGGGCCCGAAAAGGTCTTTGGATTTTGGGTTTTTTATTTAGCCATGGTCAATACAGTTTTTGACTTAGCCATCATTTGACCCGATTAGGTCCTCGAAGTTTTTTTAAAAAGTATTTTTTTATGCATGCAGGGTCATCTTTTGATGGCCATAGAAGGATGACGGGACTAACGACCCCGCGAACCCTAGTGAATCCAACTCGCGTCTGATCCACAGTGGGCGGCGTGTTGGTCAGCGTCTGTACCCACAGTGGGCGGCTGTACTTTCTCACCGAATAGTGAAACCATTTGTGACTGAGGCGACTCAGCAGAAAACTAATGCTAGATTTTTTTTTGGCGTGGTCAAGTATAAAACATACAATATTTTTTTTTTCTCGTTTTCATTTGGGAATTTACCAACTCAAGGAGGCCATGGAAATTTTAAAGACGCGTAAGTCCTGTAGCGATAAGGTCTGAGAACCACGACTACTGTTGCGACGTGTTCTTTAAATGGAAATGTACCTCTTGGGAGATAGATTGGCTTTTGGAATCAGCTGACTCAGAAGATACGTAAGTCCTGCAGCGCTAAGGTCTAAGAATCACGACTGTTGTTGCGACGTATCTATTGGGTCGAGTCTGAAATCAAGGGCGTTGTCGTGCATTGAATATTTTCCAAAGATGATGCGTAAGTCCTGCAGCGCTAAGGTCTCAGAACCACGACTGTTGTTGCGACGTATGATCCTTGGAGAGGTTTGATGACGGGCTAGGGTTTAGTCATTAAGGATATATCATAGTTTTAGTTTTTAGTCCTAAGTTTACTCGTGTGATCGACAAACACGCGTAAGTCCTGCAGCGCTAAGGTCTCAGAACCACGACTGTAGTTGCGACGAGTGTTTGAAGATTACCAGAGTACACATACATTTTTTTTTTGATTTATAGTTTCAAAAAAAAAAACACCATTAGTTTTTTTTTTATTGCAGGGGCATTCTCTTAGGGCCTTAGGAGGATGACGGGATTAACGACCCCGCGGACCCTAGTGAATCCAACACGCGTCTGATCCACAGTGGGCGGCGTGTTGGTCAGCGTCTGTTCCCAGATTGGGCGGCTGTTTTACCTCACCACCTGGTGAACACAAAGTATGACTGAGAGGGCTCAGCATACTATTCAAGTAAAATTTTTTTTTCTTTTAAAGAACACTCCGTTTCGTGGAGAACGCCGGACGCCAGACCGGGAGATATTGGGTGGTCGTCCGGGTGTCGCATAGCCGCTCCGATTCGGAGGAGACGACGTCGCCACACTGAATGGTGAACCTTAGTATGACTGAGAGGGCTCAGCATACTATCTATGTCAGAATATTATCTTGTCGTTTTTGTTTTGTGTAACACTTTGTTTCGTAGAGATCACCGAACGCCAAACCGGTAGATAATAGGTGTCGTTCGGGTGCCGCATAGCCGCTCCGATCCAAAGGAAAAAGGCCTCACCAGAGAGTGAACCCTAAGTATGACTGGGACGGCTCAGCATATGAAAAATATAATAAGTGTTTTGATTTTTTGAATTACACTCCGTATCGTGTAAGAGCCACCGAACACCAAGACAGGAAATAACGCGAATAGTCGTTCGGGTAACGAAAAGGGTGCTCCGATGCGGAGGAGAATCTACTGAAACGTCGACATTTTAGTAATAATTATTTTGATTTTTGTAGAACACTCCGCCTCGTTTAAAAGAGCAAACATATTATCTAACAACGATCTAACCATGCCAGAGATGACTCAGCAGTTAGTGAAAAAGGTTTATGTTTTCGAAAAAAGCTCCGAGTCGGAGGAAAAATCGCTGGTCTCTTTAAATTTTTTTTGCATTTTTCTTCTTACGCCACTCTCAATGTTTTACGCCACCATTTAAAATTACAGTTTTCCGCAAATTTTTGTACCATTTTGTACCAATCCAATAACTTATTTTGGATTTTTTTTATTTTTTTTTCGTATTTTTATTGTTTATACCTTATGAAAATATTTCTATGATTTATGATTTACAGTTTATATACAAAATATTTCTATGATTTATGATTTACAGCCTATATAGTTAATGTATGATATTATATTATCAATTAAAAGAGATTTAACTAATCTAAGTGTTTCTTTGAAGTTTTGGATTTTTTTTATTCTTTATTCAGTATTTCTAGCAATTACCCCTGGATAGTTCCAGGTGGGAGATTATCTGGTAATATATTTATGCATATTATTTTATTATTTTCTTTTGAATTCAACACATTTAAAATTTCTTTTATGAGTTACTTATTTCATTATTATTTTATAATTTAGTTGTGGTTACATAATTTTTCTTTTTTATATTCCCTTTTTCATTTTATATATTATTTTTTTTATATAAATTGTTTTACAACCGAATTTTCGTCGACACCCTGCTGATTGGTACCACCCCAACATATTGATTTTATTTTTTTGGTTTTCTGATTCATTTTATTTTTGACCGCGTTACGGCAAATAATGGTAAATACCCGTAAACAAAGACAAATGGCAGAAAATAGCGAAGCCAACTCTTTTGCCATATCCAACTTAAGCCAGACTCAAACAACAACAATGGAGACGGGAACAATACCAAAAGTTACTACAGCTAGACCTAATATTCCAATTTTAACTACAACAATAGCCACCACAACCAGTCCAACCGCAATAGCTATGCAGAATTTGCAACAGCCCGCCCGTAGAGTTATTTCGGATGAACTCGATTTGTCAAATAGTAGCATAACATCTCCAGAATTCAGTAGCTTAACAGCCCTTAACGTCAGAAGGGAATTCCAGCAAAGTACAGGAGCGCAGGGAAATGTTAGAGACAGAACGTCAGGAAGGACACAAGGCCAGTACACGGTTAGTGGTATGAACACCAACATCAGGGATTACATCAAATCAACGGTAGGATTAGCTCAGGTGGATCTGATGAGTGGAGTGGAGGAAAGGTTACGAATTTTGGTACCTCAGCTGATAGCTGAAAGCTTAGGATCCATGACACCTCAACATTCAGAGAGTCAAACAGCAGCGTCTAACATACCTAGCGTACCACCACCACCACCTCCTTCTCTAGACTCACAAGCATGGCCAGGTCGCCTGGAGCAAAATTTAGCTAATGGAACACCTGATAATCGGAACCATCTTCAGCAAGATCAGTATTCTTCGCAACCGCACCGACAACAACCGTCAAATAGGCAGCAGCCACAAGTGTTTACTCAGCCTACAGCTAATACAACTAGAATTCGAAATCATACACAAGAACCTCGAACAGTACCACCGGTCCAGTATCCAAACGACTTCGTGTATGCCCAACACATGCAGGTGCCAGCGGCGCAATATCAACAGTCAGAGTACCCAGGCGAGTGGAAATGGATAAATGGGGGTTCAAGTTCGATGGAACCACAAAATCCATAACTGTGGATGAATTCGTTTTCCGAGTAGAAACCTTGTGCTATGACTATAGATATCCTTGGCCGGAGGTGATCCGTAATTTTCATAGCTTGTTAACAGGAAACGCAGCTCAATGGTTTTGGGGATTCCGTCGTTTAAATCGAATACCAAGTTGGCACGTACTGCGTGAGGCTTTAGTGGCCCAATTTAAAAGGCATGAAAGCGACTTTGAAATCCAACGACAAATAATGGATCGAAGGCAACAGCGTGAGGAAACATTTGATGACTTTTACCAATCGGTATTGACGTTGAGGAATCAGCAGAGTAGTCCACTGGCAGAGCAGGATTTGGTTGAAATAATGCGAAGCAACTTGCGGAAGGAGATGGCACAGCTATTATTTGCTATGCGCATAGATGGATTGACGGAGTTTTGTAAAGCATGCAAAAAGGCTGAAGCTCATCTTAATTATCAGCGTCAAGCATACCAACAGCCACCGCGTCAACACGTGCCACGAACTGCTCAAATACATGAGCTGGATATAAACCCGGATTTTTCCGAACAAACGTTCGATATCGATGCGGTAACGTCTTCACGGATTCTCCAGTGTTGGAACTGCAAACAGCCTGGTCACAACTTCATGGAATGCACCTCGACCACCAGGCGAATTTTTTGTTTTAGATGTGGAGCGGATGGAGTAGTTACACCTAAGTGTCCGAAATGTCAAGGACACGTGAAACCAATGAATACAAACGCTCGACTCGAATCACGCTCGATTCAAACACAGACCTTGGAAGATTCCAATTGACTAGAAGAGGACAAAAAGACCGAGACTGTAGAAAAAATTAGAGTTTTAAAAAATCATAATGTACCGATTTCACTTGAGGTCAAAGTTAAAGAAATCCGACCATTTCATGTTAGGTTACAAGCGTATCAAGAGGCTAGGCGAAAAATATTCTCAGATAAACCAACCAGAATTGAGAAAGCAAGGTGTAGATATAGTATTAGAAAAAGACAGATTAGGGAAGTTTCCGCTTCAGAACTGTATGAGGGCGAAGATAGCAGGTTTTATACCAAAATAGAAATAAATGGTCACAGCATTGAAGGATTGTTAGACAGTGGAGCCACGGTGTCATGCTTAGGAAAGAACTGCGTTGAATTTGTAGAAAGGTGCAAATTGCCAATTTTTAAGTTTAAATCTTTTGTTAAGACTGCAGATGGACGGATGCACTCTATAATAGGTAGAGTAAAAGCAAACATTAGATTTGACAATAGAGAACAAGAAATTACTTTTTATCTTACGCCATCACTGAAAAGGGAATTGTTTTTGGGAGTCGATTTTATAAAAAAATTTAGTCTGATGCAGCTCAATATTGATAGCATTACAACAAACAATATCGCGTTAGAGGAAGAAACACTTAACACCGTGCTACCGAAAATGCAGGTGCTGACATCAGAGCAGCGAAAACGGCTCGACGCCGTCGTAGAAAAGTTTCCGTGTTTTACGAAGAAGGGTCTAGGGAAAACTCCTCTAGAAGAGCATTATATAGATACGGGCAATGCTGTACCAGTTAAAGATAAACATTATCCTGTTTCGCCAGCTGTACAGAAACTCATGTTTGCGGAGCTGGATAGGATGCTTTCATTGGGAGTCATTGAGCCGAGCGAAAGTCCGTGGAATAATCGAGTAGCCTTTGTGCGTAAAGGCGAAAAGTGTAGATTGTGCCTGGATGCTCGCAAGCTTAATGCCCTCACAGTGAAAGACGCCTATCCACTTCCACACATTGAGGGCTTGCTCAGTCGTCTCGGTGATACACACTTTATCTCAAGTGTGGATTTAAAAGATGCCTTCTGGCAGATTCCGCTTGCCGCCAGCAGCAGGGAAAAATCTGCATTCACAGTGCCTGGTCGACCACTTTGTGAATTTACCGTCATGCCTTTTGGGCTGTGCAATGCTGCGCAAAGGTTGTGTCGGTTGATGGACAAAGTGGTGCCAGCTAGTCTTCGTGAGAGTGTCTTTATCTACTTGGATGATCTTTTGGTTGTTTCTTCTGACTTTGATAGCCATATAGCAAAATTAGAACAGGTAGCGCAAATGTTAAGCACAGCCAATTTAACTATAAATGTGGCTAAATCAAAATTTTGTTGTCGCGAGCTAAGATATTTAGGGTATATTGTAGGTGAAGGTAAATTGAGGCCAGACCCTGAAAAAGTACAGGCCATCGAAAGGTACACTTACCCAAAGACCCCTAAACAAGTTCGTAGTTTCATGGGAGCCACCGGTTGGTACCGTCGTTTTATTCAAGACTACGCTACTATAGCCGCGCCTGTTTTCGACACGCTGAAAAAAGCGAAGACTTTTACTTTTGGTGATGAAGCAAAAATAGCTTTCGATAAATTGAAATCAGCACTGATTTCAAGTCCAGTTCTCGTGCATCCTGATTTCTCTAAACATTTTTACGTCCAAACTGACGCTTCGGATATTGGCATAGGGGGCGTATTGTTTCAAAAAGATGATGAGGGCGGTGAACATCCAATCGCGTATTATTCAAAAAAACTGACGCCCGCACAGAAAAATTACTCTGTAACAGAACGCGAATGTCTCGCGGTGGTCATGGGTATAACGAAGTTTCGAGCTTACATCGAATTGATGCCATTTAGCGTTTTAACTGACCATTCAAGTCTTAAGTGGCTTATGTCGCATAAGGACCTGACGAGTCGACTAGCTCGTTGGAGTTTATATTTGCAAAGTTTTAGTTTTGATATAGTACATCGCCAAGGGGCAAAGAATATAGTTCCAGATACACTGTCACGCTATGATATGGACGAAATTAGTTGTCAGGTTAAATCATTGATCGACCTCGAGTCACCGCAGTTCCAAAGTGAAGAGTATAGGGATTTGTTAAACACTATTAAAGAAAATCAGTCCCGGTTACCAGACTTAAAGGTTATCGAAGGTTTCGCGTATAAACGCACAGTACCATATGATGGTACACCTGACGGTGAAGATTTCGCCTGGAAGTTGTGGATTCCAGCTCAGCTGACCCACACGATAATTGCTAACGCTCACCAACCGCCTCATGTAGCACACGGTGGTTTTACTAAAACTTTAAAAAGGATTAAAGAATATTTCTATTGGCCAAATATGAATATGCAAGTTCGAAATTTTGTGTATAGTTGTCAGGTATGCAAGGAATGTAAACCAGCTCAAATGGTGTTAAGGCCACCTATGGGTCAGGAGGCGCAAGTCGAACGCCCGTTTCAAAAAATCTATATAGATTTTCTCGGTCCGTATGTTAGGTCAAACAAGAAAAACACCTACATATTTATAGTTCTCGATCATTTTTCGAAATTCGTTTTGCTCAAAGCCATGTCGAAAGCCACTGCCCATAATGTTATTCAATTCTTGATTCAAGAAGTTTTCCATAAATTTGGAACGCCTGAAATTTTAATGTCTGACAACGGTGTTCAATTCCTTAGTAAAGAAGTCGCCGAGATGATAAATTCATTCGGGATAAAACATGTACGTACTGCCAACTATGCTCCTCAAGCAAACGCGTCGGAGAGAGTAAACCAATCTATCCTCGCTGCCATTCGCTCGTACCTTGACCAAGACCAAACTAATTGGGATAAACATCTGTCGGAAATCGAATGCGCACTTCGTTCTTCAGTACACTCCTCGATAGGAATGACACCTTACTTTGCTCTCTTCGGCCATAATATGGTCACTCATGCAAGCACGTATAAGATAGCTAGGAAACTAGGTGTTCTTAGTGACCCTGAGATGCTGGTAGTTCCAAGACCGGTGCGACAGGATCTAATACGGAAGAAGATTCGCGAGCAATTACACCGAAGTTATGAAAAAAATGTGAAGGTGTATAACATTAGGTGCAGGAGAGTCAATTTCAAACCAGGACAAGAGGTATATAGGCGAAATTTTCAGTTAAGCGATTTCTCGAAGCAAATAAGTGCCAAACTATCGAAGAAGTTTTTGAGATGCAGAGTAGTTCGTGCGGTCGGGAATAGTCTCTATGAATTAGAAGATTTGAACGGTAAACCATTAGGTATTTTTCACGCGAAGGATTTAAAACAATAGTGGACATTTTGAGATTTTTTTTTGAGCTTTTGATTTGTTTTTTTTTTGGACTGAAAGAGTTGCCACCTGTTCCCATTTATCTCTCAAGCAGAGAGGCTTTTCGAGATCAACTGGGTTTGTCAGGGCCACTTTAGGCGTGAATACCCATGGTAAGTTAGTTAATACCAACGCCATCTAGCGTGGACCACGCAATCATCGTCAATCTGGTATGGCAATTCCGTGTCTGGGTTGTAAAAAATGGATACACACCGGATACTTTGGAAAGATCGTCAAAAACAATATGGCAAAAATGTGCTTGGTTCCGCATCAGCCAATTGGAATTGACTTTCTATTCCAAAGTATCCCGGAAGTGGCACGAGCGTGGACCATGTTCGGATGGCTTGATGACGTGTCAACCCACAGTAGCAAAAAAATTACAGATCGCATACCATCGGGTACGTTCAGACGGCCGATAAATGGCGACTGTGCAACCCTGGGCGAATGCGACCCACAAGTGGTACCACCGACGCTACTAACACTGACAAAGAAAAAGAAAAAGAAGAAGAACTGGACGGCACGACGACGACAAAATTAAAAACTTCTTTCTTTTCTGTTTTCTAGCTTGACGCGAGTGAGACGAGAAAATTTTGTAAATTTCACAAGTTAAGCATTTTAAAATATAAATAGTTAATTATAATCAATTATAAGAGTTTTTAAATAATGTTAAAATACGATACATAGTGTAACGAGGAAATCAACATAAACTGTTCATATGCTTGTAAAATTTAGCAAAAGCTTAAAATAAGCCAAATGATGAATAATTTTAGACGTTCAGTAAAGTGAACACTGCAACCACGTTTTCCGCATTCAATACGATACGTTTTCGAGTGTTTAAACCTAGTTAAATAAAATAAAAAAACTCTTTAGCGCGTCGTTTTAATAACTTGCATTATAATAAAAAAAAAAAAAAAAACCATTTTGTAAAAATTTTAGATATATATCTTAGTAAAAAGATTAAGGCAATATTGCTATAAAGCTTTTCCATTCAAAAAAACTTTTGATTGATAATTTTTTCGTGTAAAAAGTAATAATAAACGGCGTCAAAATTGAGCTCCTCACAGCGCCCACGATTTCCATTTCTTCGGTTGCGCCACCAACGCCTTCGCCGCACCATCAACAGCAACATTAGCAGCAGCAGCTGCATAATTAGCAACAACAGCAATCACTGCAGCAAAAACAACTACTGAGCATGGACAACGACAACAACTTCCGCAGCGTCATCCACAGAAACTTACGTGCTGGAGCGCCATTCAAAAAACATCTTCGTAATTGTTAGCGTCTCCCACACTACCACCACAACCGTTGCAACGCACTCGTACTCCAACGCCCGAGCCTAGCCAACAACACTACAACATCAAACACCTTTTGTAACAGCCAATCGTAGAGTTGGACTAAAGTCACCATCATTGTCATCAAGTCGCAGTGAAGATGACAACAATAGCTCCAACACATCTAGCAGAAATCGCCATGGCAGCAGTGGTGGTAATCATCGCGATAAGCATAGCAGCGATGGCAGCAGCTCAAATTCACGCTCCAAGGGCATATTTGATCGTTTAGATGTGCGCAGTAAGATGACTGGCGACTCGAGCAACAATAAACCACCAACAAAAACAGCAGCACGACACCAACAAACTCAACAAAAGTTGGCACTCATAACTACCATACAATGAAGCTCTGGCCATCAGACCCAGCTACAATAATAGAAACTATAATTATAATAACAAATTCTGCCCCGACGTTTATGCAGGACATAGTCGCAAAAATAAAACAGCAGCGCTGGCCCAAAAGGGCAGCAACAACAACAACTGCGCCTGGACAACGACAACACCAACAAAAATAACCCGTACTGCAACAACAACAGCAGCAGCAGCAGCTGCATAATTAGTAACAACAGCGACCACCGCAACTCCCGCAGTGTCAACCTCAGCAATAAGTGCCATAAGAAAGACAAAAACAAAAAGTGGAACAATAAAATAGAGAAAAATGAAAACTACATCTATAATAACAACATCTACCGCAACAATAACAACAACACAAAACAAGTGAACCAATAAAACAGAAAACAATAAACAATAGAAAAAAAATAAGAAAAAAATAAAATAGAAAAAAATAAAAGCAAAAATGAAAACAAAAATAGGAATAAACAAAAGAAAAAAGAAAAGGTTAAGTGAAAAATGATAGTAAAAGAAAAACAGAAATAAGAAAAATCTAAAATCGATTATAATTTTTAATTTAAAATAACAATAAAAAGAAACAAAAGAAAACAGAAGAAAAAGAATAAGTTAAGTGAAAAATGATAGTAAAAGAAAAACAGAAATAAGAAAAATCTAAAATCGATTATAATTTTTAATTTAAAATAACAATAAAAAGAAACAAAAGAAAACAGAAGAAAAAGAATAAGTTAAGTGAAAACTGATAGTAAAAGAAAAACAGAAATAAGAAAAGTCGAAAATCGATTATAATTTTTAATTTAAAATAACAATAAAAAGAAACAAAAGAAAACAGAAGAAAAAGAAAAGGTTAAGTGAAAAATGATAGTAAAAGAAAAACAGAAATAAGAAAAGTCGAAAATCGATAATAATTTTTAATTAAAACAACAATAGGAACAAACAAAAGAAAAACGAAAAAGTAAACTAAAAAGTGAAGACTAACAGTGAACAATAGAAAATAAAAGAAGAAAATTGATTAAATTTTAAAATAAAGCAACAATAGTAATGAACAAAAGAAAAATAAAAGATAGAATGAAAACTAGCGTGGAACTAAAGAAAAAAAAAAAAATCGATTAATTTGAAAATCAGACAACAATAGAAAAAAAAAAAAAACAAACAACATTATAATCAACGAAGATAACTATATCTGCAACTATAACAACAACGACTACGATAAAAATAACCACATCCACAAAAACAACATTTTCGCAGCAATATCAACGACAAAATATTCACAACAACAACAACAACAACAACAACTAAAATATAAATAAACACATCTATAAAACAACATTTTTACAACAACTATGAAACTACATCTACAACAATATCTACAATAACAAGACACCAATGTCTACAAAACAATATCGTAAACGTCATTAACAGCTACAACTACATCTATAGCTACAACTATAAAACTACATCTTCAATAACAGCAAGATTCACAACAACAACAACAACAACAACAACTAAAATATAAATAAACACATCTATAAAACAACATTTTTACAACAACTATGAAACTACATCTACAACAATATCTACAATAACAAGACACCAATGTCTACAAAACAATATCGTAAACGTCATTAACAGCTACAACTACATCTATAGCTACAACTATAAAACTACATCTTCAATAACAGCAAGATCTACAACAACAGCAAGGAAAACAACAACAACAATGATAGCTGCAACGAAGACAACAACAATCATAAAAACAATATGTTATTGGCAATAATTTCATCTACAACTGTCGCAGCAACAATACCCAACTACAAAACAGTAATGTATGTAAGAGCATAAACAACTAAAATTTAAAAAAAAAAAAAAAACAACTAAAGGTAATATGAACATCGTTACAAAAAAAAAGGTTGGCTAGCACCGCATTTTAAACTTTTGATTAAATATTAGAAATTTTAAAGTTAAGTTTTGTAAACAACCTAACTTGATACTTACATGCTTATATAAAGAAGTTATGCATAACCAACTACAAAAAAAAAAAAAAAACAAAAACAACATATTAACTACTTTTATTACCACTACTACTACTAGCGACTACTATTTTGTTAGCAAAAAAAAAAAAAAAAAGGAGAAAAAAATATTTGGCATAAATTTAAATTGCTTTTTTTTTAATTAACCAACTATTAAATATTCACTTATTATTAATATTATTATTATTATTTTTATTAAAATTATAATTATGGATTACTAGCGTAAAACAATTAATATAAAAAAAAAAAAACAACATATAACACCCACAAACACTGGAGAGCAAACAGCAAAATTTTAAGTTTTAATAATTTTCTTTATTTTTTTTTGTTATTGTTTTTAATTCTTTTTGAAATCAAAAAGGATAGCATTGGTAAAATGGTTATTCATATAAATCTCGGCTTACACCTACACCAATACCGCCAGCGCCACTATACCCTTTGAGCTTAACTTTATAACGATCAAAAGGTACTTCCAAGCATCCACTTAAACACACACACGTACATACACACAGACACACACACACACACACCTGAACAGATAAAAACAACCAAACCATGCGATATGATACAAATGCAAAACCGTAACTGAAATTAAATTTTCATTGCTATAGTGTACATATAATTAGCTAATTATCTACACTGTAAGAAAATGTTTTTAAATAAAAAAAAAAAATAAAAAAAAAAAAAAAATAAAAAAAAAAAAAAAACAAATATATAAGAAAATCCCTCAATAACTAATTTTTTGTTATTTAACTACTTAACTTTTTTTTTACACCAATTTTTTTTGTTCTTTTACATTTTTTTATATTTTTTTTACGATATAAAAATAGTTAGCCACAACAAAAGGAAACAAAAACAATAACACAAAAAAAAAACCATAATTGACATAGAAAAATAGCAACAACAAACCCAAATATTTAAACAACCAAAAGCTCTGAATCCTCACATAAACGTTACATACCTGTCTATATATGTACAGAAAACTGTATATTTATATAGATATGCATTGTATGTATGTATATTTACTAAACTTAAATTAGAAAAAAAAGACAAAATACAAAACTACAATTTTACATTTACATTAAACTATATACATATATATATATATACGAACTACTGAAACAAAAAAAAAAACAAAATAAAACATATTAAAAAAAAAAAAAAAAAAAAAATATTAGAAATAACTTTTAAACCAACTTGTTCATCGCTAAACAACAACATATTTTGGCTTAAATTTGAAATACTAATTGCTTTCTGTTTGTTTACTATTGATTGATTGATTTGATTTGATTTTCAATTTTTCTTAAATAAAACTTAACTCTTAGTTTTAAAATGTAAGTTATAATAAGTTAAGATATAATGTCGAAGATATCACTATTATACAAGTAGGAACCAAATAAAAGCATTGTGGTAAGAAATATGTTCATAATCGATTCGTTTTGTTATTTACTGTAGAATGGAAAGCTAGTTCTAGAAGGTAGTGGCGTAAACAAGCAGGAGAGGCGTAAGTATGAAGTTTTTGGGGTGACCTAAAAATATGTAGGCAAACTGGTCACCATGGTTGGCATTTAGCCAAAAGGGGAGGGTAGCCAGGTCGATGCAATGCCATCGAGGCATCGACCACCATAGAGGCCAGTGATGGTTCCGATAGGGGAACGATTTACTTCGGGTTCCGGTTCCGGTTTGGTCTGTCGCGTTTTCGTTTCGTTCTTTTTTTTTAAATGTCAAGTCTGGTACGACTTTTTATTCGTGTCAAGCCCTACTGTCAGTCGAGTCTGGCAAGAACACCACCCCATATCCGGCGAGCCTTAGCCGCGCATACGCCAGCGTACCAGCAAGGCCAGAACGAATGGCAGGGTGTGTGCATCAGAGCATTGGTGTACACGCACACATGTAGGTGCTCATGACAAGTCTTGAAGTTGAAGTCTCGAAGTTGGTGAAGTCTTAGAGTTACAAAAAAGAGGCTAAATTTCGTTTTTATTTCGTGTTTTGTGTTGTTCATATTTTCGTAAGTTTATATTAAAGTTTGCTTTTAGTTTTGACAAGCTATGTTTGCTAGTGTTGTTAATTGGGAAGCGACTCTTTAAATTTATCAAACACTTTTGTTTCGTTCTGGTTAAGCGTTTTGTTAGAAAGGTATGAACTAAATGCTGTTATTTCACATTATAGACGTACTTTCGTGGTTTTCTTAAACCAGAATGAATTTTGTAATAACAAATTATGCATATCCGAATACATTCTTGAGTTTGTTCTTGTAAACATTTCAATCACAAAGAAATTTTACGACTTGATTGATTTTCTCGCTTAAATGGAGAAAAGAAAAAATTGTTTGATTCTTGTGTAAATTAATTTTAGTCTTGTGGTTTTTGTGTTTTTAAAAAGATATTATTTATTTAAACTGCTTCTTAAAAACTAGTTGAACAAAACTAATTGAGTTGATTGTAACTGAAACTGTTCCAAACAAAAACTGAGCTTAAAATCTACTGTTGCTTCTATTTAAAGGTTTTTAAAATAAACAAAATTGTTTAAAAGGCTTTAAGATAAATAAAACCGAGGTGGCGTGATTCTAGGATTTTGTAAACAAACAGAATTTCATAAGATGATGAAATTCTGCACGAGATAGACAAATAGACAAGTGCTTAATAAAGGGTTGTATTAACTCCCCCCTTTCTTTTTTTATTGTTCATTAAGATCTTGAATTTTTTTGCTTAATTCTAAGTACATTTTTTCACTTTGTTTGGACTTCCGTTTGTTGATATAAACTTTAATTTTGACATATAAAATAAACATTGCAATTAGTAGAAATAAAATAATGGAGGTCCAAATTACAATATTAATTGAGCTTTCATCATTATATTTTGACATTAGATTTATATTTTTTAAATTTAATTCAATATTTTTTGATTCAATATATTCTGTTATTAGAAATTCATCGATAGAAACTGTTTTAAGATAATTTGTAATTTTACTGGTTGGGTTTTCAATGGTAATATTATCAATTTTTGTATAATTATCAAATACAATTAAATATGTTAAATTTACATTATGGCCATCAACTATATGTTCACCGGAAATTAAAATTGCACCTTCTTTTATTATTTCTAAGTCAAAGTTTTTCTCTTTAACTTTTTTGCATTTACCATTTTCTTTATTTAAAATGTCAACTAGACATGTAATACTATTTCCAGTTTTACAAAAAACATTTTTTATTTCTGTTTTACAATTTTGAACACTTATATAAGTATTATTACAATTTGCGATTTGTTTTTCCAAAATTAGTTTTCCATCAAATTGATTAATAGCTCTTGCTTCATATATTTTACATAATTTTTGAACAATAGGATATTTTATATATATAGCAATGACATCACTGGTTTGAATAATTTTAGATTGTGATACGTCAAGTAAGTCTGTTAATGTTAAGTCTTTGTGTTCGTGATTAATAATTTCGTTAATCTCTTTTATATTTAAAATTGCTGGGTTTAAAATATTTGCCTTTGCCAAAGCTATCGTCTGAATTAAATTATGCAATTCATTAATAATTAAATTGTTTCTATGTTTCATAAACTTTATTATTCTTGAACTTCCTTTGAGATTATTGACTGTTTCTGTTATATCGGTTATTGCCTTAAATAATTTGGAGTTGGTAACAAATTGTTTGTTGTTATTTTCTATAAGTTCATTTAATTTGTTTTTAATTAATACGAAATCATCATGATCGGGAGTACCCGCAATCCATTTCCAGATTGTTCCTAATTCATTTATACCTCTTTTTGTTTTTGTTTTGTATTTTCCTATTTTGTCTAATTGTTCAAGCAATGTCTCAATTATTTCTAGTTCAAATTTTATTTCAAAAATGTTGTCGTCATACGGACTTATTTCCTTATATGTTGAATAATTGTGATTTTCATTTGTATTGGGTATTTCAAAGCTAATGTATTTATTTGCATCTAGTAGGTTCCTTGTTTCCGTTAAAATGTTTTCGTAGTATGTTAGATTTGTCAAGTGAAATATATTACCAAAATCATTGTAGAGAGCTACTTCATTTCCTTCTATTAAAACATAATTTTCTCTAGTATAATCCACGATGTCAGTAGCTTTGATGAGATGTAACTCAACTATTATTAGTAGTAAATATTGTATCATTTTCTGAAATAAATTTTTAGAAGAATATTATGATTTTATGTTATCTTTATGAACTATGCGATTTCTAGAATAGATTTTAACTTTATTTCCTAAATCCTGCTGTACTTTTTGTTTATTGAACCTAGGTTTTAATTTATTTCTTTCTCCTTCTCTTTTTTCATAAATTATTTCTTCTTGGTCAATTTTTCGTTCACATTTTTTTTTATTATGAAATTCTAGCATTCTTTCCTGTGCCTGCTTAAGTCTATTTCTTACTTCATTATGGTTAATCTTATTAAAAAGTATTTCATTAGGTCTTTCCTTTGTTACAGAATGAATAGATTTATTATATTTTTGTGCAGCTTGAATTATAGTTTCAATATCACTTATTAAGCTTAACTCTTGTTTTACACATCTACTTATTTCAATAAGCGTCGAATGGTCTCTCTCTACCTGTCCATTTGTCGTGCTATGTCTTGGGTCGCAGAATGTTATTTCTACATTTATTCGCTGCATTAATGATTTAAACTGTGGAGTCGTAAAACAAGGTTCATTGTCTACCATAAGTTTTTTAATATCAGGAAATCCTTGTAAAATTTCTAAAACTTTTTCTGATATATTTATTTTATTATCAATATGTTTTATAAATAAAAATTTTGAATACGCGTCTATACAGGTTATAAAAATTAATTTTTGTGCGTAAAAGATCTCTAAATGTATGATTTCCCCTTCATTTTCTGGTAAGGGTGCTTTTCCTATTTTCATTTTCTTTGGTTTTCTATCATATTTGTTTTTATTGTAAATTTCGCAGTTACGTACAAATTCTTTAAACTGATTTGAAATGTTTGGCCAATAATATTTTGTATAAATTTGTTTAAGGTTTTCTCTATGATTCCTATGTGCTCTATTGTGGGTTTGCTCAATTATATTACCCTGATCTTCTCTATTGGTTATATCTAAAGGGACATTTTTAGTGTGTACAAAATTAATATTAAAGTTTTGTAATAAACTATCTTTAATTTCATAAAGATCTTCAATTATACAATGAATTGCTGTTTTTATACCTGGTCGCAAAAACTCTTTTAAAATTGTAATTAAATTTTCAATGGTATCATAATCAATTAAATGTCTTGTATTCCCAAAATAATTAATGGATTCATGAATAGTAAATCTAGATTTTACTAATAAAATTTGTTGCTTAAATTGATTTAAAGGCTTTTTAGTTTCCTGAATTTGGTTGCTATCACTGCTTTCCGCAGAGTGTTGGGTTTCCGTTAAGGAAGAACTATCGGATAAATTATTACGGTATTGTCGAGATAGTGCATCTGCAACTACATTAGTAGTTCCAGGCTTATATATTAATTTTGGAGCGAACTCTTCTATAAAAGCATGCCAACGTTTCATTTTGGCGTTAGGATTTCGGGCTGAAACAGCAAATGTTAATGGTTGGTGATCCGTATGGATCTCAAGATCTGTAACACCATACAGATAATTCTTTAAATTTTTTAGAGCCCAAACAATTGCATACAACTCTTTTTCATTTGTTGCATAATTTTGCTCCGTGGAATTTAATGTTTTGGATATGAAGGTAATTGGTTTGCCTTCCTGAGTTAACACAGCACCTATGGCGACATTGGAAGCATCTGTAGTAAGTATTAATTTTTTATTATAGTCTGGTTGGTTTAATTCAACTTCATGATTAAGTAAATCTTTTAACTTTTCACAAGCTAAAATTCCATCTTGATCTAAACGTATTTCTATTTTTTTTGATAAATATTGTGAAATTTTTCCATTTTCACCGGAAAGGTGTTTTGTTAAGGGTTTTGTAATGGTAGCATAATATTTTATAAATTTCCGGTAATAACCGGTCATTCCAAGGAAACTTCTTAGTTGCCTCAATGTAGTTGGTATTGGAAAATTCTTTATTGATTCAATTTTTTTGGGGTCTGTCTTAATTATATTTTTTGCTATTATATATCCTAAAAATTCAACTTGTTTTTCATAAAACTTGGATTTTTCCAAGGAAATTTTCATGTGAGCTTTTTTTAAAGTTTCAATTATTGTTGTCAAATCTTTTGTGTGATCTTCTAAGCTTTTTGAATAAACTATAATGTCATCAATATAAACATGACAAGTTTTTCCAATATATTCACGTAATATATTGTCCATGGCGCGTTGAAAAATACTAGGCTCATTTTTCAATCCAAAAGGTAAACGTAAGTACTCGTATTTTCCGTTATTAACGGAGAAGGCGGTTTTTTCTATATGATCGTTATGCATTAAAATCTGGTGAAACCCTGACTCTAGATCTATAGTTGAAAAATATTTAGCATTTCTTAAATTTGAAAGTAGAACCGTAACATTTGGTATCGGATAACGGTCTGATATGGTTTGTTCATTAAGCTTCTTATAGTCTATAACCATTCTTAATTTTTTGGTTCCATCTTCGTTTGTTCCTTTTTTGGGAACCACCCAAATAGGCGATATATGGGCTCTTGCTTGGTCTTATAATATCTTCATCTAATAATTTCTTGATTTCGTTATTGACAAATGAATTTACCGACAGAGGATACGGGTACTGTTTACTCCATATAGGAGTTCCAACAGTTGTGCGGATTTCCGCTTTTATATCTGTCCTGAATGGTAAATTTGTATTTATATTTGAATGATTTAATTCAATTTCTTTGGTTATTTTTTTCCTTAAAATATTTATTTCATATTGTTCTGCGTCTAAATTTTCATAGACGAAGCGTTTGTCTGGGGGTTTTTCAACAGAAATATTTTTTAAATAATTGCCGGTAAGTTCTTCGGCTGGCGTTCCAGGATTATTATGTCCCGGATAAATATTTTTATTAATAATATTTTCTTTTTGAATGCCATTAAAATCATCGGCTGGCGCTTTAGGATTGTCCAATCCCAAAGTATCATTATTTTTATAAGTATAAGCGGTATTTTTCTTCGCTGGCGCTCTAGGAGTTTGAATGCTTCCCAGAGTAATATTATTTTTTATCTCTTTTTTTTGTTTTTCTTTTATAAAATTTACTCCCTCGTTTTCTAGTAAATGTATTTTATGAATTTCATTATTAAAAATTAAAATCTCTCTTTCAAAATCTAATACAATATTCGCTTTTTTTAATAGATTTAATCCTATTAGTAAGTCTGCTTCTAATTCTTTAATTTCATAAAATCGTTCTTTTATGTTAAACAGTGTTAAATTCGAAAAATGTGTTATATTGGTTTGTGCGTTAATTGTTTTAACTTTCTTTTTAATTATTAATTGATGTCTATCCATTAAGACATTAGGTTTGCAGTAGCAACTCGTTGCTCCTGTATCGATTAATATTTTAAGCCTTCGTCCTGTTCTATCACTGTTTGCGTAGATGTAGGGAAGGTTAAGCTTTCGCCTAAAAAAGCATTTTCATTAATTGAATTTATTCTTTGGCTTTTTTGTTGTGGTTGTGCACTGTACTGTATACTTGGATTTGGTCGCTTAAAATTTTGATTATTTCTGAAATAATTATTATTATTTCCTATTCTATTATTCCGTTGGATGGATCTGTCTACATCCATTGGTTCTGATTTTGGTAAAGTATTATTGTTATTTGCATTATAATTTCCAATATTATTTGTATTATAATTTGGGTATTGGTTTCTAAAAAATCCTGGATTTGGGTTAGAAAAATTATTATTCATAGGATTATTAGGATTTCTTGTGGGAAATCTTAAATTATTTTGACGATTATGCTTTAAATTCTTTTGGTTAAATTCATTTCTATTATTATTTCGATTTCTATCGAATTGTATTGCAAAATTTGTCCTAAGGTTGTTGGATTCCAACTCTTGGGCCTTTGCCAATGCGTTTGGCAAATCTTCGGGTGATAAAGAAAATAAAATGTTGGATATTGTGGCGTTGAGCCCTGTAATAAATACTCGAAGAGCATTTTGACGGTTTTTTTCATTTAGTTGATTTGTTATTTCGGTATTAGTACCGTGCGTCATTATTGTTTTGTTAATAAGAAGTGTCAGTTTCTTATTAACTTCATTATAATAGTCAATAAGGGATGAACTTCCCTGTCGGAGAACACTTAGTTCTTGTTCTAAAATATGAGAAGGTCTCTTGTCGGCGTATGCAAAATCCAACCTACTCATAATGGCGTCTTAATTTAGTACAGTTCCATGGTTAGTGAGAACATCGTTTGCCTCACCAACGATTTTGTTCCGTAATATAGTTAGTGCAGCAAAATACCTGCGACTACCCCTATTATACAGACTTATTGAATTATTTGCGGCTTCACGCCAGCTTACGTAGCATTTTCCTGAAAAATCAGGCATTGATTTTATTATGTCTAATGATTCATTACACGTTATGGTTTCGTCAATTGTTTCAGTGGCATAGTCAGCTACTGAATTTGATCCTATTAATGTTGAAATTTGTCTTTTTAATTGTTCTATTTCAGTTTTCAATGAGTTTGTATTAGCTACAACCAGTCTCGCTATCATGTCGGTAGTGAAAATTCCCCTTGTATTGTTATCGTCAGTAGTCATTTTTGCAAATTTGTTTATTAATGTATCCAGGATGTTTTTTATTTATAATATTTTATTGTTATTTAACAATTGTTTTTGTATATATAAGGACACTTTTTGAATTCGTGGCTTCCTCCACAATAATTACAGTAAAGGAGTTTTATGTAATCCTTTTTTTTTGTATAAAAAATTTAACATTGTGATATTTTTTTTTTTTTTTTTTTTTTTTTTTTTTGAATATATAATTATATAATTTTTATACAATTTAAAATATTTGTATTAGTAACAAGTTCTTACTTAAATAAATTTGCAGCTTGCTGTTATCTCCGTTTTTTGTTAACTTCTTGATTCCTGTTCAATTAATTTTTGATTCCTGTGCGGTTGATTTCTTGATACCTGTGCTGTTGATTTGTTGTCTAGTTCTTGTTGTTTGTGGTATTACTTTTTTCTCCTTTTATTAGGATACTTGATTTAAAGTTGGTTTTATACCACCTTTATTTTTCGGGTGATTTTTATAAAACGCTTTTAAAGTTTTTTTATGAGCACGTTGAATTTTTTCGCGTTATTTTTGTTCGCGTTGTTAGCGTTGCTCAAAGGACACACACACACAGATATAATTACAGATGATTCACTCCTGCTTTATTATCCTTTTCTTTTTATTATTTTTTAAAAAGGATTTCTTTTTTAGCATGTGATTTATTCACTATAATCACTTTATTGGTGTGTGCCCCACGTTGGGCGCCAATTAATTTTAGTCTTGTGGTTTTGGTGTTTTTAAAAAGATATTATTTATTTAAACTGCTTCTTAAAAACTAGTTAAACAAAACTAATTGAGTTGATTGTAACTGAAACTGTTCCAAACAAAAACTGAGCTTAAAATCTACTGTTGCTTCTATTTAAAGGTTTTTAAAATAAACAAAATTGTTTAAAAGGCTTTAAGATAAATAAAACCGAGGTGGCGTGATTCTAGGATTTTGTAAACAAACAGAATTTCATAAGATGATGAAATTCTGCACGAGATAGACAAATAGACAATTTTGTTTATATAAGACATTTAAGTGCTTAATAAAGGGTTGTATTAACTTGTATACAATCCGTCGCTGAAATTTCAAATTTTTAATAATACTATGTAAACCTTAACATTCCAGAAACATTTAATATCTTGTTTATTTTCTTTTTGTTATATACTGCTTTCTTATTTGTTTTACTTGAAACTAGGGCTGTTCATGTTTGGTTTTTTCGAAGCTTCGAAGTATTCGAATATTCGAAGCTTGGAAGCAAACTTCGGAACTTCGAAGTTTTTGAGGCGAAGCTTCAAATATTACTATTCGAATAGGAAAAACTTCGAAGAATTAAATTCTTCGAGTATTCGAATGATACCTAGTTTGATATAACAAATAACAATCACTTGCAGATAATCGGCTAAAATTTCGGATGTGTGTCTTTCTTCTACTTCCTGCGTACTAAGCGTCAATATCTGCGGCTGCCATTGATCGTTGATTAAATGTGCATTCACATTTAGAAGACCATCCATGGCCCGAGAGGTCCAGCAGTCTGTATCCAATGCAATAAATTTGAATTTCTGCAATATTGCAACTATTTTGCATTTTATTCCATCCTCGAGCACGCGCAGATGCTATACGATTGTCTCACTCGAAGGGCATGTAAAACCAGGTTCTACGACATCCATGAATTCCTTGAATTCGCGGCTGGACGTTAAGTTGAATGGCAGCCGACGGCAGGCTTCTAACTTTGTACATGCTTGTACAATTCTCTCGCTACGGTCTCGACTAATTGTTCTACTGGAAAAATTGAATGCATCTTTAGATGCGCACGAAGTGAACTCGTGGACCCATGCGACTACAATACTCGCTCGCATAGATTGCAAATCGTTGATTGAGCATCAGAACTTTTAGTATAAATGCTCCACACCCAGGATCTCATGTTTTTTCTTATATCGAAGTGTATCACACAGACACAAAAAATTTTGAAATATTTTGAGTAAAAACTTCGAAGCTTCGAATTTTTTATGTTGAATGAATAGTCAAGCTTCGAAGCTTCGTAAATCCGAAGTATTTTTCCTCTTCGAAGTTTTGAAACGAAGCTTCGAACTTAGAAGTTCAAAAACTTCGAATAAGAGTCATAGCCCTACTTGAAACTTTAACTTTTTTACGTCTAAGGCCTCGAACTTCGTCAGAATAGCTCCATTCTCTTGTGTAACGTTGTCCACCAGATCGATTCAGTTTTGTTGCTGCTACCGCCAGAACTAGGACCACGATTATTGATACGGAAAAGTTTCGTGTAATAAATGTGTTGTTACTACACATTTTGATTTTTAGCATTTTCTAATCTTAAATATTGATTTTTATTTTTTCAGTATTATTGAAGTAGATTTCTGAATTATCTTTTCTTTTATCTTTATTTTAATTTAATTTCTTAATTATCTCTTTAAGCATTTTAATCTCTTGAATTTTAGCCCTCTATTGACAAATAAGTAATTCGGTATTTTATTTCCTAATTTTTATAAATATTATTTCTTTTAACAAATCAATTAATTTTCTCTTTAAAAATCAATCAATGCCTTTATAACATTGAATTTATCAACAGGTTAAAACTAAAATACATATCTCATATTTTTCTCGTATTGGTGAACATTTATTCTTGCTTGCCTTATTTTTCATTAGTACTTTGTCTTCAATTTTAAAAGTTTTATTTACTTTCTTTTTTTTGTCGTTTATTCACATATTCTTTAAAATGTTTTTGCATGCCTTTCCATTTGTATTCCTGCCTTATTCTAAAATATGTTTTTAAAACACCTTTGTGCTCTCCTTTTGGCAAATCATTAGAATCTTTTAATATTTTTTAACCCAAATGCAGGTCAGTAAGAAATTTTATTTCTTTATTTTGTTTTTCACTACTTTGTTCATTTAATTTTTTTGAATATTTTTCATTTTCCCTTACTTGTTCCTTGTCTTTCGTTTTTAAGCTCGGTTGAAAAACTTCATCTAGATAAACCCCTGGCGTGATTTCTTCTTTATGAATTACTTCCACCGGAATTTTTGTTTTTAACAGAATTTCGATCGACTGTATTGTTTTTGTTTAATTTTTTAATTCCTTATTGTAGTTAATAGAATTTAACTCGTTTATTTGTTTTAGAGGTAATTTCACCCTAGTCTCCATGTGTTTACCATAGACTATTAACGTCTTATTAATCGCATCTATAACTGAATTATTCCACAAACTATCCCGACCTAAAATACCATCTGCAGGCAACCCTTGTTCTAGTGCCACTACGTGTAACTTAAAACTTAAGTTTTTTATTTTAACGTGTTGGATCTCTACAGACCCCAAACTCCTACCTTGTTCGTTCTTATTTTGAAACGTAAAATTCTTATTGTGTAACGAGTTTGCTAAATCTTTATCTCTTTCCTGAGAACTTCTTAATATAGCTTCTTTTCCTACTGTATCTTTACCTGTTGATACTTCCGTCTTTGACTCAGTGGTGAGGATGTTTACTATCTTTTGCGACGTCAAATCTTCCTCCACTATTTTTTCTTGCTCTGTTGCCATCAATTCGTCAATGTTTGAATACAAATTGTTGAATAAAAAATTAGCTGTATCCTCTGACGTACTATCTACTGTCGAGGTGCTTTCCGTTATTTCATTTGTTACCAAAACTTTAATCTTATCTACCGATGTACGATTTTCTTGTATTTTGTTCCCCATTTTCCTTGGTGTACAGATGTTTACAATCTTTTTTGACGTGAAATCATCTGTGACTACCCTACTTGGTCCAATTGTCCTTAATTTTTTGGGTTCCCAGCTCATTGGCCTTGACTGGGCCCTCGATAGTTTCCCTGTTTCGAATCGTATTTTCTCTTTGCAAAACAATCCTGCATTTTGTGTCCTAACCTTGCACACCATTCACATTTGACCTCATCTTTCTTTGATACTTGAATAATGTTACCATTCCATTCTTCTTTTGATTTATGTTATAATTATTCTGACTTCTGTCATAACTGCTTTGATTTCTATTTGTTTCATTATTATTCATATTTCTGCTAGCTGAACAGTTTAAATTATATTCGTGATCATAATCTCTACACTTCTGACAATAAACTTGATTTTTTACTGCGTAGCACTCATCTCTTGGGTGCCCTATTCTTCTACAAAATGAACATGTTAAGTTAACATTTCTTGACCTTCTATCCTCATAATTTCTTGTTATTTGAATTCCTGGCAGGTTCTCTGATGAAGAGTAAGCCCTTTGACCTGCCTCAACCTCATGATCAACCAACCTACATCCCACATAATTTTTACTGAAATTTATACCAAATGTCCTCTGATTTGGTCTCGTATTTTTCCCTTTCGATAAGCCCAAATGCACTTATCGCTTCTTCCACTACACTTTCACATGTTTCTGTTTTATCGCTTAGCATATGTTTTCTAAGAGTTGAATCCTGCAGACCAACCTTGAAAGTTGTAATTACAGTTTTATTTAATTCACTTAAAAGTGCGGACACACTGTCTTTGTATTCGTTATTAATTATATCTTTGTTGTTGTTTTTAGAGCACTTTACCGTCTTGCATATTGTCTTATTTCTTCACCAGGTTGTTGTAATGTCTTCTGTATTTCCTGCCATACTACATCTAATTCTTTTCGTTCCAAATACGTTTTCTTTATAAGTATAAATAATTCATTTAGATTGTTAAATTGTCTTGGTCTTATTAATTTGAAAGCATCTCCATAAAGTCAAAGTTTCACACATTGAATAAATTTTTCTAAATTCGATTCTCCTTCCACTTGGAAAGCTAATTCTGTTCCAAGTTTAAACTTATACACTTCCTCCTGTAGCTCAACGGAGTCTGCTCCTGAAAATAGAGGCACAAGCTCCGATACTATTTTCGCTGTCTCGCATATGTTCATTCTGAATTTTTTTTTTATTATGAAGCTATATTCATTATCTTTTCGTTGTCTCTAAAATTTTTCTGTGTTCTACAACAATTCTCGCCCTATACTTTAGTTTCTCTGGGAATCTAATTCTGTAATCTAATCTACAAATTTTTTGTTTTACTGGTTTTACACCTTTTTAATTATATTCTGGAGGGTCCGGTCAATTACAAGGAATTGGATACGGAATCGCAGAATCTTTGGGAAGTTATTATTATTTATTTATTTGAACACGGATAACCGAGTTCGAATCACTATCCTTTTTTAAAAGGGACTACCCTTTATTTCTAAAAAGGACTACCGGCTGCACCATAATGTTGTGTGGGGTCCGGTTACATATATAGTTACGTATATACAATTAACCTAGACATTAACCTAGATATTTTTGCTAAACAACATACAAATATACATACTTCGCATATTAGGTTAGGTTAGGTTAGTCCGGTTGCCTCTCATTAGAGTCTCACATAGACCATATGGTCCTTAGTGGTGCCGGTTTATGAAATCCTTGAGGGAGTTAGTGGAAGTCTTTAAAGATTTGCGCCTTATTCACAAATCTTAAGAGGGATTCTAGAGGAATTTTGGCTGCATCCTTAAGCGACGATAAAGTCGGTGAGCCTAAGTATTTAAGTATCGATCTAAGTAAGGCGGGGCATGTGCAGAGAAGATGCTCCAGGGTTTCCTGGGCACCTGGTTCCTTGCACTTCCTGCAGTTGTCATCCATAGTTATACCCAGCTTTTTAGCGTGGGCCGCCACCATGCAGTGACCTGTGAGAATTCCCACCAGTGTCCTGCTGTCCCTTCGGGTGCGAGCCAGGATAAACGACGTTCGTTTTCCGCATGCTGCATCGCACATGGTTTTTGAGATCTTGCATGTTGTCGTATCTCTCCATCTGCGACTCACTGCTTGTTTGGCTACGGTTTCGAGGTTTTTGTATAATTCCTGTAGTGGAATAGCTACGTGTTCTGTGAACTCTGATCCCAGCCCGGCACCTTCCTTTGCTAGTTCGTCTGCCATCTCATTTCCTTCAATGCCCCTGTGGCTTGGAACCCAAAAGATACACACTCTCTTTGAAGTGTTCAATGCATCTAGTGCGTCCTTGCTTGCTAGGACATTTCTGGACTTGACGGTATCGGAACGCATGGATTTGATTGCCGCTTGGCTGTCAACAAAGATATGTTGACTTATTCACCGCCGGCCACCACACAATGATACCGTAGAGTAGAATTGGACGAACAACCATTGTGTAGATCCATTGCATTAGAGAGGGTGAGAGGCCCCAAGTGCTGCCCAGCATCTTCTTGGATGCATATAGCGCATTGGTAGCCTTCCTAACCCTCTCGTCCACATTGAGTCTCCACGTCAGTTTGCTGTCGAGTACAACTCCCAGGTATTTCGTGTGAGTTTTCGGGATGAACCGAGTGTTGTTTAATCTTGGTGGAATCCATGGTGGTATCTTGTACTTATTCGTAAACAATACCAGATCTGTTTTCTCTGCGTTTATACTGAGGCCGACTGAGTTCGCCTATCTGAGTACCTCTTTTAGTGTATGCTCCATTAAAGAGTTTAATGTCGAAATGCATTTTCCCACTATAATTATGCTTATATCATCCGCATAAGCTGTTATCTTTGGGGCTTTGCCTTCAAAGTTTTTAAGTAGTTCGTTAACAACTAGATTCCAAAGTAAGGGTGAGAGGACTCCTCCTTGGGTTGTTGCCCTGCGCACTTCTCTTACCATGGTTGTGGAACCCCACTCAGCTTGGACTCTTCTACAACTTAGTAGGTTGTCTATCCAGAGGTCGATTGCTGGTGGTGTATCGATCGCGCGTAATCCATTTAGTATGGCCGTAGTTGACACATTGTTGAATGCACCTGAGATGTCTAGGAAAGCCCCTAGTGCGAATTCTTTGTTGTGGAGCGCTTTCTCTACATGGACAACTAGGTTGTGTAGTGCTGTCTCCACCGATTTTCCTTTCGTATATGCGTGCTGGTTGGCTGCAAGAATCGGCCGGTTAGTGCCGTTTCTTATGTGCAGTTCTACTAGCTTCTCGAGTGTTTTGAGTAGAAAGGATGTTAGACTTATTGGCCTGTAGTCCTTTGGATACAGGTGGCTACTACAACCTGATTTTGGTATGAAGACCACCCTAGCTGTCCTCCAGGCTACAGGTACATAGTTAAGTCTGATGCACCCTTTATATATTATCTCAAGCCATTGAACGACTTTCAAAGTGGACGCTTTTAACATGGCTGGAAATATGCCGTCAGGTCCTGGGGATTTAAATTCTGAGAAAGAGTTTATAGCCCACTGGATTTTGTCTGGTGTTATTAGGTTCTGCGGAGTCTGTGACGGGATTGTCCAGTCTCTCTCTGTGACGTGAGTGTCTGAGGTTTCGGTACAGCCTGGAAAATGTGCTTTTAGAAGCGCATCTAGAGATTCCTGACTGTTTTCCGTCCATTCGCCATTGTCCTTCCGGACGTGACTCTGAATGGAGGGCTGTTTTGAGAGCAGCTTCCTGAGCCTTGCTGTGTCTGTGGTTTTCTCAATGCTCGAGCAGAAGTCCTTCCATGAGGATCTTTTTGCTCGCCGGACATTGCTTTTGAAGAGTTTGAGTCTCCATTTGTATTCCCCCATATTTCCTCTTGGTCGGCTAATTTAGCCAGTTTGAAGAAATCTTTTAGGTCGCGTCTTTGCTCTGCGAGATCAGGATTCCACCATGGTGGTCTGATTTTCCGCTTTGTTCGCGTGGGTTTACAAGAGGAGTGATAGGCTTTTATAAGTAGGTTTGAGAGAGTCTTTAGGGATCCTTCTATGTCGGATTCCGTGTTTATACGTTTTGGGGAGGGTAGTCTGGTCTCAATGATTCTTTTAAACTGATTCCAGTTTGTGTTCCTGGGGTTTCTGAAGATCTTTTGAGCCGGAGTGTAGTTAAATTTGATATTAAAACTAATATATTTGTGGTCTGAGAAGGAAGGCTGTTCAAGCACCCACCAATCTGTTACAAGAGTGTTAGTATTTGACGTTAACGTAAGGTCTAGTACGTTAGAGGAGGTGGGACCCACATATGTGGGTTCCTTACCTGTGTTAACTACGTTTAGGTTAGTTTCTAGAATAAAGTTTAGCATGGACTCACCTCGATCGTTGATGTCAGGGCTTCCCCACACTGAGTGATGTGCGTTGGCATCTGTGCCGATGACAATCGCTCGTTTGTTGCTGCTGTTTGCGTTGACCAGCCTGCGGAGTTCGTTTGGCGGTGCATCGGTGTCGTGCGCCATATAGCAGGATGCGACCAGAACCGTCTCATCTGCCTTGCTCTCTAGCGCCACAACTGTGAGATCGTCAGTGCTGTAATGAGACATTAGATAAGTATAGATGCCTTTCCTTGTGAGGATGGCTGTTCTTGTTCTACTTACTGTTGGTGCGTAAAAAGTGTTGTGGTTGGGTGCTTTTAAGCCGGAGACCACATTAGCCGAGGCTACCCACGGCTCCTGCACTACTGCCACATCGTAGCCTCCTTCCTCTAAAACGAGAAGGAGTTCTGCGCTTGCTATTTTACTTTTGTGCAGATTAATCTGGAGGACCTTCAGCTGCATTATGCTGAAGGCTCCTCCACGGGGTCCGCTTGCATGCTCGGACCACCAGCGTCATCTCCATCGTCAAGACTGAGCTCCTGGGTGGCATCAGTTACCGCTGCGATGCCGAGGTCTTTTTCGACCTCCCCGGTCTCAAGCGTGTTCTTGTTACTGTCTTTGGGGTGACGTTTTTTGAGACGCAGGTACACACTCCCTACGCCCCACGCCATCTTCCCGAAACGAGGGTACAGAATATCCTCTGCCTCCTTGTTGATCTGTAGGATGTAGTGTTGCCCGCCGCTACTACCAGGTAGCTGCTCAGCAACTTTCAACACCCTCCAGTCAGCTGTCGGCACGTCAGGGTTCTGTTTATGTAGAAGTTTTAGTGCTGATTCTGGTGGCACCACTCTGGGGAACAGCACTTTCGCTTTCGGTAGAGACGGGATGTCCATCCTGTCTACTACTTCCAGCTGGGCGCCGTCCCATAGGCCTTGGAGCGTCGGTGCAACTCCCTTTACCCATTCCAGAGTCGGATCATCGTTGCACTTGAGAATCTTAACGTCGTTTAACCATCCTGCACCATCGAAGGTGGGCATGGGAGCGTCAGGATGGGTCTCCATTCTCGCGAACATCGCCTCGAGCAGCTTCATCTCTACCGATTTCCACCGCTCGAGAGACATTTGCCCTTGGGGATCGCTTCGGTCAATGAGTGCCACGATCAGATGTCGTTTGGCTACGTCACTTGCCTTGCTTTTCACCTCGGCTGTGGGCTGCGGTTTGTTAGTAGAGACCGGTTTTATCTTATGCCGCTTGCTTCCAGGAGCTACGACCTTTCCGTCCTCCGATCTCTGGCGCTTTTGAGCCACCTGCTCTTCGATCTTATTCGCAAACTGCGATGTCGTAGGCGCGAAGTGTGGTAGGCTCGCGAAGAATTTTCTGCCTTCAGACACCTTCTGCTCAGCCCAGGCGAGCTTCTCCTTCTCTTTGGAAGATAGACCGCTCTTACCCGAAAGCCGGCTGCAGATACTGAGAGCAGCTTTGTATTGAGCTTTGGCTCTCAATCCCTCCTTCGATTTCGTCTTGGGCCCTACCTTACTTGAAGTACTGGAACCCGCTGACTTGTCGGGGGAGAGAAGGAGCCTTTCTTCGTCAGCCATGCTGACTGAGGTTGTGCTGTCGCGATCCGAGTCTTCTTGGACAACGGCATCTACGCGTTTGAGGTTGTTTTTGTTGTTGTTGGCAGTAGCAATACAACCACTATGGCCTGCTCCAACCATAGAGGAGGTGTGACCGCTGGCGACACGCAGTGAAGATTGCTCCTCACCGTGCCCGCCGGTGGTAGCAGTCACGCATTCCGCCGACGTTTGGGTTGACATCCCAACCCGAGTTGAATCCGTATACGACTCCATTATGAATAAATTTTTTCTGGGTGACTCGGTTCCCATAGCGTTTTATACCTGCCGCCAGGTAGGGATAAGTTTTACTTCATTGCTCCACAACAGCCTGTATGACATGGGTGGCCCTACCAGAAACCTTCTCAGACGCGAAGGCTTCCGTCATCATAGCCCGTTGTGTCATTGCAACCTAAGCCTCTACACCACGTCAAGGTAGTTATCCCAAAGTAGTAGAGGTACTTCGCATATTACAAATATACATTCTTTGTTTACTTCCGCAATATAATTTATAAGCTATGGTAACAGAAGCTCAGCTCAAGTAGCTGACCCGTGCTAACTTGCTGCGCCATAATGTTGTGTGGGGTCCGGTGAAATCCTACCGGCTGCGCCATAATGTTGTGTGGCGTTCTCCGTTGAACCCACACAACTCTGTTGTGTAACGTTAAATATTAACTGTTACATCGTTATATTTATACTCACCAAATAATCCTTTCCTTTATCGGTGGAACCTGAAAGTTTAAAATTAAACTGTACTTCTTTATTGGTTAATTAACACTCTCCTTTTTATTAATTTTATTACTCTTATTTATATCACAGGTTTGAATCTTAAAATCTACTTGGTCTCAAGATCATTATCTTAACTTCCGTAATGAAACTTGATGACAATTACATAATAGTTACATATATACAATTAACCTAGACATTAACCTAGGTATTTTTGCTAAACAACATACAAATATACATACTTCGCATATTACAAATTATTACAAATATACATTCTTTGTTTACTTCCGCAATATAATTATAAGCTATGGTAACAGGAGCTCAGCTCAAGTAGCTGACTCGTGCTTACTTGCTATTTTAAGCTGACCGTTGCACTTTTTAATTGTTGGGTGCTTGACGGTAAACTTAAATTGGCAAGCATTACAAATATGCTGATCGCTTCATTATTATTGAGGTAGGTCAGTGTTTTAATTTATAATATACTAAAAACTTTTTGACAAAAAAAAAAACCTACTTCAAAATCACTACAAAGTAAAAAGTAATTGAAAATTACTTTAACTATTGATTTCTTGGTCAAATTTGATAGTTTATTTATATTTATTATTCTATTGGAAATCTTATCATATCAATTATTCTGATTTTTTTTTAATTTTATCATAAATATATTCATTTTTTATGACAATAAAAGCTTCTAGTCAGCGCTAATCATTGACATATAATCATGATATTTTTGCCATCCCTATTCTATTTAAGACTTTTTTATTTGTGAATATCCTGCTTAGGTGACGTTGTATTAATTTGTAATCTTAATTAAAATGCTATAAGTGTGTTGGAGCTGCACAAAAAATCTGATTATATTAGCGCCGACTTCAAAGCTTTTATTATCATAAAAAATTTATGATAAAAATAAAAAAAAAATTCATAATAATTGATATGATAAGATTTCCAATAGAATCTATATATATAAAAATGGTGTGAAAAATTTATAGTAATTCATCAATTGAGAACGGCTGGACCGATTTGCCTCAATTTTTTTTCAGTTGTTCGTATTTGCCTGGAGAAGGTTTTTACGAAAGAAAATTTTGGGAAAACCCTCCGGAAAAGTCGGAAAAGTGGGAAAATCGAAATTTAATTTTTTGTATGGAAATTTTTGTGCAATTGTTCCGGAATGGCTTTTCAAATGGAAAAATATAAAACTCTTATTGAAAAACTCGGAAAATTCCGGAAAAACATGAAAAATTTTAATTTTTTTCGACGAAATTTTGTATTTTATCGCATGATTTGAAGATTTTGGACTAGATAAATAACAGATGGCGCTGTGGTGTGATCAATGCCACAACCCCGTAGATGGCGTTATACGTTGACTTAGGCTGAGCGCAATTTGACAGGTGCACTTTTCGCATTGTCATTTTCTATTAAACAAATGTGCTATTTTTCTTGCTGCAATTGATTATTTTATTATTATTATTATTATTATTATTATTATTATTACTCGGGAGTTTATCTGAAGGCGTTAAATTGTGGCGAGTCGAAGTTCGCCGGGTCCGCTAGTTATATATATAAATAAATTATTAAATTTGACCAAGAAATCAATAGTTAAAGTAATTTTAAATTATTTTTTACTTTGTTGTGATTTTGAAGTAGGTTTTTTTTTTGTTAAAAAGTTTTTATTTCTTTCTTTTTAGAGAAAATGATATATTTTAAAAAAAAAAATGAATAAATTAATTAAACACCAATTATTTATGTCCATAATATGGAAAATGCTTTTCTGTCGTTTCTAATTCTGTTTTTTTGTCAGTATCTTTATCAGAACCTACTCTTTTATTTTTATCAGTACCCCAATGTCAATATTGACTGAAATATAGTGTGTTTATAATAGTGACACGCCTCTTTGTCGAGAATAGCACACTCTTTGTCATAGTGTTTGCAATAGATCTACCCATTCTAACAATGAATTTTATCACCCTTAAGTCAATATTATACAGTTTTTTTACACACTGCCACACCCCTTAGTCGAATAATTATTTGTAATAATTGTGCCTACGTCTGTACTTTTTCAGTTAGTAGTGTCAGTATTCGATTTAGTGTTTTCTAATATTGCCACACCCCTTTGTCGAATGACGCCCACTTTATTGACAATAACTTGTTATAAGTGTGCCTACCTCTGTACTAAACATCAGTACTCTAGTGTCAATGTTATTCGATATACACTGGGTTATTTTAAATATTGCCACACCCCTTTATCAAACAACGCCCACTTTATTGAAATTAATTTTTTATAACTGTGCCTATCCCTGTAGTTAACTTTAGTACTCTAGTGTCAATATTATTCGAGACACAGAGTTTTTCTAATATTGCCACACCTCTTTGTAGACTAACGCCCCCTTAATTGACCATTATTTTTTATAATTGTACCTACATTTGCATTTTTGCTGTGAATTTTATTGACTCTAGTACTCTAGTGTCAATATTTACTGAGATACAGTGTTTTTCTTATGGTGACACGCCCTTTTATCGAATACCGCCCACATTACTGTTAGTTATTTGTTATATTTGTACCTACCTTTGTACTAAATTTTAGTATCGTAAAGTCAATAGTAATCGATATACAGTGTTTTTTTAATATTGCCACTCCCCTTCTCGAATAACGCCCATTTTTTTTTTACAAAAATTTGTAGTAATTTTTCTACCGTAGTATTAAATTTCTGTACCCTAGTATCAATATTATTCGAGACATAGTAATTCTCTTATATTGCCACACCCCTTTGTCAAATTACGCCCACTTTTTTGATAGTAACTTTCAATAATTGTGTCTACCTCTGTACTTATTTTCAGATTTCTAGTGTCAATTTTCTTTGAGATACAGAGTTTTTACAGTATTGCCACACCCTTTTTTAGAATTACGCCCACTTAAGTGATCGTCATTTTTATTATTTGTGCTTTTCCTTGTAATGTTACTGTGAATTTTATTACCCTAGTGTCAATATTTACTGAGATACAGTGTTTTTCTTATAGAGACACGCCCCTTTGCCGAATACCGCCCACTTTCATAGACGGGCACCTCCGCGTTGATAGTCTCTATATGTGGACAAAAAATTACGGCAAACAGGCAAGTGATTTAGGAGTAATCAATGTACATACATTCACAAAAAACAAAAAAAAAAAAAAAAAAAACCAACCAACTTGAGCACCTCCTCCTTTTTGAAGTCGGTTAAAAACAACTCAACTTCGCTTGTGACGAATGAGTCACAACATTAGGACCAATTTGTGAGTTGTAAACCAGTGCCTTAATAAAAATTCCAAATCGATATTTACTGCAACAATAAAGTTATACACTGTATCACACGTATATGGGCAAGGCCACAAAAAATGAAACCACATAGGTTTTTGTTTTTCTGTCACAAACCCAAAATGTGTCTTTGCCAATGCGTTTGGCAAATCTTCGGGTGATAAAGAAAATAAAATGTTGGATATTGTGGCGTTGAGCCCTGTAATAAATACTCGAAGAGCATTTTGACGGTTTTTTTCATTTAGTTGATTTGTTATTTCGGTATTAGTACCGTGCGTCATTATTGTTTTGTTAATAAGAAGTGTCAGTTTCTTATTAACTTCATTATAATAGTCAATAAGGGATGAACTTCCCTGTCGGAGAACACTTAGTTCTTGTTCTAAAATATGAGAAGGTCTCTTGTCGGCGTATGCAAAATCCAACCTACTCATAATGGCGTCTTAATTTAGTACAGTTCCATGGTTAGTGAGAACATCGTTTGCCTCACCAACGATTTTGTTCCGTAATATAGTTAGTGCAGCAAAATACCTGCGACTACCCCTATTATACAGACTTATTGAATTATTTGCGGCTTCACGCCAGCTTACGTAGCATTTTCCTGAAAAATCAGGCATTGATTTTATTATGTCTAATGATTCATTACACGTTATGGTTTCGTCAATTGTTTCAGTGGCATAGTCAGCTACTGAATTTGATCCTATTAATGTTGAAATTTGTCTTTTTAATTGTTCTATTTCAGTTTTCAATGAGTTTGTATTAGCTACAACCAGTCTCGCTATCATGTCGGTAGTGAAAATTCCCCTTGTATTGTTATCGTCAGTAGTCATTTTTGCAAATTTGTTTATTAATGTATCCAGGATGTTTTTTATTTATAATATTTTATTGTTATTTAACAATTGTTTTTGTATATATAAGGACACTTTTTGAATTCGTGGCTTCCTCCACAATAATTACAGTAAAGGAGTTTTATGTAATCCTTTTTTTTTGTATAAAAAATTTAACATTGTGATATTTTTTTTTTTTTTTTTTTTTTTTTTTTTTTGAATATATAATTATATAATTTTTATACAATTTAAAATATTTGTATTAGTAACAAGTTCTTACTTAAATAAATTTGCAGCTTGCTGTTATCTCCGTTTTTTGTTAACTTCTTGATTCCTGTTCAATTAATTTTTGATTCCTGTGCGGTTGATTTCTTGATACCTGTGCTGTTGATTTGTTGTCTAGTTCTTGTTGTTTGTGGTATTACTTTTTTCTCCTTTTATTAGGATACTTGATTTAAAGTTGGTTTTATACCACCTTTATTTTTCGGGTGATTTTTATAAAACGCTTTTAAAGTTTTTTTATGAGCACGTTGAATTTTTTCGCGTTATTTTTGTTCGCGTTGTTAGCGTTGCTCAAAGGACACACACACACAGATATAATTACAGATGATTCACTCCTGCTTTATTATCCTTTTCTTTTTATTATTTTTTAAAAAGGATTTCTTTTTTAGCATGTGATTTATTCACTATAATCACTTTATTGGTGTGTGCCCCACGTTGGGCGCCAATTAATTTTAGTCTTGTGGTTTTGGTGTTTTTAAAAAGATATTATTTATTTAAACTGCTTCTTAAAAACTAGTTAAACAAAACTAATTGAGTTGATTGTAACTGAAACTGTTCCAAACAAAAACTGAGCTTAAAATCTACTGTTGCTTCTATTTAAAGGTTTTTAAAATAAACAAAATTGTTTAAAAGGCTTTAAGATAAATAAAACCGAGGTGGCGTGATTCTAGGATTTTGTAAACAAACAGAATTTCATAAGATGATGAAATTCTGCACGAGATAGACAAATAGACAATTTTGTTTATATAAGACATTTAAGTGCTTAATAAAGGGTTGTATTAACTTGTATACAATCCGTCGCTGAAATTTCAAATTTTTAATAATACTATGTAAACCTTAACATTCCAGAAACATTTAATATCTTGTTTATTTTCTTTTTGTTATATACTGCTTTCTTATTTGTTTTACTTGAAACTAGGGCTGTTCATGTTTGGTTTTTTCGAAGCTTCGAAGTATTCGAATATTCGAAGCTTGGAAGCAAACTTCGGAACTTCGAAGTTTTTGAGGCGAAGCTTCAAATATTACTATTCGAATAGGAAAAACTTCGAAGAATTAAATTCTTCGAGTATTCGAATGATACCTAGTTTGATATAACAAATAACAATCACTTGCAGATAATCGGCTAAAATTTCGGATGTGTGTCTTTCTTCTACTTCCTGCGTACTAAGCGTCAATATCTGCGGCTGCCATTGATCGTTGATTAAATGTGCATTCACATTTAGAAGACCATCCATGGCCCGAGAGGTCCAGCAGTCTGTATCCAATGCAATAAATTTGAATTTCTGCAATATTGCAACTATTTTGCATTTTATTCCATCCTCGAGCACGCGCAGATGCTATACGATTGTCTCACTCGAAGGGCATGTAAAACCAGGTTCTACGACATCCATGAATTCCTTGAATTCGCGGCTGGACGTTAAGTTGAATGGCAGCCGACGGCAGGCTTCTAACTTTGTACATGCTTGTACAATTCTCTCGCTACGGTCTCGACTAATTGTTCTACTGGAAAAATTGAATGCATCTTTAGATGCGCACGAAGTGAACTCGTGGACCCATGCGACTACAATACTCGCTCGCATAGATTGCAAATCGTTGATTGAGCATCAGAACTTTTAGTATAAATGCTCCACACCCAGGATCTCATGTTTTTTCTTATATCGAAGTGTATCACACAGACACAAAAAATTTTGAAATATTTTGAGTCATAGCCCTACTTGAAACTTTAACTTTTTTACGTCTAAGGCCTCGAACTTCGTCAGAATAGCTCCATTCTCTTGTGTAACGTTGTCCACCAGATCGATTCAGTTTTGTTGCTGCTACCGCCAGAACTAGGACCACGATTATTGATACGGAAAAGTTTCGTGTAATAAATGTGTTGTTACTACACATTTTGATTTTTAGCATTTTCTAATCTTAAATATTGATTTTTATTTTTTCAGTATTATTGAAGTAGATTTCTGAATTATCTTTTCTTTTATCTTTATTTTAATTTAATTTCTTAATTATCTCTTTAAGCATTTTAATCTCTTGAATTTTAGCCCTCTATTGACAAATAAGTAATTCGGTATTTTATTTCCTAATTTTTATAAATATTATTTCTTTTAACAAATCAATTAATTTTCTCTTTAAAAATCAATCAATGCCTTTATAACATTGAATTTATCAACAGGTTAAAACTAAAATACATATCTCATATTTTTCTCGTATTGGTGAACATTTATTCTTGCTTGCCTTATTTTTCATTAGTACTTTGTCTTCAATTTTAAAAGTTTTATTTACTTTCTTTTTTTTGTCGTTTATTCACATATTCTTTAAAATGTTTTTGCATGCCTTTCCATTTGTATTCCTGCCTTATTCTAAAATATGTTTTTAAAACACCTTTGTGCTCTCCTTTTGGCAAATCATTAGAATCTTTTAATATTTTTTAACCCAAATGCAGGTCAGTAAGAAATTTTATTTCTTTATTTTGTTTTTCACTACTTTGTTCATTTAATTTTTTTGAATATTTTTCATTTTCCCTTACTTGTTCCTTGTCTTTCGTTTTTAAGCTCGGTTGAAAAACTTCATCTAGATAAACCCCTGGCGTGATTTCTTCTTTATGAATTACTTCCACCGGAATTTTTGTTTTTAACAGAATTTCGATCGACTGTATTGTTTTTGTTTAATTTTTTAATTCCTTATTGTAGTTAATAGAATTTAACTCGTTTATTTGTTTTAGAGGTAATTTCACCCTAGTCTCCATGTGTTTACCATAGACTATTAACGTCTTATTAATCGCATCTATAACTGAATTATTCCACAAACTATCCCGACCTAAAATACCATCTGCAGGCAACCCTTGTTCTAGTGCCACTACGTGTAACTTAAAACTTAAGTTTTTTATTTTAACGTGTTGGATCTCTACAGACCCCAAACTCCTACCTTGTTCGTTCTTATTTTGAAACGTAAAATTCTTATTGTGTAACGAGTTTGCTAAATCTTTATCTCTTTCCTGAGAACTTCTTAATATAGCTTCTTTTCCTACTGTATCTTTACCTGTTGATACTTCCGTCTTTGACTCAGTGGTGAGGATGTTTACTATCTTTTGCGACGTCAAATCTTCCTCCACTATTTTTTCTTGCTCTGTTGCCATCAATTCGTCAATGTTTGAATACAAATTGTTGAATAAAAAATTAGCTGTATCCTCTGACGTACTATCTACTGTCGAGGTGCTTTCCGTTATTTCATTTGTTACCAAAACTTTAATCTTATCTACCGATGTACGATTTTCTTGTATTTTGTTCCCCATTTTCCTTGGTGTACAGATGTTAACAATCTTTTTTGACGTGAAATCATCTGTGACTACCCTACTTGGTCCAATTGTCCTTAATTTTTTGGGTTCCCAGCTCATTGGCCTTGACTGGGCCCTCGATAGTTTCCCTGTTTCGAATCGTATTTTCTCTTTGCAAAACAATCCTGCATTTTGTGTCCTAACCTTGCACACCATTCACATTTGACCTCATCTTTCTTTGATACTTGAATAATGTTACCATTCCATTCTTCTTTTGATTTATGTTATAATTATTCTGACTTCTGTCATAACTGCTTTGATTTCTATTTGTTTCATTATTATTCATATTTCTGCTAGCTGAACAGTTTAAATTATATTCGTGATCATAATCTCTACACTTCTGACAATAAACTTGATTTTTTACTGCGTAGCACTCATCTCTTGGGTGCCCTATTCTTCTACAAAATGAACATGTTAAGTTAACATTTCTTGACCTTCTATCCTCATAATTTCTTGTTATTTGAATTCCTGGCAGGTTCTCTGATGAAGAGTAAGCCCTTTGACCTGCCTCAACCTCATGATCAACCAACCTACATCCCACATAATTTTTACTGAAATTTATACCAAATGTCCTCTGATTTGGTCTCGTATTTTTCCCTTTCGATAAGCCCAAATGCACTTATCGCTTCTTCCACTACACTTTCACATGTTTCTGTTTTATCGCTTAGCATATGTTTTCTAAGAGTTGAATCCTGCAGACCAACCTTGAAAGTTGTAATTACAGTTTTATTTAATTCACTTAAAAGTGCGGACACACTGTCTTTGTATTCGTTATTAATTATATCTTTGTTGTTGTTTTTAGAGCACTTTACCGTCTTGCATATTGTCTTATTTCTTCACCAGGTTGTTGTAATGTCTTCTGTATTTCCTGCCATACTACATCTAATTCTTTTCGTTCCAAATACGTTTTCTTTATAAGTATAAATAATTCATTTAGATTGTTAAATTGTCTTGGTCTTATTAATTTGAAAGCATCTCCATAAAGTCAAAGTTTCACACATTGAATAAATTTTTCTAAATTCGATTCTCCTTCCACTTGGAAAGCTAATTCTGTTCCAAGTTTAAACTTATACACTTCCTCCTGTAGCTCAACGGAGTCTGCTCCTGAAAATAGAGGCACAAGCTCCGATACTATTTTCGCTGTCTCGCATATGTTCATTCTGAATTTTTTTTTTATTATGAAGCTATATTCATTATCTTTTCGTTGTCTCTAAAATTTTTCTGTGTTCTACAACAATTCTCGCCCTATACTTTAGTTTCTCTGGGAATCTAATTCTGTAATCTAATCTACAAATTTTTTGTTTTACTGGTTTTACACCTTTTTAATTATATTCTGGAGGGTCCGGTCAATTACAAGGAATTGGATACGGAATCGCAGAATCTTTGGGAAGTTATTATTATTTATTTATTTGAACACGGATAACCGAGTTCGAATCACTATCCTTTTTTAAAAGGGACTACCCTTTATTTCTAAAAAGGACTACCGGCTGCACCATAATGTTGTGTGGGGTCCGGTTACATATATAGTTACGTATATACAATTAACCTAGACATTAACCTAGATATTTTTGCTAAACAACATACAAATATACATACTTCGCATATTAGGTTAGGTTAGGTTAGTCCGGTTGCCTCTCATTAGAGTCTCACATAGACCATATGGTCCTTAGTGGTGCCGGTTTATGAAATCCTTGAGGGAGTTAGTGGAAGTCTTTAAAGATTTGCGCCTTATTCACAAATCTTAAGAGGGATTCTAGAGGAATTTTGGCTGCATCCTTAAGCGACGATAAAGTCGGTGAGCCTAAGTATTTAAGTATCGATCTAAGTAAGGCGGGGCATGTGCAGAGAAGATGCTCCAGGGTTTCCTGGGCACCTGGTTCCTTGCACTTCCTGCAGTTGTCATCCATAGTTATACCCAGCTTTTTAGCGTGGGCCGCCACCATGCAGTGACCTGTGAGAATTCCCACCAGTGTCCTGCTGTCCCTTCGGGTGCGAGCCAGGATAAACGACGTTCGTTTTCCGCATGCTGCATCGCACATGGTTTTTGAGATCTTGCATGTTGTCGTATCTCTCCATCTGCGACTCACTGCTTGTTTGGCTACGGTTTCGAGGTTTTTGTATAATTCCTGTAGTGGAATAGCTACGTGTTCTGTGAACTCTGATCCCAGCCCGGCACCTTCCTTTGCTAGTTCGTCTGCCATCTCATTTCCTTCAATGCCCCTGTGGCTTGGAACCCAAAAGATACACACTCTCTTTGAAGTGTTCAATGCATCTAGTGCGTCCTTGCTTGCTAGGACATTTCTGGACTTGACGGTATCGGAACGCATGGATTTGATTGCCGCTTGGCTGTCAACAAAGATATGTTGACTTATTCACCGCCGGCCACCACACAATGATACCGTAGAGTAGAATTGGACGAACAACCATTGTGTAGATCCATTGCATTAGAGAGGGTGAGAGGCCCCAAGTGCTGCCCAGCATCTTCTTGGATGCATATAGCGCATTGGTAGCCTTCCTAACCCTCTCGTCCACATTGAGTCTCCACGTCAGTTTGCTGTCGAGTACAACTCCCAGGTATTTCGTGTGAGTTTTCGGGATGAACCGAGTGTTGTTTAATCTTGGTGGAATCCATGGTGGTATCTTGTACTTATTCGTAAACAATACCAGATCTGTTTTCTCTGCGTTTATACTGAGGCCGACTGAGTTCGCCTATCTGAGTACCTCTTTTAGTGTATGCTCCATTAAAGAGTTTAATGTCGAAATGCATTTTCCCACTATAATTATGCTTATATCATCCGCATAAGCTGTTATCTTTGGGGCTTTGCCTTCAAAGTTTTTAAGTAGTTCGTTAACAACTAGATTCCAAAGTAAGGGTGAGAGGACTCCTCCTTGGGTTGTTGCCCTGCGCACTTCTCTTACCATGGTTGTGGAACCCCACTCAGCTTGGACTCTTCTACAACTTAGTAGGTTGTCTATCCAGAGGTCGATTGCTGGTGGTGTATCGATCGCGCGTAATCCATTTAGTATGGCCGTAGTTGACACATTGTTGAATGCACCTGAGATGTCTAGGAAAGCCCCTAGTGCGAATTCTTTGTTGTGGAGCGCTTTCTCTACATGGACAACTAGGTTGTGTAGTGCTGTCTCCACCGATTTTCCTTTCGTATATGCGTGCTGGTTGGCTGCAAGAATCGGCCGGTTAGTGCCGTTTCTTATGTGCAGTTCTACTAGCTTCTCGAGTGTTTTGAGTAGAAAGGATGTTAGACTTATTGGCCTGTAGTCCTTTGGATACAGGTGGCTACTACAACCTGATTTTGGTATGAAGACCACCCTAGCTGTCCTCCAGGCTACAGGTACATAGTTAAGTCTGATGCACCCTTTATATATTATCTCAAGCCATTGAACGACTTTCAAAGTGGACGCTTTTAACATGGCTGGAAATATGCCGTCAGGTCCTGGGGATTTAAATTCTGAGAAAGAGTTTATAGCCCACTGGATTTTGTCTGGTGTTATTAGGTTCTGCGGAGTCTGTGACGGGATTGTCCAGTCTCTCTCTGTGACGTGAGTGTCTGAGGTTTCGGTACAGCCTGGAAAATGTGCTTTTAGAAGCGCATCTAGAGATTCCTGACTGTTTTCCGTCCATTCGCCATTGTCCTTCCGGACGTGACTCTGAATGGAGGGCTGTTTTGAGAGCAGCTTCCTGAGCCTTGCTGTGTCTGTGGTTTTCTCAATGCTCGAGCAGAAGTCCTTCCATGAGGATCTTTTTGCTCGCCGGACATTGCTTTTGAAGAGTTTGAGTCTCCATTTGTATTCCCCCATATTTCCTCTTGGTCGGCTAATTTAGCCAGTTTGAAGAAATCTTTTAGGTCGCGTCTTTGCTCTGCGAGATCAGGATTCCACCATGGTGGTCTGATTTTCCGCTTTGTTCGCGTGGGTTTACAAGAGGAGTGATAGGCTTTTATAAGTAGGTTTGAGAGAGTCTTTAGGGATCCTTCTATGTCGGATTCCGTGTTTATACGTTTTGGGGAGGGTAGTCTGGTCTCAATGATTCTTTTAAACTGATTCCAGTTTGTGTTCCTGGGGTTTCTGAAGATCTTTTGAGCCGGAGTGTAGTTAAATTTGATATTAAAACTAATATATTTGTGGTCTGAGAAGGAAGGCTGTTCAAGCACCCTCCAATCTGTTACAAGAGTGTTAGTATTTGACGTTAACGTAAGGTCTAGTACGTTAGAGGAGGTGGGACCCACATATGTGGGTTCCTTACCTGTGTTAACTACGTTTAGGTTAGTTTCTAGAATAAAGTTTAGCATGGACTCACCTCGATCGTTGATGTCAGGGCTTCCCCACACTGAGTGATGTGCGTTGGCATCTGTGCCGATGACAATCGCTCGTTTGTTGCTGCTGTTTGCGTTGACCAGCCTGCGGAGTTCGTTTGGCGGTGCATCGGTGTCGTGCGCCATATAGCAGGATGCGACCAGAACCGTCTCATCTGCCTTGCTCTCTAGCGCCACAACTGTGAGATCGTCAGTGCTGTAATGAGACATTAGATAAGTATAGATGCCTTTCCTTGTGAGGATGGCTGTTCTTGTTCTACTTACTGTTGGTGCGTAAAAAGTGTTGTGGTTGGGTGCTTTTAAGCCGGAGACCACATTAGCCGAGGCTACCCACGGCTCCTGCACTACTGCCACATCGTAGCCTCCTTCCTCTAAAACGAGAAGGAGTTCTGCGCTTGCTATTTTACTTTTGTGCAGATTAATCTGGAGGACCTTCAGCTGCATTATGCTGAAGGCTCCTCCACGGGGTCCGCTTGCATGCTCGGACCACCAGCGTCATCTCCATCGTCAAGACTGAGCTCCTGGGTGGCATCAGTTACCGCTGCGATGCCGAGGTCTTTTTCGACCTCCCCGGTCTCAAGCGTGTTCTTGTTACTGTCTTTGGGGTGACGTTTTTTGAGACGCAGGTACACACTCCCTACGCCCCACGCCATCTTCCCGAAACGAGGGTACAGAATATCCTCTGCCTCCTTGTTGATCTGTAGGATGTAGTGTTGCCCGCCGCTACTACCAGGTAGCTGCTCAGCAACTTTCAACACCCTCCAGTCAGCTGTCGGCACGTCAGGGTTCTGTTTATGTAGAAGTTTTAGTGCTGATTCTGGTGGCACCACTCTGGGGAACAGCACTTTCGCTTTCGGTAGAGACGGGATGTCCATCCTGTCTACTACTTCCAGCTGGGCGCCGTCCCATAGGCCTTGGAGCGTCGGTGCAACTCCCTTTACCCATTCCAGAGTCGGATCATCGTTGCACTTGAGAATCTTAACGTCGTTTAACCATCCTGCACCATCGAAGGTGGGCATGGGAGCGTCAGGATGGGTCTCCATTCTCGCGAACATCGCCTCGAGCAGCTTCATCTCTACCGATTTCCACCGCTCGAGAGACATTTGCCCTTGGGGATCGCTTCGGTCAATGAGTGCCACGATCAGATGTCGTTTGGCTACGTCACTTGCCTTGCTTTTCACCTCGGCTGTGGGCTGCGGTTTGTTAGTAGAGACCGGTTTTATCTTATGCCGCTTGCTTCCAGGAGCTACGACCTTTCCGTCCTCCGATCTCTGGCGCTTTTGAGCCACCTGCTCTTCGATCTTATTCGCAAACTGCGATGTCGTAGGCGCGAAGTGTGGTAGGCTCGCGAAGAATTTTCTGCCTTCAGACACCTTCTGCTCAGCCCAGGCGAGCTTCTCCTTCTCTTTGGAAGATAGACCGCTCTTACCCGAAAGCCGGCTGCAGATACTGAGAGCAGCTTTGTATTGAGCTTTGGCTCTCAATCCCTCCTTCGATTTCGTCTTGGGCCCTACCTTACTTGAGGTACTGGAACCCGCTGACTTGTCGGGGGAGAGAAGGAGCCTTTCTTCGTCAGCCATGCTGACTGAGGTTGTGCTGTCGCGATCCGAGTCTTCTTGGACAACGGCATCTACGCGATTGAGGTTGTTTTTGTTGTTGTTGGCAGTAGCAATACAACCACTATGGCCTGCTCCAACCATAGAGGAGGTGTGACCGCTGGCGACACGCAGTGAAGATTGCTCCTCACCGTGCCCGCCGGTGGTAGCAGTCACGCATTCCGCCGACGTTTGGGTTGACATCCCAACCCGAGTTGAATCCGTATACGACTCCATTATGAATAAATTTTTTCTGGGTGACTCGGTTCCCATAGCGTTTTATACCTGCCGCCAGGTAGGGATAAGTTTTACTTCATTGCTCCACAACAGCCTGTATGACATGGGTGGCCCTACCAGAAACCTTCTCAGACGCGAAGGCTTCCGTCATCATAGCCCGTTGTGTCATTGCAACCTAAGCCTCTACACCACGTCAAGGTAGTTATCCCAAAGTAGTAGAGGTACTTCGCATATTACAAATATACATTCTTTGTTTACTTCCGCAATATAATTTATAAGCTATGGTAACAGAAGCTCAGCTCAAGTAGCTGACCCGTGCTAACTTGCTGCGCCATAATGTTGTGTGGGGTCCGGTGAAATCCTACCGGCTGCGCCATAATGTTGTGTGGCGTTCTCCGTTGAACCCACACAACTCTGTTGTGTAACGTTAAATATTAACTGTTACATCGTTATATTTATACTCACCAAATAATCCTTTCTTTTATCGGTGGAACCTGAAAGTTTAAAATTAAACTGTACTTCTTTATTGGTTAATTAACACTCTCCTTTTTATTAATTTTATTACTCTTATTTATATCACAGGTTTGAATCTTAAAATCTACTTGGTCTCAAGATCATTATCTTAACTTCCGTAATGAAACTTGATGACAATTACATAATAGTTACATATATACAATTAACCTAGACATTAACCTAGGTATTTTTGCTAAACAACATACAAATATACATACTTCGCATATTACAAATTATTACAAATATACATTCTTTGTTTACTTCCGCAATATAATTATAAGCTATGGTAACAGGAGCTCAGCTCAAGTAGCTGACTCGTGCTTACTTGCTATTTTAAGCTGACCGTTGCACTTTTTAATTGTTGGGTGCTTGACGGTAAACTTAAATTGGCAAGCATTACAAATATGCTGATCGCTTCATTATTATTGAGGTAGGTCAGTGTTTTAATTTATAATATACTAAAAACTTTTTGACAAAAAAAAAAACCTACTTCAAAATCACTACAAAGTAAAAAGTAATTGAAAATTACTTTAACTATTGATTTCTTGGTCAAATTTGATAGTTTATTTATATTTATTATTCTATTGGAAATCTTATCATATCAATTATTCTGATTTTTTTTTAATTTTATCATAAATATATTCATTTTTTATGACAATAAAAGCTTCTAGTCAGCGCTAATCATTGACATATAATCATGATATTTTTGCCATCCCTATTCTATTTAAGACTTTTTTATTTGTGAATATCCTGCTTAGGTGACGTTGTATTAATTTGTAATCTTAATTAAAATGCTATAAGTGTGTTGGAGCTGCACAAAAAATCTGATTATATTAGCGCCGACTTCAAAGCTTTTATTATCATAAAAAATTTATGATAAAAATAAAAAAAAAATTCATAATAATTGATATGATAAGATTTCCAATAGAATCTATATATATAAAAATGGTGTGAAAAATTTATAGTAATTCATCAATTGAGAACGGCTGGACCGATTTGCCTCAATTTTTTTTCAGTTGTTCGTATTTGCCTGGAGAAGGTTTTTACGAAAGAAAATTTTGGGAAAACCCTCCGGAAAAGTCGGAAAAGTGGGAAAATCGAAATTTAATTTTTTGTATGGAAATTTTTGTGCAATTGTTCCGGAATGGCTTTTCAAATGGAAAAATATAAAACTCTTATTGAAAAACTCGGAAAATTCCGGAAAAACATGAAAAATTTTAATTTTTTTCGACGAAATTTTGTATTTTATCGCATGATTTGAAGATTTTGGACTAGATAAATAACAGATGGCGCTGTGGTGTGATCAATGCCACAACCCCGTAGATGGCGTTATACGTTGACTTAGGCTGAGCGCAATTTGACAGGTGCACTTTTCGCATTGTCATTTTCTATTAAACAAATGTGCTATTTTTCTTGCTGCAATTGATTATTTTATTATTATTATTATTATTATTATTATTATTATTACTCGGGAGTTTATCTGAAGGCGTTAAATTGTGGCGAGTCGAAGTTCGCCGGGTCCGCTAGTTATATATATAAATAAATTATTAAATTTGACCAAGAAATCAATAGTTAAAGTAATTTTAAATTATTTTTTACTTTGTTGTGATTTTGAAGTAGGTTTTTTTTTTGTTAAAAAGTTTTTATTTCTTTCTTTTTAGAGAAAATGATATATTTTAAAAAAAAAAATGAATAAATTAATTAAACACCAATTATTTATGTCCATAATATGGAAAATGCTTTTCTGTCGTTTCTAATTCTGTTTTTTTGTCAGTATCTTTATCAGAACCTACTCTTTTATTTTTATCAGTACCCCAATGTCAATATTGACTGAAATATAGTGTGTTTATAATAGTGACACGCCTCTTTGTCGAGAATAGCACACTCTTTGTCATAGTGTTTGCAATAGATCTACCCATTCTAACAATGAATTTTATCACCCTTAAGTCAATATTATACAGTTTTTTTACACACTGCCACACCCCTTAGTCGAATAATTATTTGTAATAATTGTGCCTACGTCTGTACTTTTTCAGTTAGTAGTGTCAGTATTCGATTTAGTGTTTTCTAATATTGCCACACCCCTTTGTCGAATGACGCCCACTTTATTGACAATAACTTGTTATAAGTGTGCCTACCTCTGTACTAAACATCAGTACTCTAGTGTCAATGTTATTCGATATACACTGGGTTTTTTTAAATATTGCCACACCCCTTTATCAAACAACGCCCACTTTATTGAAATTAATTTTTTATAACTGTGCCTATCCCTGTAGTTAACTTTAGTACTCTAGTGTCAATATTATTCGAGACACAGAGTTTTTCTAATATTGCCACACCTCTTTGTAGACTAACGCCCCCTTAATTGACCATTATTTTTTATAATTGTACCTACATTTGCATTTTTGCTGTGAATTTTATTGACTCTAGTACTCTAGTGTCAATATTTACTGAGATACAGTGTTTTTCTTATGGTGACACGCCCTTTTATCGAATACCGCCCACATTACTGTTAGTTATTTGTTATATTTGTACCTACCTTTGTACTAAATTTTAGTATCGTAAAGTCAATAGTAATCGATATACAGTGTTTTTTTAATATTGCCACTCCCCTTCTCGAATAACGCCCATTTTTTTTTTACAAAAATTTGTAGTAATTTTTCTACCGTAGTATTAAATTTCTGTACCCTAGTATCAATATTATTCGAGACATAGTAATTCTCTTATATTGCCACACCCCTTTGTCAAATTACGCCCACTTTTTTGATAGTAACTTTCAATAATTGTGTCTACCTCTGTACTTATTTTCAGATTTCTAGTGTCAATTTTCTTTGAGATACAGAGTTTTTACAGTATTGCCACACCCTTTTTTAGAATTACGCCCACTTAAGTGATCGTCATTTTTATTATTTGTGCTTTTCCTTGTAATGTTACTGTGAATTTTATTACCCTAGTGTCAATATTTACTGAGATACAGTGTTTTTCTTATAGAGACACGCCCCTTTGCCGAATACCGCCCACTTTCATAGACGGGCACCTCCGCGTTGATAGTCTCTATATGTGGACAAAAAATTACGGCAAACAGGCAAGTGATTTAGGAGTAATCAATGTACATACATTCACAAAAAACAAAAAAAAAAAAAAAAAAAACCAACCAACTTGAGCACCTCCTCCTTTTTGAAGTCGGTTAAAAACAACTCAACTTCGCTTGTGACGAATGAGTCACAACATTAGGACCAATTTGTGAGTTGTAAACCAGTGCCTTAATAAAAATTCCAAATCGATATTTACTGCAACAATAAAGTTATACACTGTATCACACGTATATGGGCAAGGCCACAAAAAATGAAACCACATAGGTTTTTGTTTTTCTGTCACAAACCCAAAATTTTTTTTACATTTCAAATGTCAAATATGTATAGAATATGGCAGCTCACTATGCCTGTGCAAAATTTGTTTCTGCTTTGACATTTTACATTCTTTTCATAAGTAGCACGTGCAAGGCGTAATTGGGAAATATACCATTGTCGGCGAAAAAGGTTAATTTTGATGTTATTTTTTTTGTACTTTAGGCAGATGATTACTTTTTGGATAGAATATAAATCAAACTATTGATTAGCAAGCAAATTTGTGTACAAAGCTTGGCTTTTGGACCAATTAGGGCTTAAAGTAATCAGCCGCAAATAAATGGTGACGTTACTGACAATTTTTTATAAAGTGTTATTTTATGTGGTTGGATGAGCTTTTTTTTTTGAGTATTTTTGAAGTACTTTCATAATCAATTTTTAAATCAAGCATTATTTGCATATAGCAGGGTATTTTTGCAAAAAAAGTTACTGACGGATTTTTTTTTAATTGTTTTTTTTTTACTTTTTTGCTTAATAATTTGGTGTTTAATTGCTAGACTTCGATTCCTGGTGCACAAAAAGACAACCGTTGTGTTGAAAACCTAAAAGAAAGCAACAAATACTACGAGTACAGAAGAAAAAGCCATTTTGGATAATGCCACTATTTTCGAAACGCAAAAAAACATTCGTGACATTTCGTCTTCGCACCAAATCTGTACTATTGGGGACGAAATAGTAACTTATACTACTTGTCAGCAAGAATTCAATTAAAATTCCTTTTTTTTGGTGATATTGTATGTTTATTTATGTTAAAAAAAAGACTACAACTGAAGTGATGCTTTAATTTTGCAACAATTAACAAGACTGAAATTAATAAAAACTTTTTCATTTTCCGATAATAATGTGTTTTTATTTTACAGAGTGTCCTGGCTTTAGTTCAAAATACTGACACAAAATTTTTATCATCATTTAGGAAGAAATTTCACAAATATTTCGCAAAAAAAAGAAAAACAGAAGTCAATTCGATATTTTTTGTACTAAATAGCCGCTAAAACTGAAAAGTTGAGAAAAATTACAAATTTTCATTTTAATGATGCAAAACTGGTCAAAAACCAATTTCAACCCTCAAGCTATACACATCATTGAAAAGATAATTTTATTAACTAACACTCTGTCATACAAAAATCAACTCTAAAGGGCAAGCCCGATGTCATTCACGTGATTAAAACATAAAATATTAAGACCACCTTTTGAATAAAAATCATCTTTCATCCTTCCTTTTTTAAAATACTGTGCAATAATAAACATGAACTCTTTTCAATTCGCTAATTTTTACACGAACGTTCAGTAACCTCAAAACACACTTCCAAAATCCGGTGACGTTACTGACGGCTTCAAATGGTCATAACTTCACAACAAAACAAGATACAGCAAAATTGTCTGCGTATGAAACAAAAACTTTCATATGCCGTTCTCAAGTTGGAAGAAATAATTGTATTTTGTAAAGATATTTACCAAAATATGTATACGAGCGTGACGTTACTGACGGTGGCCTTTCCCACCGATATGTACAAGCCATATCATCTGCAAATGCGATTTGCTGACTAGAGAATTTTTGCGAGAAGAGTGAATTTATAATTAATAAAAACAAGATAGGACCCAGTACTGAACCTTGAGGGACGACAATGTTTACGTGACTAAAGGAACTAAAATGATTGCATATTTTCACTCTTTGCACTCGGTTGGTCAAATATGAAGAAAACCATTTATAAATATTGCCTCTAAAACCACACTTATACAATTTGTTAAGCAGAATTTTGTAATCCACAACATCAAAAGCTTTAGTTATATCAACAAAAAGAGCTGCCAAGTTCCTTAATCTGGGTTTCTAGTTCATGCACTAGTACTGCCCGCCGCTCAATAAGAACACAAGCTTACGCTTTTGTTTTCTGACTTCAACAACAACTAATAATATATATCAATATGTTAATAATACAAATATATATCAATAATATAAATATGTATGTGAATATGTTAATAATACATAAATATGTATGTCAATTAGCCTGTTAGCAATAAAGCCTATTTTGCTTTTTTGCTGTTTTGCATGCAAACGCAAATACGCAGACACGCGTAAATAAAAGTAGCCCTTGGACGTGATTTTTGAGCCTCGTATTTTTAAGCCGTCTACACTTACCAACTTCGTGTTAAATGTTCTGTCAGATAGAAAATAAGACAGTGTTGTCACTGCATTTGAGCAAAATATCACTAATTTTGTTTAAATTATAAAAATATTTTTTTTTATTTAATTGAATGGTAGGGTGGTTTTAAGAATAAGACCTCAACTTCGCTTAAAATTTATTAAGAAATAGGAGTGAATAAACTTAATGTTTTGCATTGAATTCCTTATATTTCAGATACTGTAATAATCCCCACAGATAATAAAACTTCCCCTTCAAAGAGTTTTTAACGTAGTGGCAACACTAGCGATAAACGTCACAGCGTTGCATAATTATTGAATATTGAGGTGCTTACAGTTTCAGAAATAACAAATGCTATAAATACGCTTTGTTAATATACGCTTAAACTGTGAATGGCCTAAATATGTCAATATAGAATAAATATCAATAATATATCTATGTGTCAATATGTTAATAATGCATCTAAATATAAATATGTGTATCAATGCAACAAAATAGAAGACTGTATTTAAGACAAAGCAATAGAAGACAAAGCATATTTGTGAAGTTATATTTAAATTAAATCAACAGACAGAAATTCGCCAACACAAAGGTGTAATTTCTGTACACATTTTTAACCTTTAGTCGAGCAAGTGAGGCGAACTTTATTTTTAGTTAAAATTACTATGTCAGCATTATTAACGAATGCATTAAAATATTGCTAGTTGACAACTGCAAAATGACGTGCAGCAACATCCTCTCCCGCGTTGAACGAGTATTCAACAATCCAGCCGTACTTTTATATGTCCACGCAGAAGCTGTTAGAATACCGAAGAGCTGCTTGTGGCTGAAAGTTCTTCCATTGGTAAATTTGTTCTTCGTGCTTCCTCTCGTGCCGCTTGTAAATGATGAACATGGCCAATATGATGAAACCACCCAGGAACAGACCCAGATAACTCACTGCAAAGCTATGATATTGATGAGTTTGCAATTTATTGGAGAGATCGTTGATTTCGTGTGCGTCCAAAAAGTCTTGACAATTCTTTTAGTGACGGCTCATACTCAATATCTGTGGTGTCTAAGACTGAAACTGATGCTGGCTTTGTTACATTTATTTATTTATTTATTTGGCCAAACAAGGCAATTACTTATTCCAACTTAAATTAATCGATGTAATGATAGTTTTTTTTTATTATTTATTTATTTTTTTTTTTTTTTGTATTAAGGATTGAATTACAAAGTGGGCGTATCCGTCGACATGATTGACATTTTGTTTACAAAACTTTGTCATAAATTAATTCTACGCCTGCTAGAATCGGGGAGACAAGGACTTGGGGTTATTAGGCATGGGTCGTGCGTATTCAGGATGATGATGGAGATGACAAATGAAGGGACATTAGAGATGAGATGATTATAAAGGGGAAAGAAGTTTAATAGGACGGAAATAGGAACTTGTAAAGATTTGTTTTAAAGTATCCGATAGCTATTCACCATCCATATAAGTAATTTCGATATGGATGGTGAATAGCTTTCGCTGATATTATTGAATTCTTTACAACATCTATTAATTGGCTCATTATTGGCGTATATTGTATGGTGCTGATACTCACATAACATTCTTGTGTGTCTTGTACGTTTTGAGGGTTCGTTGAACTTTATCTCATTTGATATATATTAACTGTCTACAGCTCCGTTGAGAACATAAAATGTGAAACATGAGGTAAGTAGTGTTCTTCTGGTTGATAGGGGCATTAAATTAAGCAAGCTAAGCCTATGCACATAGGATGGCAGGGTATTGTATTCACGGGGGTTGTAGGTGTTTCTAAGAGCAAAAACAAGGAATTGCTTTTGAATAGATTCCAGTCTCTCGCTATGTGAATCGAACGCAGGATTCTAAATAATGCATCCATATTCTAGAAGTGGGCGTACTAAAGAACAGTATAGCGTTTTGGTAACCCATACCCATATTCTGACTGCACCACTGCTCTAAATCAAGTAGTTTGGATTGTAAAAATGTAACATCAAGATCAGAATTGATTACATGGTACTGCGTCATCTGCGTATAATAGATGTGGGATATTAGACAAAACATCGGATATGTCTGATATAAAAATATTGAATAGAAGTGGGCCAAGATGACTTCCTTGTGGGACACCGGATGTGACAGAAATCTCCTTGGATAGGATACCTTGAAATTTGACAAATTGGGATCTACCGTGACTTAAGCCATTTGAGAAGGGAATCTGAGATACCAAACTTTTCCAGTTTGTTAGCTAGGATATTATGATCAACGCGATCGAAGGCCTTGCTAAAGTCTGTGTAGATTGAAGATTTGTGGTAGTTGATCTACCTTTACGGACCCCATGTTGCTGTTCATTGAGTAATGGATTTATGAATCTGTCAGTGTTTCGCATATTATTTTTTCGAATAGTTTTGGGATAGAAGATAAAATGGCAAAACCCCTACATCCAAAAAAATTCTGTAGTAAAAATAAATAAAAATGTATTTAAAACAAATGCTAAGTAGTAGCTCACCGTCCAAATAAAAATGTATTTATTTTTAATAATAAGATTATTTATTTTAACTACAGAGAAAAAAATTTTTTGTAGTTATTTTTACTACAAGCGCTTAAAATATTTTGCTACATATTTATTTAAACGAAAATTAAAATTTAAATTTTTATGTAGCATCCAAAGAGAATTTTTACTACATGTGTAGTCATTCTTACTATATGTGTAGTATTTTTTTATATTGACTTAAAAAAAATCGGTGTTTTGTTTTTAGTTATTAAATTATGTTTTTTAATTATCTTTAATAAATACAATTTAATTAACAAAAACATCTTAAGAACATATTTACAACAATGTTAACAATATAATGAAAAATAACATAGAATGATGAAAAGAACATAATCAGCCCAATCATGAAATATTTTCTCCCGTGAATTGTAAGTGGGAGTTTCCGGTTTTAAGATAGCAGATAAAGATATCTCAGTTTTTTATTTTACACTCATGAATATTGGCAATTGATGAACAATATTGCATTTAAAATTTCCAAAAAGTATTTTAACTTAATCTTAAAAACGGAAATTCCCATTTACAACTCCTGGGAGGAAATGTTTCATGATATGGCTGAATATAAAACGGGAGAAAAAACCATAAAAATTACGTTACAGCTTTATCCAAATGCCAATATTGTGGGCAATTAAACTCGCTTTACTTCTTGAAATCTTGATGACTGGTTATAGTGGTAGGAGCCAAATATCGTCTACTAGAATGATATTATTTATTTATATTTACTAAGCATTTCATTTAATAAAAAATAAATAAAATTTCAAATTTGATTACTTACCAGCATTGTGCAGTCTTGGTTGACAGTATTCTTTTTATTTTTTAAAATAATTATTAATTTATTGCAATGAAAAATCACAGCTAGCTATAAAAAATAATTTTTTTCAAAATTTTTGTGTGTACAAATAAATACATTTAAATAAATACTTACTACATATAGCTACATCGTGTGTATATAATGCAGTAAAATGTTATCGAATAACTACAAGTATTTTTGAAAATAAATAAAACTACATGTTTTGAGAAACAAATACACATTATGTAGTATATTTTACTACAGTATTTTTTTGAGTGTATAGTTCTCGACCGAACTTTTATCACCATTTTTAAATATTGTATGAGATGAGATGTTTTCCAATAAGAAGGAAAAACACCGTGATTAAGTGATTTATTGAAGATTATTTGTAAGGGCAAGAGCAGTGAATCTACACACTGAATAAGAAAATTGGGTAGAATTAGGTGAGGGTCTGGTCCTTTGTTTGGATCTAGCTCAATTATAGCTGCATATATGTATTTCATCACGTGTTAGTTCGATGTGATTGATTTGAGGTGATCAAATTGTGATAGGAGGGGGATTGTAAGATGTGTTTGTAGAAACACAGAAAACTTCCTTGAAATAATCTGCGTAAAGATTGCAAATCTCTTGAGTGTTAGAAGATATAACATTGCCTTTGAACATGGAGGAAGGGTATCCGTTTGATTTGCGTTTGACATTCACATACTCAAAGAATTTCTTTGGCTCTACAGCAATTCTTTCTCCAATGGGATTAATATAAAGATTAAATGCTTCCTTGGATTTTACAGAAAATACTTGTGATATATCTTCATACTTCGTTCTCAATTCATCGGTGACATTGATGGTGGATTTAATGACTTTATATAATTTGTTTCTCTGATTTCTAAGATGTTTGAGATTTTAATCTAGCCATGGTTCAGAAAGCTTATTCTTTTTCTTAATTTTTGGGACATTTTTATCAACAATTGTGAGGACGCGCTGGTAAAAAAGTGAGACTGCACCATCGAGATCAAGTACTAATAAATCGGTCCAATCAATAGAATCGAGACAGATCTTTATGCTATCATAGTCAGCATTTAGAAAATCTTATACTATAAATTAGATTAAACAAAGTTTAATTTGTGTAAAAAAATATTTTTCCGCTATTGCGGTCTTTATTGTATGAATTCAAAACTAGAACTGACTTAACAGAATTTAAAATATCTTAATATTAACTTAAGCTGCGCTGCTGCCTTTGTGTTTTGTTGTTGCTTCTATTGTCGTTCTTTAGTTGATGTATTCGTTCTAATAAAACTTGCTGACACGTTGGTTCCGGATGCACGTGCGCGTTTAAAAATAAAAGAGTGGGATCTGATTTATCCTTTTAACCTTCTTTTCCGATTCTATTGTTTGACTATGCTTATCTTGTGGGATGTTTTGTTGTTCTTCGGGATGACAATTTTGTATGTTGGAAACTATTTTGATCGGAGTGGGTCTTTTAAGGAGCCAAATCCAAGCGATGATTATGATTAGCAAAACAATTCCGAAGGTTGAGATTCCTAAACTTGTAATAAATTTAGTTTTGTGTTCTGTCTGCAATAAGTCAATTTTTTGTGTGTTTTTCATATGTAATTCCTTGAGGATCTCGAGTGAAATAATTTCTTCAAAATCAGTAGATGCATTTACGGATTGTGCTATAACTGGTTGCGGGTTGACAATTGAAATTTCTTCATTAGCGTAGGTTTGATTCGCAATTGTTATTGTAGTGTTGTGGTATTTAATTAAAAATGATCCTTGCAAGTTAATTTCTTTATTTTCCGTTGTTATAACACCTTGAAACTGGTTGAGGAGTAAGATTCCAGGTAAAATCTCTTCTGCTGAGGCAATGTGTTGGTTGTTAATTGTTGTACAGACTGATGGTTGTCCTTTTAGTATTTTCGGTAAACAGCGGATATCAGTAATATTAGAATAGTTTTCTCTTTTACAAATAACTACGTTATTCAATGTTTTACATTGTTTTCTTATTTCTAAAATATAATTCTTACAAACTATAATATTTTCGAAAGGAATTTTTTAAGTAATGTTTTCGTGTTTAATAGGTTTAATTAACAATTTTTGACAATTTTCCTTATCTGTCTTAGGTAAACTTACAATGTAAATAATTTTTGAAAAATCTGAGGTTATTCTTACCTCTCCAAATTCGATAGCTTCTATTAAATTAATATATGGCATATCTTGCCCTTTAAAAATTCTTGTGTTATTTTCATTTCGAGAGTTGAAAAAATAAAAGAGTTTATTACTCCTACTTTTGCCCATTGGATGGCATAATCTATATTGATTAAATCATCTTTAATGATTTTTATTTTTCTTTCAATATTCTGAATTATTTCGTTTTTTAAAATATTACTTGAGTTTACAGTTTTAAGAATTGCATTCGTTACATGAGTTATCTCATTAATTTTTTCTAGATTATTTTTATTTATAATAAATTGATTATTATTATTTACGAGCACATTATTAATTTTATTGCTAATTATCTCAAAATCGTCATGATCCGGGGAACCTGCTAGCCATTTCCAAGCAGTCCCTAAGAAATTCAATGATCTTTTATTTCTATTTAATTTTAATCCATTAAGTATTGCGGTAATCTGATCTGTTTCATGTAATAGAAAAAGTCTTGCATTGTCATGTTTTGGTATGTTATATATGATTTGGTCCTCTAAATTATGTAAAATTTCCTGATAGTTTGTCAAGTTGATAACGTGTATAATTTTAAAGCTTCCTATCTCTAATTTAGCCGTTCCTGTTTCAATAGTAGCAATTTGTGCATTCGTATAGTCCAATATTTGTATCTCGCATGATACAAGCCAAAGTGATAGTTGCGCTCTGAAAGCATAAAATAAAATAATTTTAAGAAAAACAAATTCAATTTCGTATCCCAGCAAAATTTTTCGTATTGCCTTGATTTGCATTCGATTATAAAACGCATTACATAAATGTTGGTGACCAATAATGCATTATATTGTATATTACTCGTAATGCAGTAAGTAATGTCAGCCCTTTTTGCTTTTGAAATGAGTGTTCTGTGTTTTTTATAATTGAAATTTTTTATTTGACTTTTATTTTTGCTTCAGAAGTGTCAAATTTTATAATTTTGAATATGAAAAAAATGCCAGATTTATGAATGAAATACAGAAAAATGTGTTAAAGGCAAATATACATATTATATTAATTAATTAACTGATACATATATCTATAAAATAAAAGCATTTTTCTCATTTTAAAAAATAAATTCTCTAGCTCTTGGTTGGTGTTGTTGATCTGTTAAGCACTGTTAAGCAAAAGATGTACGAAAAAAAATTTATTTTTTCAATATCTTATTCAATGACTTCTTAGTTGTTAATAAATAAGTGATTATTGAGAAGAAGTTATTCATCAAATTTAATTAGTGCTTACATAAGTACTCTCATGTCAAGCGAAAGCTTCATCGATTACCTCCAATGACATGCCTGTATAAAAATAATGGGTTCTGTAAGCGAGAGGGTAAGCGATGAATGAAATTTTCTGGATTACTTTTTCGATTATATGTAAGCGAAGATTTTGCTGGGATGTTGCTCTTGTGAACAATTTTTCCGATTTCTGTTACTATAGTAGTGTCTCTGTCCTCTTTAACTATTTCCTTTTTAAATCTTTTTGAAAGTTTTGAACCAAGTCTTTTATTCTGTTTTACAAATATTTCCTGTCCTACTAAGTAATTTTTAATTTGGTGTCTCTTTTTATTATGTCTTGCGAGGTCAGTCTGTTGTTTTTCCTGAAGTTTTTGTAAATTATTTCTTTTTGTTTTCTCGTAGTCATCAGGTCCGAAAAAAACTGTGCGTCCGTAATATAGGTCTGCTGGTTTTTTCCCGGTTGTGGAATGAATTGTGTGGTTGTATTCGTTGACCGCTCTTTCGAGCAGTTCCTCGAAATTCCTACTTGTACCATCACATTTCAAACACCTCATAATTTCGGTTAGAGTTGAATGGAAGAGGTCGACTTGGCCGTTCGCTTCACTTCTGTAGGGTGGTGTAGTGTACACGTCTATTTTGAGCTCGTTTTTCATCATAAATAGGATTGAAGCAGAGTCAAAAGATACTTCATTATCCATAACTATTGACTTTGGAACACCAAAGAAGAAAATTAAGTCTCTAAGGGGTCCTTTAACGTTTTCTATTGATTTTCCGTCAAGTATTTTCGTCTGTGCGTATTTTGTAAATTTGTCAAGAGCAGTGAGAATCAGTTTACCTTCCGTATTATAGATGTTGATGTGGATTATCTGTCCTGGATAAGTTGGTAATGGTGTTTCGTTAAGCAAAGGTTGATTTGGATGACGTTCGTATTTATTTTCTTTACAAACAGAACATAATTTCAGGATTCGATCGATTTTGTTAGTCATGCCTGGGAAATAATATTTTTCTATTATCTGCATTCGGTTTTCTTGTTTATTTCTATGTGCCCTATTGTGTGCTTCTATAATAATATTTTCTTGATCTTGTTCGCTATTAATATCCTGTACTTCTGCTTGAGTGAATCTAATTTTATAATTTTTAAAGTGTAGAGGAACGATTTCTTGAATAATACCCATTACGTTTTCTGGTGTTTTTATTCCGTTTATTACTGAAGGGTGTTGAGGTATCGTTTAAGGAGAGATATAAGTTTGCTAGGTGTATAAGACGTTTCTGATATGATATGTCTGCCTGGAAAAATTATTTCAAATTGATAAGTAGAGTTGTCATCGCAATTTAAAAATAATTGATTTTTAAAAACGTTTATTGGAGCTTCAACACATGGAACTAAATTTTCAGGAGAACTATCGGCGCTATGAACTGAGTGTGTCAATGAATTTATTTCGTTTTTTGGTGGGCGAGACAGAGAATCTGCAACTACATTGCTAGTACCTGGCTTATAGAGTAATTCGTAATTATACTCTTCTCAGATAGCTTTCCAGCGTTTCATCTTAGAATTTGCGTTTTTGGTACTGAGAGCATAGGTGAGAGGTTGGTGGTCGGTGTAAATTTTGACTTTTCTTGAACCATAGAGAAAACTGCGTAGCGATGTAAGTGCCCATATAATGGCAAGCATTTCTTTCTCGTTGGTTGCATATGATTCCTCAGTTTGAGAAAGGCTTCTTGATAAAAATGTAATTGGCTTAGAGTCCTGCGAAAGAATTGCTCCTAATGCTTGATTGGAAGCATCTGTTGTGAGTTCGAATGGTTTTTGAAAATCAGGATATGAAAGCATAACTTCTTGTGGCACTAAACAGCTTTTAGCTTTTTGCCATGCTTCTATTGCTTGTTTGTTCATAACTATTGAGGTATTTTTTGATTGGTTTTTGGACAAACGTCCATTCTGTCCTCTTAAGAGTGAGGTTAAAGGTTTAACTAAACTGGCATAGTCTTGGATGAATCTTCTATAATAACCTGTCATACCTAAGAACGATCTTAAATCTTTAAAGGTTTTTGGTTGAGGGAGTTCTACGATTGCTTGCACCTTTTTTGGGTTAGTTCTTAATCCGTCTTTTGAAACAACAAAACCTAAAAACTCGACCTAAAAACCTTCTTCCTTAGTCTTTCCAAATATCATGATGTCGTCTATGTAGACATGGCAGCGAACGCCAATATGCTGTCGCAAAAGATCATCAAGAGCCCGTTGGAAAATAGAGGGGGCATTTTTTAATCCGAAAGGGAGTCTATTGAATTCATATTTTCCATTATTAATGGAAAATGCGGTTTTTTCCTTGTCTGATTCTTTGAGTGCTATTTGGTGAAAACCACTCTTTAAATCGATTATTGTAAAGTATACATTTTTTCCGAGGTTGTATAGAACTTCATTGATTTCAGGTATTGGGTACCTGTCTGCTATTGTAACGGAGTTAAGTTTGCGGTAGTCAATTACCATTCGGAATTTCTTTTCGCCGGATGCGTCTGATTTTTTTGGCACGATCCAAACTGGTGCGTTATATGGCGATTTCGATGGTCTTATTATACTGTCTGCAAGGAGTTCTTCGACTTGCTTTTCTACTTCCTTCTTTAATGCCATTGGGTAAGGGTAAGACTTAGTATAGAATGGGGTTTCATTTGTGGTACGGATTTCACCTTTAATTCCAGTTGTAAATGTTAATTTTTTATCTGGATCAGAAAATAAATTTGGGCATTTTCGTATTATATGAATTAGTTTCATTTCTTATTCAGGTAATAGATATGGTGTGCGTAATTCGATACTATTGATGTCTTGTGTGATTTGATGTTTGAGAGGAATTTTGATATTTGACAGGATTGTCATATAACTTTTGTCTGTATGAATGACTGATCTAAGTTCCTTTAAAGTATCGTTGCCCATGATACCGTGAAAAGTTTTTAATGAAGGTAAAATGAAAAATTTAAGTTTTTCGGTTTCTGGGCCGAAAATGTTGACGAAGGTGTGATGGGTGATCGGAATATTTCCAGCAACTGAATTTACGAAAAATGGTTTTTTATTGAGGATTGGATTTCTTATTCGTGTGGATTGGATATAGTTCTTGTTAGAACCTGTGTCTATTACAAATTTAAGAGTATCTCCACTCCTAGCCAAAAATTCAAAATATGAGAGTGAAGAGGTTTCTAGTCTAAAAAATAAATGTTATCAATTTCATTTACTTCTTCAGACTGGGGCTCAAAAATTTGGTTGCTGTCATATTCGTCTTGATGATTATCCGCATGGTCTGAGTATATTTGGTTTGGATCTGGATTTGATCCTTCTGAATTCATTTCGGTTTCTTTTGGAATATCTATATTTATGTGAAAATTTCTTTGTATTTTATTTGGGTTATGTGCTTGCTGAGTAGCTGGACGTTTCTGTGGAAAATTATTTTGTTGGAAATTCGGTCTGTTTTGATAATTTATGTGTCGAGATTGTATCGACGGATCTATTTCCATCGGTACTGGAGGTTTGGGTGGAAATTGTGGTCTGTTATTGAATCCTGGAGGATTCCATTGACCAAATTGGGGTTTTTGTGGAAAAAATGAGCTGTTATTCATAAAATGTTGATTGTTTGATTGAAATCTGTATGGATTATTTGAATGATTCTGATAGTTATATTGAGGTAGGTATGAATTAAGACTATATTTAAATTGAGGTGATTGCGTCAATTCTGGATAAAAATTTCTTTGAACTGGTTCATGGTGATAAATTGGTCGAGGTGGAAGTCTAGGAAGTGGTAGTCTAGGAGGTGGTATGGGGTTATTGATTCTCTTGTAATTGCTCTGAGCATGATGCATTCTGAACATCATGTTATCTAGTTTCAAACACATGTTAAGTGCTTGTGGTAGTGTTGTTGGTTCGCGTATGCTTAGCAGTCGAGGAAGGTCACCGTTCAAACCTCTGATGAATGTGTCCAGCTTTGTCTCTATACGAGTTCGTCATGGCGTTAATGACGTCGTCACTTATATCTAGGCAAGCTATCTTGTCAAGTATAAGTGATAGGTTTTGGTATATTTTTTGGCAAAATTCAGTTATAGTATTTTGTCTTTGAGTCAAAGACATCATCTGGTACTCTAATGTACTAATATCACTTTTATCCGAATAATGCATCATAAGGCATTTTCGGATTTTTTTCCAGTCCAGTGGCGTTCTATACGACTCTAAAGCTGCATCAGCTTCACCCACGATTTTATGTCGAATCATATGTAGAATTGTAAAATACTTAGACATCCCTCTAATGTGTTCGAACATGTTTAGAATTCTTTCGACCGTCTTTTTCCATGAATTGAATTCATCTGGTCTACCGGAAAATTCCCTAAGGCATTTAACTACGTCGGGAACTCTATCTAAATCACTTGCATTCCAGAAAAGCTGGCTGGTTCGTCGTAGTCCTCGTTCTCTAAAAATGGATTATTTAGACTTGCTATTGTTCTTGTCACTAAGTCTGTTATTTGTTTGGTTAATTCGGGACTAAGTGTGGCTGATGGTGGATTTTGTGGTGTGTTAGGAGTAGGGTTTCGCTGTAAGCTCAGATTACTGAGGCGGGCAGCGAGAGTTTCTGGATCTGTAATTTTTTTCGATTAGCTTTTTCTTTCTTTTTAAATAATTTGAATTAAATTAAATTATTTTTCTTTTAATAAGAAAAAATTTTTTTTAAATTTCTTTAAAGCTTATAACATTAATTTCTTCTTAATATTTTTTTAGAATTTTCTTTTAATATTTATATCCTAAAATCTTTTCTTAGTAAATTTTCGTTTTTAATTTTTCCAATGATTATTTATCACTTTAATTAATCATGTTTTAATAACTTTAATTTTGTTTCAACTTAGATTTCTCTTGGAATATTTATTCGCTTAAAATTATTATGTTTTTTCACTTCGTTTTTCTTAGAAAATTTTTTATGATTCTTTTAAATTATGAAATTCTTAAAAACTTACATCAAAAATCTTAATATTAGACTTATCATATTATCCAGTGGTGCGTCTTTCCTTGAAGAATGGGCAGGCGGCTGTTTTATTTTAAAAAAACTCCTTTTCCGACGATGTCTTTTCAGGGGCCTCGTTCCTGCTACTAAGTTCAGGTTTTTTTTTGCACAATGTAATTCGAAGTTTTCCAGTTGTGGTTTTTTTCCTTGTTACCCGTAAAGTTTTTGCAATACTTTTTATTTTTCTCACTTGTAATTTACGTTAGGTTCTTTGTGATACTTTTTGATTTTCTCACTTTTATTATTTTTAAACCATAAAGTACTTTGTGATATTTTTAAATTTTCTCACTTTTAATTTCAACTTTCGAAAACTCACGAATACTAACACTGGTCCCTGCTCGGGCGCCAATTAAATTAAACAAAGTTTACTTACTTACTTACTTACTTAGATGGCTCTTACAACCGTTGGTCGGTTTTGGCCTCGTCTAAGAATTTTCGCCAGCCTCTTTTGTCGTGTGCTTGCTGGCGCCAGTTGGAAATTCCAAGCGTTGTCAGGTTATCCAATGCCTGGTCTTTCCAACGGAGATGCGGTCTTCCTCGTCTGCGTTGGCCACCGCTGGGTACCGAATCCAATATTTTTTTCGCTGGAGCTTCGTCGTTCATTCTCTCGACATGACCTAGCCAGCGAAGCCGCTCTATTTTAATACGCTTGACTTCCATCGTATTCGGTACTCGCCATTGACGCAGATTGGACCATAGATCTTGCGAAGGATTTTTCTCTCGAACGCTCCCAAAGTCCTTTCATCAGAGCTGCTCATCGTCCAGGTTTGTGATGCGTTTAGTAGGACGGGCATGATTATTGACTTATAGAGCGTCAGTTTTGTTCGTCGAGAAAGAGCTCTGCTTCTCAATTGCCTACTGAGCCCAAAGTAACACCTGTTGGCAAGAGTTATCCTTCGTTTAATCTCAATACTGATATCGTTGGAGGAGTTTATACTGGATCCCAGGTAAACAAAGTCCTTCACTACCTCAAAGGAGGTGTTGTCAACAGTGACGTGGTTTCCAAGACGCTGGGACTGTTTGTTTGTTGACACAAGATACTTCGTTTTATCTGCGTTCACTGCAAGACCCATTCGACTCGACTCATTTTCTAGCCTGGAGAATGCTGCACTGACTTCGCGCGTATTGTGGCCAATGATGTCAATATCATCTGCATACGCCAGCAGCATAACACTCTTATAGAAAATTGTGCCGCTGCGTCTCAGGTCAGCAGCTTGGATGATCTTCTCCATTACTATATTAAAGAAGTCGCACGATAAGGAATCACCTTGTCTGAAACCTCGCTTGGTATCGAACGGAAGGGAGAGGTCCTTCCCGATTTTCACTGCACTGCTGGTGTTATTCAGTGTCATCCTGCAAAGACGTATTAGCTTCGCAGGAATGGTGTGTGTCGATTTGTTTTTCGAGGGTCTTTTCCAAGATTTGTCGGAGCGTGAAGATCTGGTCAATGGTGGACTTTCCAGGTCTAAAGCCACACTGATAAGGTCCAATCAGTTGGTTGACGATGGGCTTTAGTCTTTCACACAATACGCTCGACAGGACCTTATATGCGATATTAAGAAGGCTAATCCCACGGTAGTTGGCGCAAATGGTGGGATCACCTTTCTTGTGGATTGGGCAGAGCACACTGAGGTTCCAATCATCTGGAATGGATTCTTCCGACCATATTCTGCATAGAAGTCTGTGAATGCATTTAAACAGAGCTTCGCCACCGGTCTTAAACAGCTCAGCCGGTAGGCCATCGGCTCCTGCGGCTTTGTTGTTTTTAAGCCGAGCTATAGCTGTTAAGACCTCGTTATAGTCGGGCAGCGGAACTTCAACGCTGTCATCCATAATTGGGGTTTCCGGGATATCATCTCCACTGGCGGGATTGTTGTCAGCGTCGCCATTTAAAAGTCTAGAGAAGTGCTCCCTCCATAACATCAGTGTACTCTGGATATCTGTCACTAGATTCCCATTCTCGTCCTTGCAGGAAGAGGCTCCGGTCTTAAAACCATCAGCCAGGCGTCTTATTTTTTCGAAAAATTTCCGAGTCTCATTCCTGTCGCCATGCATCTCAATTTTCTCGCATTCACGCATTTCCGCCTCTCTTTTTTTTCGCCTGAAAATGCGTCTCTCTTCCCTCCTCTTCTCTCGATATCGCTTCATAACAGCACGCGTTACAACCGACTGCAGGGTGGCTTTGTAGGCGGTGTCCTTCTCTGCAGTGGCGTCGCGACACTCCTGGTCGTGCCACTGGTTTCGGCGAGGGCGATGGTAGCCTATCACCTCTTTGGCAGCCGTACGCACAGAGTGGGATATGTGCGTCCACTGTCCGCATATATCGTTGATCGGAGGAAAGCTTTCTTGAAGCAGGAGTGAGAGTCGAGTAGCGAAGGCTTCGGCCGTCCGTTTTGACTGCAGCTTGTCGACGTCTAGCTTTCTTAGTGTAGGATTGGGAGCATTCTTAGCTGCGCACAGACATGTGCGGATCTTGGCTGCGACAAGATAATGATCCGAGTCTATGTTAGCACCACGAATCGTGCGTACGTCTAGTACACTGGAAGAGTGCCTTCCGTCAATCAAAACGTGATTAATTTGGTTACATGTTTTTCAAGTGGCCTTATGAATATTGAGATGCTTGAATCTAGTGCTACTTACGACCATGTTTCGTGCTGCGGCGAAGTCAATCAACCTCATTCCGTTATCGGATGTGTTGTCGTGGAGGCTGAACTTTCCGACTGTTGGACCAAATATGTTTTCCTTACCCACCTTGGCGTTGAAGTCACCAAGCACGATTTTTAAGTCATGACGGGGGCAGCACTCGTATGCGTCTTCAAGGCGCTCGTAAAAACTTTCTTTGGTCTCGTCATCTTTTTCATCTGTCGGAGCGTGCGCACATATTAGGCTCATGTTAAAAAATTTTGCCTTGAAGCGGATTATGGCAAGTCGTTCGTTCACAGGAGTGAATCGCAGGACATGATGCCGTATTCTCTTGCCAACTACAAATCCGCATCCAAACTCGTGCTTCTCCACGTGGCCGCTGTAGTAGATATCACAGGATGCTTTCCGTAAGCAACCCTGTCCCTTCCATCGCATTTCTTGGATTGCAGTGATATCAGAATTATATCTTTCCAAGATATCAATCAGTTGGATAGAGGCACCATCCCAATTTAGGGTCCGGACATTCCAGGTGCATATCCGTAAATCATTATCAGTTTTTCGTTTGCGGTAGTCGTCATCAGATTTGGGGATCATTCTTTCATTTATTCTTTTACGTTTCATTGAAATCTTTTTTTATGTGGTGGGCTTCAAACCCAACGCACAACCTTGGCTTGATGAACAAAGGGGAAGCCCGCCGCTCAAATTAGCCGCCAAAGTTTATCGGGCGATAGTTTTTGACGTTTCCAGGAGACACCACGCGGAGGTTTTGAGTCGACTTGAGACGATTTCGACATGGATAATGCTGGCCTCGCCAAGTTGAGGCAGTCAGACACGTTGCCATGTGAATATCGCCCCCTTGTCTCCAAAGTTTAATTTGTTTAAAAAAATATTTTTCCGCTATTGCGGTCTTTATTGTATGAATTCAAAACTAGAACTGACTTAACAGAATTTAAAATATCTTAATATTAACTTAAGCTGCGCTGCTGCCTTTGTGTTTTGTTGTTGCTTCTATTTTCGTTCTGTAGTTGATGTATTCGTTCTAATAAAACTTGCTGACACGTTGGTTCCCATGGATTGGCGAGCTGCAGCGGATGCACGTGCATTTGTAGACATGGTGTCAGCATTTTTATTGCTTGTTCTTGTTGTGGTTGAAAATAAATCTTTGTTACGTTAACTTATGGCATTGTTATATGAGTGTACGAAAGTTATATTGGTGGAAAAAAGCTCTGTAGATAGGGCTGAGTGGTGAGAGTTGTTAGAAAATATGTGTTCGGCGGTAGGGATTGGAATAACGTTTATTTCATCATAGGTATTAGTAAAGACAAGGTCCAGCCATTTACCATTTTGGTTCGGAAACCTGTTAACTTGCTGAAGATCGTTAACATAGAAGGTACTGAGTAGAGTATAATCAATCAAGTTGGAGAGGTCAACAGAAAGAAGGTTGTTGTCATTCTCATCAATAACAAATTAAATATTTGGACGATGAAAGTGACCGAAGATAACGATTCTATCTTCCTCTTTCAATGTCGTGGTAACTGATGAGATATTTTCGCATAGATCCCTATATGTGGTTTCCACGAAATTAGGAGGAATGTAAATGACACCAATATAGATATATTGATGATCTTGAGAACTAATCCGAACTATTTGGTGGTCATAAAGCTTGTGAGTGGTAGTTTCGATTAATTGACTAGTTAGGGCAATAAGAACACCATCACCAGGTGTATATATAATCTCGATCATTTCGGTAGAGTGTCCAATTGATATCGAGGATTTCTTCGTTTTTGAAGGAGTCATTTAACCATATTTCTGCGAATAACAAAACATTATAGTGACACGACTTTGTGTCTACGAAAAGTTTATTTAGTTTGCCACGCATACCACCACAATTGTGATAAAACATTTTTAGGCTATTGTTTTTTGAAGGGGGTCGTCAAAAATCTAGGAGAGTGTCATTAGGAGCAATAATTTTTAAAGCTTGAACGAGTTTTGTTTAAATGCCATAAGCGCTTTGAAGTGGTGTGTGAGGCATAAGCTGATAAGTCCTTTTCTACTTCGGCTGGTGAGATATTAAAACTCTCGTGGTACTGAATGTAAATATTTTCAAGTTCAGCCGGTTCGGTTGGAAGTCCTTCCTGTTGTATCATTACCATGACGCTTGTTCTAGTTGAACCGTCGATACAAGTGGAGTTAGCTTTGTTATGTAGGTAAGCCAAGTACAGACGCACATTTTCATATAGCCTCCGGTCTCTAAGGCGAGACAAGACAAAGCGACCTTCACTGCTAGGTTCAGCGAGATTTTTAGTTAATTTGGCTATTGGCAGAAGCAGAGGATCGAGAAAGGATGGTGCTGTGGTAGGTTTAACTGCGGAAAGCGTGGTTGAAACTTGTGTGGTTGTAAGATGATCGGCGGTATTTACTGGTATGGTGGGTGTATGTATGGAAGAAATAATAGTAGTAGGAGTAGGGGGAACTGATGCATTGCGTGGAGTGAAGGTGGCAGCATCCTTAATCAGAACGATTTTAGGTACAGAAGGATTTAGTACATGGGAGCGTATAAAGTTTGGGTAACTTCCAAAACTTTTATTTGATGAGTGATTGTTATATGATGTACAGGAAGGTGATAAATTGAATGAGACGCGTTTATATTTAGGTTGAGATTTTAGTGAGAATTGTTTTGAAGGCATATTAGTCTTGGATGGATGTATTAAGGGAGGTGATGTGACGGGAACTTCCATTGAAATTTTCGAAGCTACCAACAATTCTTTAAAGATAGAAGAGGTATCGAGATGGGAACGCTGTAAATCTATGTTTGCGTTGACTCTGAGTGGTTGTTGCATCACGACGTTTACTATCTCCTCTAGTATCGAGCGGAAAGCACTGATTTCGTCGTTGATTTCGCTCATTCTAGCGAATAACATATCGATTTGAGGGGAGTCAGGTAAGCTGCTGTGAGGATGATCTGCTTTGTTTGACGTGGTTTGCAACATGGTGTCAAGGTCATTCCGGATTGCGATCATATTGTCAAGGAGTTGACGATCTGGTTCATAGATTTTTATTTTTTTGACATTTTTTAGTATCTCCATGTACATTCTTTAAGTGTCTGATTCGATTACGGAACATTTGCAATCTTTGTTCATCGTATCTCTTATTGACTTGATGCTTTCTGACATCGACATAAGTTTCGATTCAATGGATTTTTTGGATGAATCTATGGCCTCGATGATGTCATCACCTATCTGGAACCCGCCATCGGTTCGTGTGAGCTGCTTTGTGGTTTTCTTGAAAAAAGATTTATTCTCTTATGATGCCGCATTCAAAGAGTCACTAATGCATTTAATGGCAAGCATCACGTCAGAAAGAGATATCTTCTAGCACTTGTTACAGTAGAATACAAAATTCTTACTCATTTCGATAGCCCAACACAGCAGTCATGAAATGCTTTCCCACAAATACCCTTGCAGGTGAGAATAGGGATTGTTTTGTCTTCAATGACGCAGGTTTGCTTATCACAGGATGATTCCATTGTTAAATCTTTTTTTTTCGTTGTGACGCAGAAAGTAGGTGGCTTTTTATTTAAATGTTATTTGATTTGGTAGCACTTTTAAATTTTATTATTTAATCAGTTTTTATAGTTCACTGCACTTGCTTCAGTAGGTCAGGAAATCCGCAGCGTAAGCACTTTATTATAATTATAGTAATTGTGTTTTTGGCACTTTTTATTTGCGGTTAAAATGGATGATTTTATTATTTTTTTTATTTTATTTTATTCAGTAGCACTATTTTATTGTTTTTGGAGTCTTTGGAGCTCACTGTGCTTGCTTCCGTGGGTATTGAGTAGCGTTAGCACTTTATATTTCTTTTTATTTTTTCTTAACGCTCGCTTATATTTGTGCTTGTCAATTTAAGTTGTCGAGGAAGGTCAGGGAAAAATTTAATTTTGCGGAGCTTATTAAAAACACGTCCGAACGGTTTGACTGTCGATTCAGATCATGACATTTACGTCGACAATGTGTCCAAATGCAGTGTAGGAAGTGATTGAAAATTATGTTATTATCGGATTGATTGTTATCGTTAAGAGTTGATATTTTAGTACACATCCTGCCGTTAATTCGATAAAACCTGATCCTTCCAATAAGATTCGTGAGACCTGGTGGTCATATAGCTGTTATTTGTATTGGCGTTGCTAGAGCAAACATCCATCGATTTCTGTCATTTACTTGTAAGCACACATGATCGTCCCTGTAATCAAGATTACAGTGGGATCGGATTTCATTTTTGAATAAACTAACTTCGCAGGCACAAACTTCTGATCCTTTGTTGTAGGTGGGTTGATTGTTGGCACACAGATACAATTCGTTTTCCATTCTAAAACAAGATTGTAACTTTTTAACTGTGCTTGGAAAGTAAGAGATCTCGATGCGCGTTGATTGCCAGAATTGTTGTAAACAATTTAATTGCCACCATAGTGTTGCTAATTTTTGTGGGAATTGGTATTAGCCGATTCAAGTTAAATTGATTCAAACTAGTTAAAGCAATAGTTATCTGAAAAATTGCATGGTTCTCTGTAATCGCCGCCTTAACTTTCATTAGCTTGTATATCGATAGGAGATCACCTTGATAGCCTGGGATTTGCATGGCTGGTGCCAAATGTCCTGTGATTTTTAAAATTTCATCGTAAAGTTGCTGTCGTGATATCAATTGAGGGCTGATCTTTAAGCTATGAACATTTGTAAGAACATTTATGAGTGCTGCTTGAACACGTTGAACGTTTGATGTCATAGTGGATAATTGAAAGGCTAATGATAAGAACATCTGGAATGTATGCTCTTTCTATTCTTCCTGTTCATTATGCCGTAGTTGAATTTTAATATCTGCCAATCTTCCTTAATGCCTTTTGAAGTCCATTTGAGTTGTGGTTTGATCATGTTTGATGACGTTAATGGTTGAATCAACTTATGAGATCTGTCATGCTTGTCAAATGCTGTTCATTTTCGTTGATGTCCGTTATTGTTTGTGACATCTGAAGGGTATATTCCGAGTCTAGAACTCCAAACAACGAGTAAGCAATATTTCCAACAAAATTAAGCGCACCTCTTTTTTGACGATGGCTTCTTAACAAAGCTTTATCAAGGTCCAGCTCTGTATTTGTGGGTTGAAACTGTGTGGCTAACTCATCGCATTTTGTTGTTGGCTGTATTTGTTCGCACATGTGATTCATTGTATCGGTGCCATGTTTAAGTAGTTGAATTTCCGTACGCAATGGTTTGAGATCATAGTACACAACCAGTTTCCATTCACTAGTAATGATTTTGCTTGATCCGATGTGTTCAAAGTGACTGCCTGCATTTGGATCAAAATTTGTAATTTTGACTGGTGCGCACCATGCTATTGCCAACATTAACCGTACTGTCAATAATGTAATTAAGCTGTAATGCCGTGCAATTTTTGGTCTCCTTGGTGGCTCTTCATTAATTTTGTCCTTTCGTTTTCTTGTATTCTCATCTTCCTTTGATTCTGTGCTTGTATCTGTGTCTATGGGTAGTCAAGCGAGTCGGTGGATTACACGTTTATATGTTCCCGTTGCCGTCTTTACATCAGCAACGCGTACTGCTCCGTCAGGTCCATTATATACTTCTACTACTCGACCAAGGGGCCAACTCATAACAGGAACATTGTCTTCCTTGATAATTACTAGTTCCCCGAGTTTAATATTATCTGTTTGCCTTGTCCATTTGTGTCGTTGTTGGAGTTCACTAAGATACTCATTTGACCATCTCTTCCAGAACTCGTGTTATACTTGTGACACCAATTTCCATCTTGACAACAGCGATAGTTTCGTTAAGTTTGCCTTGCTATCTACTTGGGCGGTGATCGCTTCGCCAATGAGAAGATGACCTGGCGTCAGTGCAGTTAAATCGGAAGTGTCCGATGAAAGTGGCGTCAGTGGCCGAGAATTCAATATGGCCCCGATTTCCCCAATTACAGTTTCCAATTCTTCATAAGTCCAATGAGGCTGACGCGACACTTCTTAGTAGAAGATGTTTCGCAGATTTCACTGCAGCTTTCCATAGTCCTCCGAAATGGGGGGATCTCGGAGGAATAAAATGGAACTGGATTCCCTTCTCATTGCATGTTTTCCTTATTTGGTCTTGAGCGCTTGATGAGTAAATTGCTGATGATAATTCAGTCAATTCATTTCTTGCTCCGATTAAGTTAGTGGCGTTATCACTATACAAGTTCTGGCAGCGGTCTCTTCGACTAATGAATCTTTTAAGAGCTCCAATAAATGCGTCAGTTAACAGTTCCGTTACCAACTCCAGATAAACTGCCTTGGAGGTAAAACAACAGAATGCAGCTAAGTAAGCCTTAGTTGGCCTTTTTCCTCGAACCTCATAATGCACCCAAAAAGTTCCCGCGTAATCGACACCAGTGTTAATGAATGGTCGAACTGGTTTTACTCTAGTAGCTGGCAGGTTTCCCATCATTTGTTGCACTAATTGAGGACGAGCCTTATTGCATTGGATACAATAATGGACAATTGATCGAGCTGTTGTTTTCCCCTTTAAAGGCCAGAAACGTTGCCTCAAGGTTCATAACAACGCTTGAGGTCCACACTACTTGTTCTCTTCATGTACCTTGAAGACGAGTAACTTTACCAGCGGGTCGTTGTACGGGAGCACCATTTGATGCTTAGCATCGAATGCAAGTGCAGCCGCTTCTAAACGTTCCCCGACTCGAAGAATGTTTGTGTCATATAGAAATGGTGATAAACTGCGGAGTGAACTGCTCGTTTTGAGTTCTTTGTGCTGCTTCAGGTTTTGGATTTTTTGTTTGAAGTCATCGACTTGAATGGTCTTGATGATGACCACCAATGCATGTTCTTGTTCGATTGTTAATAGAACCATATGTCCCTATCTAGATTGGAAGTGTACCGAAGGAATTGTGATTATTGATAAATCCATTCTCCATTTGCTTGCCCAGTGAGCAAAGATCCTTTTTCTTTTCGATGTCAGACGGAATTTGCAGCTGGTTTGACCACATTGGTGGCCATGGTTCTTGTTTGCCATGTAAAAACATCGGTCCTTGAAACCAAAGTGCGTTGTCAGCCAATGTCTTTGCTGAACAACCTCTTGATGGACATGTTGCCATTTCACAGGTGAAGTTAACGTTTGAATTTTTGCTACTCTGTTTGCCACAAAAGTTTTGTATGTGGATGATTGTGCATTAATCCAATGAAGCACAACTTCAGAATCGGTCCAAAAGAAAATAGTTTAGTTTTTTATCTGACAATCTGTTTTCACTCGAGCTGCGAGCTGGAAACCGACTAGTGCGGCGCAAAGTGTGTTTTGAGTGGTGCAACACGGGTTTTCGCGTATAATAATCGCGTTACTATCCTGTCATCCTTCAGCGTTGTTCGTAAGTTTGCTGCCGCACCAAAAGCGCTTTCAGAAGTGTCAGTGAAGATGTGCAGTTGTGTTGACGATGACATCATTCAAGTTGCTCAAATTTTCTCGAAATGCTGTCCATGTGGCGTCGAGATCTGATGGTAGTGCTTCATCTCAGGATAACTTTATTTGCCATAGATGCTGTAAGAATATTTTTGCTTTAAAAATTACGGGTTCCAATAGTCCCAGTGAATCAAACAGTCGTGCTAAATCGAAACTGATTGTTCACTTAGTGATTGCCCGCACAGGATCCAGCGTTGTTCTGATGCAGTAAACATCCGCCTTCGGTAACCACAATATGCCAAGTGTTTTTATTGAATCATTATTGTCCTCAGAGAAGACCAAATTCTCTTCCTGATCACCTTGTGGAGTATTTTTCAATAGTTTGGGATGATTCGCACACCTTTTTCGTAAATTGAATCCATGTGTGTTCAGTATTTTGATCACTTGATGTTGCATTTCTGTGGCTGAAGTCAGACTGTTTGATTCTCCAAGCCCATCATCCACATAAAAATTGTCATGCAACATTTGAGCTCCCAAGGGATGACTTAACATGATGTTGTATGCGATTTCTTGAAAGAATTTGGTAGCCAGGTATGGGGCTGATCGAGAACCATATGTGACGGTGTTTTATTGATAGTACTTGATTTCTGCTGTTGGATCCTTTCTCCAAATGATAACTTGATAATGTTGGTCTTCTGGATGTATTAAGATCTGCCAATACATCATCTCTATGTCGTTCGTGAAGACAAAACGTGGCAATCGAAAACGTAGCAGTATTGAAAACAGTTCACTTTGAACTGTGGGCCCCGTATGCATTATATCATTTAATGCATACCCTGTCGTGGTTTTGGCGGAGGCATCGAACACTACTCGCAATTTGGTAGTGGTGCTCTCGGGTTTCAAGAGACAATGATGAAGAATGAAGTATTTAGGAGATGGAATTGAGTTAAGGTTTTTCCTTCTTCATGTGTCTTAATCTTTCGTACTCTCTCATGAATTCCATATATTGTTTCCGTACCTTCACGTTTCTTTGAAGTCGACGTTCAAGACCAATAATTCTGTTGTACGCCATCACCCTTGATTCTCCCAATACTGCTGGATTTTCTAGAAACGGTAATTTTACGATGAAGTGTCCCAGGTCATTATTGTACATATTTTGCAGAAAATGTGTTTCGCATTTTAGTTCTGCTGGTGACACACTCTTTTCAGTTGTTCCGAACTCATCCATCTTCCATAACTTTTCAATTGCCTCAATTAGCTGACCATCTTTGCTATCGGTATCCGTTTTTATCCCAAAAACAGCAACATGTCAATGATTCTGCCGATGGTTCAGTTGATTCACAATTTCCGCTCAATGCAACCAAGGGACGTGTTTTGGAGAATTGTAGTCATTAACTGTATATAACCAGGTACCATGAGACTGAAATGAAATTCGGCGCCAAGCAGGATTCAATCTTATCTTGTTTGTAAAACTCTGGATCTGCAAGGTGTAAGTTGGCTGTAATCTTTCAATTTGAAGTATCAAGTTGAAGATTTGATTGAGCGGTAATAATGCTTGAAGGCACAAATGCCTCCAAATTTGCTGTGAAACTGCCACTAGTGGATTGCATCTTGACATTAAGTCTCTGCGTGAATTTCTTTTGAGTATCACCAATTCCTTCATTGCACAAGGAAGCTTTGGTGGGAGTTATGGATAGTCTCTTCATGAAACGTTCTGACATTATTTTGATCTGCGAACCGGAGTCTAATATTGCTCTAAACTCCCCTGAATTGCCATTGGCCGCAGAGATTTTTATCCTTGCTGTGGCAAGTAGTACGTATCCTTGAGTTGACACATTACTTGCTACTGCTGATGAAACTGTTGCATTTATTATTTTTACGTCTTGTTCCCTTTGATTTAAATTTTCCACACCGCAGCAACATCTCAATTATGCCTACATGACACTGGCTAGTTTTAGTATTTTTCAGCGCTTAAATTATAAGTTAAGAGCAGTACGATAAATGCTCACTACAATTATACGTTGATGTGACGCTTTATGTGCAATCGCTATATGTGCCTACGCTATATGTGCAATCAAGCGAATCAAGCGCTAAAAAATACAAAAATTTTCTACTTTTTCAGCTTCTACCAGCTTTAAATCACGAAAAAGTCATTGTGAATACCTTGTTACAACAGAAGGAAGAACAAGATAAATATTTTGTAAAGCAAACATTCTGCCGTTGTACCTTTTAATGCTGTTTTTGCATTTCAATTGGTTGCCTATAAATGTTTTTAATTAAAATGAAAAATAATTGGGCTGCACGAGCTCGTAATTATTTTTAAATAATTCGGATGAGTTGTACATTTTTGACACAAAATAAATTATATTTTTGTCGCAACAGCTGCTGAATTTTCCACACAATTTTCTACAGACATCCCATTCACACAAGTCATTGCTGTCTTTTTTTTCCCTGCTTGTTTTAAGATCTGAAAACAAGACAGTGTCATAACACTATTAGCAATTATTTGAAGTGTGATTGGTTTTGAAACAATTGACACACAAACGTTGTTTTTTGACCCACGATTGGCGTTCTGTGGATGACAGTTTTAGAAATTTCTTGGAGTAGTTCAATGGATGGCTAACATTATCACATAGTTAGCAGCTGTTGCTCGATGTTGTAATAGAAGATACAACTTTGTTAGGCAGTTGTGACAATGCAGCCTTATTCTTAAGTACAATAGCTTCCAATGCATGAATCTTTCCTTCCAAAAACAGCAGGAAGTCATCCACATTTCGTAACTCCTTTGGGTTCGTCAAAGATTGTTCAAATCTCATGTGTGTTGCTCGATCTAGTTTCTTTTATTAGCAAATGGAAAAGGACCGGATACCAAGCTTTTGTATCATTCCCTTAGTTGTCAAAGGCCATGATGCATTCACGTGTTATGTCGTTTAAATTCTTCATTGTTGCAGAAGTTGAGGTTCTTGATGGCTGATTCACTAACTTTTCGATTAGCGTAGCCACTATTACCCTACCAATAATGTTGATGAAAAATGACGACGATCTCCTGTAACGTTTGCCTTTAGTTATCACATTTTGTGCACTGCTTCTATTGGTTGTTTGTCGATCATTTGGGAAAATATATCGGAGATATAGCCACTTCAGGTAATCGCCATTAAACTGTGGGAGAGTTACCTTTGGGAGATTCACTGTACTTCACATTGTTTGATCTTCTCTCATGGTTGGAGCAGCGAATCTGTTGATTTGACATTAATCTGCTCTTATAGAGAGCTCTACTAATTGGTATTGTACCATTTCATCCAGTTGGTCGTACTCCGCTTGGTCGAAGCCTGCCACTGCAGGATCTTCACAGTGTTCCCAAAGTTCGTCGTACACCAATTCTATTTGAGTCCAAAGATGATTTATGTTGTTTAGTTTAATTTGGTAAAACTGCATTGGCTGGTTTTCTTGTACTGCTTGTATGTTTTCGAGTGTTCGCCTCAGTGTGACCATTCGAAAAGTCATCTTAATAACCAGTCCGTGTTGGATGGAAGCTTTAGATGATGCTCTAAAGATTGGTGTCTTTTCTGCAACATGTTGAGTAGTTGCTGTCTTCACGATTGATGGTCCTGGTGCGATGTTCTGTCGAGGAGATATGTTTGGTATATTTTCCATTTTTTCTTCAGCCTTGAAACGAGTGGGTTCTGCTTGGAAAATTTCTCGATAGTTTGTAAGTATACTGCTGATTTTCTCGTAGTACCCTGATACCCCAACATTGTTCCAACTGTCGTAACCGCTCGTTGTAGTAGGCTGACGTTCACTTCCGCTCTGCCGGGTCCTTTTTGAAATTCTTTATGATCCGTGAAATCTCTTCCTCGAGATTCTTCTGATGATCTACTAGCTCTGATGTCGATGTCATCTCTTTTTTTTATTTTTAATTTTCCAGTACTTGAACCGGAAAATAACGTTGAATTGAATTTAAGTCAGAGTTTGTTAATTCATGAAGATATTCTAGCACATAAACTAGGATATCTCGCCGGGGCCTCCAAAATGTTTATTTGGCTAAATTTCCAGTACTGACCTGGGAATTTATTTCGTAAGAGAGTTCCTTAATCTGGGTTTTTAGTACATGAACTAGAAATGCCAGCCGCTCAATAAGAACACAAGTTTATGATTTTGTTTTCTGACTTCAACAACCCTTTATTAAAATTAGTATGCTATTATTTATAATGATAAAACAATAATACGCATACAATCTTAATAATATATATCAATATGTTAATGATACATATATACATCAATTATATAAATATGTATGTATGTATACATAGCATATTTGTGAAGTTATATTTAAATTAAATCAACAGACGGAAATTCGCCAAAACAAAGGTGTAGAATTTTTGTTCACATTTTTTAAACTTGAGTCGAGCAAGTGTAGCGAACTTTATTTTTAATTAGAACTACTATGTCAGCGTTATTGACGAATGCATTAAAATATTGCTAGTTGACAACTGCAACATGACGTGCAGCAACATATTGAAAAAATGGCATAATGCATCTACGATATTGAAAACTATATTTTTATTAACTTTACTAGAGAAACTGCTTGCAGTACAAGAATTTGAATTTTTTAGAGACATAATAGCTTTGTAAAGCTCCAGGAAGACATTGGCTAAAAAAAAAAAAAGTGTTATCTTGATTTTCCTCTTTATCTAAACAGTTACAAGAAGTGATCTGCAAGCCGTTGTCTGTTACTACAGCTTTTTCAATGTTTGAAAAATAGATTTAAAGATGTTTGCTTTCTAATCTAGATTTGAAATTTCATTATTATTTACTTTTAAATTTGGAATATTAACGGTTTTTTATATATATATTAAGGAATTCATTTAAATAAAAATTATTTTTAGCTATAAGGATCTCTTTGGAAATTTCTTTTTAACAATAACAATAGAGTTCAGCTACTACAGCTTTTTCGCACTTTCTCAGCATTAACCCATTTAAAACCACAACCCATAGCATAAAATAAATTTTATGTTAAGGATTCCAGTGGCTGAAAACAAGTTAATGTGGAAACGCTACAGTTGTTAACAAAGGTACTCATACGGTTTAAAGGAGCAGTTAACATATAGTTCGTTCTACTAAAAGGTACATAAATTAAGTTGTTTGCGTTTCTGCTGCTTCTACGGTTAGTGTTAAAATTAATAAGAGAAAGGAGTTCTGGAGAATCAAATACACCGGTTATAAGTTGGTGTAAATAAACGATATCTGCAGACCTCCTTCGCTCACTTAGTGACTGCAATCTTAGTAGTTTTAAACGATTCTCATAAGGAGGAAGGTTTAAAATGTCAGTTCCACTTAAGCCCCCCAGAGCAAACCGAACAAAACGTTTTTGGATCCTCTCTATTCGTTCAACATGCATATTATAACTTGGGGACCAGACTTGACTTGCGTACTCCAAGTGAGGACGCACTATTGCATAATACAACGTAGTAGTTGTGATCTTGCTATTGAATTCTTTGGCCCAGCGTTTTATAAATCCAAGCATTGAAGACGCTTTTTTACAAATATTATCAATATGAATGTTGAACGATAACTTAGGATCCATGCATATACCAAGGTCTTTGACTGCATCTACACGACTTAAAGCAGTATCTTTTATATTGTAATCAAATAATAAATTATTCCTTTTTCGCGAAAAGGTCATAGTTTGGCATTTACTAGGATTGAGAAACATATTATTTTTAGAACACCAAACTTCAAAGGATTTCAGATCAGCCTGGAGTAGGTTGGAATCATCTTTAGTATTTATTTTTCTGTATATTTTCATATCGCCTGCATAAATCAGCAGACGAGAGTGTTCAATGACGTGTGTGACGTCATTTATTGCTAAAATAAACAGAAGTGGACCAAGGTGGCTGGTCTTTGCTATAATTTCTATATGCCTGTTTAGACCGTCATGCCCATGACAAAAAAAGTGAGCGAGATCGGATAAGAATTAGGTAGTCAAAATGAGATAAAAGATTTTGAGCCGAAATGCCGCTCACAAACTTAAACATTAAAATTTTCATGCCAGTTTTATTTTCATGTTGTTTCATTTTGACAAATAAAAATAAAAATAGCTAAAGAGAAAATAATCAATATTAAAACATTTGAAAAAGTTAAGCTTTAAAATATAACAGAGATGTTGATTGCAATAACCAATATGTGTTCAGAAACTTTAAAGCTCCAGATGGAATTAATCATATCCCTTCCGCGATGGTTTGAAATTTCAAAACTTGGGTAGGACCTAAAAAAGCTGATATTGGCTGCACCCGCGTTGCACTGGAGTTACTATGTCATGAAGTACGTCTCTTCAATTTATCGTTTTGATGTGGTATCTTGAATTGCTCCATCTTAACAGCTGCATCACACAACTTTTGGTGATCAGGATTTTCTGTTGTGGCCAACGGTACCTTCTGTAAACATCGAAAGAAGGCTACGAATTCAAAGAATGTACGTCGATCCTTAAGATACCTCGAAGGGTCAATCTATGTAAAACCCAGGGACTCTTATTAGGACTCAAGATTGAGACTAGTGAAGAGGATACCAAATGGGCTGTGGTGTTTTTCTGAAAATGAGGATGTGGTTAAACAAGTACCTGAAACCATATGATGAAAACTTTCATCTTTATATATTTTTACTATCTTGACCAAAATCAAAAGTGAATTTTGTTTATATTTGTACATTTAGGAATGTTCCAAATTTATTGACGATCAATTGAAATAAAAAATATCAATGGGAAGGCGAGATTTTACATTTTAATCCAGTTTCTGCATATTACAAAGAAGAAACAGCTGCTTACAATAATTTGTAGAAGCAATCCTGTCTGCTACAGAGCACACGAACATCCAGCGGCCTGGAATTAAATCCAATTATGCTTGGGCTTTGAAATTAATTGTGCAGAGGGTAATCACAGTCACTTTGAAATCTGTCAAAAAATGTTTCATTCCATAATTTCATGTAATATAATGAAAACGAAACGGGCATGCCAATGCTCACGTCTGGACACGAAGGGCATGGAAATGCGGAATTTCCATGAGCAATCTTAACAGGCTCTATAGGTTACTTTCATATTGGCATTAGTTGTATTTTTTAAACATTTCTTATAGAGCCTGTTTTTAATTGTTATTTTATGCAGCAATTCTGAGGTCATCCATGGCTTAAGTCTTTTCTTATTATTTAAGACGGTATTCTTGACGTTTATTGTACAGTGGCCAACATGGTGTGTTAAAGTATTTATAAAGTTGTCGAATGCTATTGATGGATCAGATTCCTTGAATACTTTATCCCAAGATTCATATAGAAGGACATTGTATAACTGTGTAAAATCTGTTTTATATGTTGTAGAAACCTGAGGTGAATTATCTATTTTATTATTTGCATTATTTTGAAAATTTAGACAAGTTAAACAATGGTCTGGTAAGTAGTGATTACAAACGGAGCTACTTATTGAGATCTGCTTTGATTTATTTAGACCAGAGGTGCACATAAGAGCTTCGGGGAGCCCTCGGCTTTCACAGACAAGTCGTGTGTGCGAAGCTGCCGAACTTCTTCGACGATAGCATTGAATCAGTTTGCGTTTGATCTTCACGGAATAAGCATCTTATGCGCAAATTGTTATGTTGAATTTTTGTCTTGTACACACATACTTAGACAAAAATGTTGCGTTTGTGTTGGAAGCTCTGCCAACGCTGTGCAACACTGATTTAGACGCACAAAAATATGATCAATACAAGTTTCAGTAGAGTTTGATACACGAGTTGGCTGATTTATGCAACATTCGAGACCATATGAGGAAAGCAAAAACAAATAGTTATCCACAAAAACTGAAACCTGTAAAATATTTATATTAAGGTCGCCTAAGACTATTAAATGATCAGATTTATCATTTGATAATACATCATTTAATTCTTTTAAAAAAATTTCTTTCGATGTCCCTTCGTGAAACCTATAAATACATATAAAATAAAATGTCTGGTGGTCAATTAAACGATTGATCTTCAATACATCAGAACTCATAAGATTCAAGCCTTTGGACTCACAATTTATATTTTCAACAACAAAAGCCACAACACCACCAGAAGCGTATTTGCCATTACAATTTGCAAACAATTTATAACCTGGTATGTTAAACAAAGACTACTCCTCTTCATAAATCCTCGATTTGCGCCATTCGCGTGCCGAATTTCTGGGTTTCTACCTGCTGCATGTCAATGCCACTCCAACATCATTGCTAACCTCTGCTGGATAATAGTGATGGGCATATTTTCGGTATCGAGTATTTTAAACTCGATACTTGATAGTACTCGATATCATGCTCGGTATCGAAAAATACTCGATGGTCGTTTTTTTTTCTTGTTATTCAGAACTGCGCTTTTTTATGGTAAACAAAACTTAACCCTAATAGTATGTTCAGACTGATTTTTAAGTGCGCATTTAGAAATTCAAAAATTAACCAAATGTCAAGTGTTCAAATAAGCGAGTAGCGCTAAATGCGCATTTAAATTGACAGGCATTCGAACATGCCGAAATTAGCTGTTTTGAAAGGTAACAAAAACAATTGTGCATGCTAACATTTAATCTAATTTTGTGCTGTCAATCCTTTACCTAGCGAACGTTGTAAAAATAGACCGGTTAAGAGCAACATTATTTTGTGCGGAACGTATAGCAAAGCCCTGGCGCTGCAACTCCGCTGCCATCTACTTGTATATATGGGTCTAAATTTTTTGTCTAACAAGTTGTTGTGCTTCTGTATGTTGAAGTCCTCGTCAAATTGCATGAATAATGTGTACATTTTTATATTGTACATAATTTATATATGTATGGCCGAACGTAATTTAATGGAACAACTAGAATCTTTCAATAAATTTTAGAAATAATTCCTTGCAATTGGTGTTGTTGCCTTTTTTATTTGTTTCATAAAGAATTATATTCTTTAAAAATTCTATAAAAATTATTTAAGCATTAAAAGAAGTATTCGTAGTTCACATTAGCTTTAGTGTTAAACTCAAGTCTTAAGAGCTCTAAAAAATTAAACTACGTCATACCCTACAAAGCAAAATTCCAATAAAAACAAATATAAAATAACCGTCAAACAAAATGAGATCAAATTAGTGCGAATACTTTTTAATGAAATATTTAAATTTGCTCATTTGGCTTAGGTGTGAACGTAGTATTACCCTTACTAAAATAAGGAAACGCCTGGCGAGAGCTGATGAAGTTGGCCGTAACCCGACAACGGGTTGTCATGGCCACCTAAGTAAGTAGTTAAGTAAAATAAGGATATATTTTTACAAAATTGTGCTCAATTATCAAGTAGGACATTTCGAAAAACGGCAACTTGATTTTTCAAAATCGTTCCGTCGTTTGAAAGAAGGTTATTTGAGTAAAACACGTTAAAAACTCCATCATATCACCAAGTTATTATTGGACCAAATCGTCCAAATCAATTAAAGTATCAGCCAAAATCATAAAATTTAAAAATCCTTTGGAGACTTGATTTTTAAAGGTATAAGAATCGAAGACAAAATGAAATTTCGATTTTTTTAAAAATTAGTAGTTACAGTAGTAGCTTAAGTCAAATTGGGCTTGTGAAAATAGGAGGTGCTCATGGTTTTTATAATATTTTTGTAATAAATAATTTCAACTAATTTTAACCAACTTTCAATTTTCTAAGAGTGCGAACCAACAATCGAAATTTATGTATAAACCACCAATTCATTTAATAAATTTTTGTAAAGTTGTAAAGGCAAAACATTACTAAAAGCATATTTAAGGTGACGTGATATCTCAAACAATTTTTTCGTTTCTGTTTTTTCCCGATGTTCCAGTGAGCCACGATCACGCCCGTCATGATTTTTATGTTTTTGAGTAATTTTTTACCTAAAAGTATTTTAAAATGATATACTTATTTTTATTTAACTTATGCAAAATACTGATAAATGATAAATATCAAGTTTTCGAAGAAAATTGCCTTAAAATTGTATATATTCACATACAAATATATTAAAAATAGACAAAGCATTACTTTTTCTTGATAAATATATCAAAAACGTTAATATTAATTAAAAAATATGATTATTTTTAATTTAGCGGCAACAAATTATTGGACTTCAAAATTTTAGCTAAAAATAAAATTAGGGTTTCTGAAAATCGCCAAAAAAAGTTCAGAATCGCATCAATCGCTAAAGCGATGACAGCTTAAATTTCATTCTTCGTTAAAAGTTCGCTCAGTCTCTAATTTTTTTAGCATGAAAATAAGCGATGGAGCTTTTCAAAATCGCTGCTATCGTTAAAAACTACACATATAGCTTTAGCACAAGAATGATAAATAACAGATTGTTATCTATCTTTCTTGGCTTTAGCGATAGAAATTTAGCTTTAGCGTCCCAAGTAACATGGTTGGAGCTACTAGGTACAGGTGAGCTTTAAAAATGTTCTAAAGGTGTGTCATATGTAGTTAAAGCTTTATAGCCCATCCACAATGACGACAACGGGCGACGGACGACAGGTCTCCACTCTGTCGTTGTAGAGAAATTTCGGGCGACTTGAATTTTTTAAACGCGAAAACAACAAGCTACAGCAGAAAGCGCTTAGTGAAATCAGCAATATTTTTTCAGGTTATTGAATCGAATTTAAATTAAATTATATTATTTAATAAACTCACATCAAAGTTTGCAATTAAATATATAAATTGAACACAAAAACGAGCACTCGAACAGCCGGCATGAAAAAAACACGAATGTAAACAATGGCTGACATTTACTTTTGTCGTCTGTTTTTTTCGCCAAATTAGAATTAAATTGAAGCTGGCTACAGCTACATTTGATGTCGGGCAACAATGTCGTCGCGATTGTCTCCAAAAGTTCATCCCATAAGAAATACATGTGAAAAAAAAGTGACGTTTGACGCTCGTCGCTCGTTGTCGTCATTGTGGATGGGCTATTACTCGACATTTTTTTGCTGCTAGTTGCCTTTAGCTTTAATAACATGCTATATAGTCTATTTTTTACCATTCTTAGCTCAAAAAGTTTACATAGTTCTGTAAAAGAATTTATAAAATCTGCAAAAAAAAAGAACTCGGAAATTTACTATTTGCTTTGTAAAGGCTTTTTTATAGCAATAAACATAACTACAGAGCTGTTTTAAAACTGAATCTACAGTATAATTTTAGCTATAAGTGGTTTTTTTTACTGCATTTTCAAAGCCTAATAATGGCTGAATCGCAAAGACGCGTTAGGTCGGTCGCGCGTTGATCGTACTTTGCTCGTACTTTACTCGACTTTACGAGATGAACTGTCAAAACGCCCGACCTTATAATTTTGAAATCATAATGTAGCGTTGACATGTTGTGCGTCTATCACTTAGATGATGCCACTATACGCAGTCATATCAAAAAATCCCACAAAGTCCGATTTACCCAAAGTATGTTATAATAATGTTGGCACAAATATTAATATTAAATTATAATATGCTCAACTCATCAAGCATTTAATTATGAATTTCATCATTTTCATAAAACAAATTAAAAAATTAAATCATTTACAACATAACTATTCTGACAAAATAACAAATCCCATGCAAACATGTCTTTACCATAGAAACTGAACAATACCCACATATTTAGCTAACTCTATGAAAATACAACCCTGCGCTATCAGCAAATGTCAAACGCACGACCGAGTAGAACATTTTTCAACTTTTTTCGGCAGGTCGCGCTTTGATCGTACTTTACCCCTTCCTACGAGATTTGACAGTTTTTACGATACAAAGTACGATCAAAGCTTGAGGTCGAATTATGAATTGCTTCATAACAACTCGTTGTTTCTACTTTAGCTGTCAAAGCGCGACCGACCTAACGCGCCTTTGCGATTTGGGTATAAATGTTAAATACAGCAAATTAAAGCATTATATATTTTAGAAAAAATAAGTGATTGCAAAATCTGATACAGAGCTTCTTTGTTTGTTTTGTACTCGATACATGCAAACATCGGATAAAATGGCGTATATCTATTGAGTTTATTTATCACACATACTTATACAAATTCTGAATAGCAAAGAGATTTGCAATAGATCTAATTTGGCTTCGACAGAGACTCTTTTAAAAGCTAGCAGTTACGTTTGGTTTTCATATGATGCAAAAATAGTGCTTTTAAACTCAAGAAAGTAGCTTATATATTCTCTGCAAGAGCTTTGGTAGCGCTGCTTAAAATAAAGTTGAAGCTTGTTGCTTTATCATATAGCTCTATTAGCTCTGCAAGAATTAATAAATGGCTAAAATTGATACTTAGGCCTTTTCCTCACGGAGCAATGGAAAAGTAATGCAATTGCAATACAATTGTTTATAAAGTTTCAAACCACTGCAATTCAAAACATAATTGCAACCATAGTATAATTTACGAAGTAATAGCAGGATTGAACGTACTCTCTGTGTCAGTACCCTAAATGTCAAAATCGGCCATCTTGGCGAATGCAGACAAAACAAAAAAGCCAAAGCAAACAAACAAATCTAAATTCAATGGAACATCGTGTTGTGTTAAGTGCAAATAACATTTAATATTTTCGTTGTGATATTGTTTTATTATAACAATAAACTAGATAAAATAAATATAATACAATAACTGAGGAATAACAGTGACTCAAGGTGTTTGCAGCGAATTGTTCTAAGAGGTCCGAGTTTAAGCAGCAGCAACAGTGACTGCAAACAGCATCCAATGAATTGCAGTTTATTCAATTTGCACTTTTAATTTTATTAATAAATGCAAGAATTAATTAAATTTAACCTAATTAAACCTCACAGACTTGCGAAATTTTTGTTGTGCAAAGACGTGTTGCAGCGAAAGAAAAGATGAATTTAGCTGCATTTATTGAGCTTTTTAAATCCCTGCCGTCACTTTAGAGGACTGAAAGCAAAAAGTAAATATTAAAATATTAAAAACAATGAATATGAAGTGTTAGTGATGAAAATAAAGATAGAAATCATGAAGCATCACTGTCCTCACTCATCGCGCAACAAAAGTGAACTAAAAAACCAAGTCTGCGTGCATGAAGTCTGTGTAGTGTATAGTCGTCGCAATGACAAGAAAAAACATCTGTCTGACCGGCAGTCTGTGTAGTCCAGTGGTCGCAACCCATGAAGCACATGCTTTGCCAAAAATCTCACGTATTTTCATGCTCTTTCACTCACTGCAAAATATCGTAAAAAACTTAAATCAATAACAACAATATGCGTTGTGTAGTGAACAATTGTGAAAGTGTGCAAAAAACAAAGAACAATCCAATATCCTTCCACAGGTAAATATACCCAAGCCAATTGGACTTTTTAATCAAAAGTGCGTTATTATTATTCTTATAAGACATTTACGTGATATTTATATTCGAAATTTATATATTTCTAAATAGAAATGTGTTAAAAAAGCTAATTAATACCAGTTGATTTCGCGCCAATTTGAAAAGATCATATCTATAAAACTATAAGCACTGCTTCAGGGGCGCATTCATTTTCCACACTTTAATATTTTTAAGGGCGCTCGAGTTTTCAGCCTAGTTGATAAGATTGCTTATATTTATTTTTTTAGATTTTCACATCTACTGGATATAAGAAATAAATGGATTCGGGCCTTAGGACTAGAATCCAGACTCGTCCATAAGAGATCACGTGTTTGCTCGAAACATTTTTTTCAAGCCGCAGACTATTTCCATCGGCGGTTTCTTACATTGATCCTGTCAGTGATGAAATGTAAGTATTTTGTAATTTTTCTATTATTAAAAATAAATTAACATAAATTAATTACATAGAGATATCGACGCGCCTACCTGTAGTTGCGAAAACAAAGAAAACGTTGAAATTCTTGAAAACATTCAAATAACGCCACCTAGCGTACAAATACAAAAAAAATTTTGAAATCCCGCAACCTAGGGCCGCAATTTTGGCGTCACCACAAAAAAATTGTGAAATTGAAAACGAAGGTCATCTCAAAATAAAAAAAATTTCTATAAAAGGAGCAATGGATTCAAGCGATGACTTAACGAGCACACCAAAGGAAAAATTGGTGAAAGATAAACTTAGAGTGCTAAAGAATGCAGTTTTAATAAAAAATCAAAAAATAAAAACTCTTAATCAAAAAGTAAGGCGTCGCTCCAGAAGAGTTGCAACTTTATCACAAGTTATAGAAGAAATTAAAAGTAAAAATCTGATCAATGAGGAAACGTTTGATATTCTTCAAAGTCTTGGAGCAATGAATGCTGATATATTTGAAAGGAAACTTAAAAAATTAAAAGGATTACCAAATAAACGGATGTATCAGCTAGCTTTGCGATCCTTTGCTCTTTTTTTTTTTTTTTTTTTGGATTCGCCAAAGGAGTGAGAAATCTCATAAATACGTATAGCCCGTACTATACGCATGCACGACTTACATTCTAAAATCAATCCGGATCAACCGGAACAGACAGAATGCACCTACGTACTAAAACACACACCCAGTTGGCGAAGTATGAATTTCCACTAAGAAGCACATTAACTGGTTTTTCAGCAGAACTTGAAAATTTTATACAAAAACACGAATTTATTAAGAATATTTGAATTTAAAAAACTAAACAACATCAAATAAGTAGTAAACTTTACATAAAACTCTAAAACAAAGAGACCAAAGTAACTATAAATAATATGAATATTAGTTAGTTTGCAGCCACTATCCAACCCAAGATCCTACGTGGAAAAGAGATTAAACTCTTAAACACCAAACCAATTCCAAATATAACGCAGATATATACGTGTAAATATGTACAAGCATATATGTGTATATATATGTAAGAAAAATACTTTATAGTTAACTCAATTTAGCACATAAGTAAAGATTGTAAGTTCATCGGATTGATGTGTCAGTAAGACAATAAATGCTTACGCAGCATTATCCGATGAACCGAATGTTGAAGCGCACAAAATAAAGTAATTCAAACCTCCACTTTGTTATTTACAGAGAAACACTTCTATTGTTATTTACTAAACCAATCATCTTATAAAACAACATTCAATGTTATTATTTACTGTTGTTATCTGGAGGTATGGACAAGCTACAATTCACGTTCCAAGTGCTGACTACACAAGACGAAGCGAAGACGAATGTGATATGTGTCACCTCTATCGCTACACCGGACGGCCGAACTTTCGCAATGACACCGGCCCACTTGAATGGAGCGCATCATGCGGTGCTTTTGAAAACGTCAGCATTCGCTAAGGTGAAGAAATCAATAAGTAAAAGAGGCCAGTTTAGAAAAGTTTGGATAAATTTGACGAAAGAATTGAGAGATACTTATGTAGATGAAGGGGGAAATTTACAATTTAATGATGAATTTTTAGAAGAAAAATGTGAGGAACAACAAAATGTCAATGAATCTACAGAACAATCATTAAAATATTTATTAGAAAAATTTCTGGAGAAAAATCAAAAACCTGATGAAATCAATATTGGTAAAATTGCTAAAGAATTTACAATAGAAAAATTTAGTGGGAAGAATTCAAATGCAGATCAATGGATGATTAGTTTTGAAAAAGAATGTGAACGATTCAATATTGTCAAAGATGAGAAAAAAATTGAACTTTTAAAATCATTCATGGAAAAAGGTGCTACAGACTGGTATAGTTGCACACTTTTGAAATTAACTATTGAAGCAAATTGGGAAGATTGGAAAAAAAATTTTAGTGACACGTTTGCAAATAAAGGATGGTCTTCAATAAGATACGCATTGCAATTTAAGTATCAAATAGGCTCTCTATTAGAATATGCATTAAAAAAGGAAAAATTGTTATTAGAAGTAAGAAAATCTATTGATTCAGGAACATTGATTGATTTAATTGCTATTGGCCTACCGAATTTTGTAGCTGATAGAATTGATAGAGAAAAATTGAAAAAGACAGAAGACTTATACAATGAATTAGGAAAATTGGAACATTTAGTTCACAAGAAAAATGTGGAGATAAAAAAGAATAAAAATTATGCTAATAGAGAAAAAATGGAGAAGGTAGCATGCGAAATCTGTAAAAATAAAGGTAAGGGTACACGTTTCCACCCTGAAGCTGAGTGTTGGTTTAAACATAAAGATAACGGAACAAAATATGTTAACAGTTCAGTATTAGAAGCAGAATTAAGCGATAGCGACCCAAAAAACTAATAACCCCACCATTAATTAGACTCAAAGTAACATTGAATGACACTTTAGAAGCATTGGCTATTTATGATTCGGGGTCAAATGTTTCATTGATAAATTCAAAATTAGTCCAATTGAAAAGAGAAAAAACTGATTCAAGAATGAAAGTTAACTTGAGAACAATTAATGGTGTATACAGATCAGAAAATTTAATAAAAATCAAGGCGAGAATTATGAATATAGAAAAATACATAGATGTATTTATGATTCATAATGAAAATTTCAAATATGACTTTCTAATAGGATTAGATTGCATAAAGAATTTTAAATTAATGCAAAATGAAAGATTAGAAATAGAACAGAAAAATTCTAATCTCACAGAAAAATGTGAATATCAAATAAACTTCAATGAACATGTGAATTTAGACAATTTTAAAGTCTTAACTAATCACTTGAGTCAAAATGAAGAAAATATAATAAAGAATCTAGTAGACAAATATAAAAATATATTTGCAAAAGATAAATATGATATAGGCACAGTAAAAGACTACGAAGCTAGAATTGATCTCATAGTAGACAAATATTGTAGCAAAAGGCCTTATCGATGCACAATTGAAGATAAAAAAGAAATAGAGGAGCAAATTTCACAATTACTTAAAAGAAATTTAATAGAAGAGTCATATAGTCCTTTTGCTGCTCCAGTTACATTAGCATATAAAAGAGATGAAAATAAAAGATCAAGACTATGCATAGATTTTAGAGACTTGAATAAAATTGTAGTTCCCCAATCACAACCGTTTCCACTAATTGAAGATTAAGTAGTAAAAACAAGGAATTGCAAATACTTTTCAAAACTCGATATAAATTCAGCATTTTGGTCTATTCCACTGAGAATCGAAGATAGGAGAAAAACGGCATTTGTAACTCAAGAAGGACAATTTCAATGGACTTGTCTACCATTTGGGTTAAAAACATCACCGGCTATTTTTCAAAGAATATTAAGCAATATAATAAGAAAACATAAACTATCAGATTTTACAGTGAACTACATTGATGATATATTGATTTTCTCAAAAACTTTCAAAGAACATATAGATCATCTGTCACAATTACTAGAAGCAATATTAAAAGAAGGATTTAGATTAAAATTTTCAAAATGTACATTTGCATTAGATTCTGTACAATATTTAGGTCATATTATAAAATACAATGAAATTTCTCCAATAAAAGATAACTTAATTTCAATAAAAAATTTTCCATTACCGAAAAATCAAAAGAACATTAGACAGTTTTTAGGAAAAATTAATTTTTACAATCAATATGTACCAAAAATTTCAATAATTCTTGAGCCTTTACATAATTTATTAAGAAAAGGTAAAAAGTTCATTTGGTCTGATGAATGTCAAAAAACTTTTGAATACATGAAAAATTTTCTTTGCACACAACCGGTACTAGCTATCTTTAATCCAGACTTACCAATACATATATATACAGATGCAAGTTTACAAGGAATAGGCGCTGTATTGAAACAACCACAACCAAATGAAAAAGTTGAAAAACCAGTTGCATATTTTTCAAAGAAATTAAATGAATCTCAAAAAAGGAAAAAAGCTATTTATTTAGAATGTTTAGCAATTAAAGAATCCGTAAAATATTGGCAACATTGGCTCATAAATAGACCATTCAAAGTATTTTCAGATCACAAACCACTAGAAAAAATGAATATTAAAGCCAGAACAGATGAAGAATTAGGTGACCTCACTTATTATTTAGCACAATATGACTTTGAAATAATATACCATCCAGGTAAAGATAATGTAGAAGCAGATTGCTTAAGTAGAAATCCAGTTTTAGAGTCTGAAGAAGATGAAAATGATCTATTGAAAATTGTTAATTTAATAAAAATTGTAGATATTTATGATGATCAAAAGAATAATCAAGATATAGTACATAAAAAAGACAATCTAATTGTAAAGAATAATGTTTATTATAAAAAAATACGAGAAAAAGAAAAAATCATACTATCGGAAGAATTCTGTAAACAACTTATATACAACCTTCATAAAAATTTCTGTCATATTGGCATAAATCAAATGCAAAGCAAAATATTGCCATATTATACAGCGAAAAATATTTCAAAACATATAAAAGAAACATGCAGAAATTGTGAGATTTGTATTAAAAATAAGTCAAGAGGACAAGATAAAATTGGGTTAATGTCTCATCTTGGTCCTGCAAAAAGACCATTTGAAATAGTTTCTATAGATACAATAGGTGGATTCGGAGGTTCACGATCCACAAAGAAATATCTGCATCTTCTTGTTGATCATTTTACAAGATTTGCCTACATATTAACATCAAAAACACAAAATGCAAATGATTTTATTAAATTAACAGAAAAAGTGCTTAAAGATCATGATATAGAAATAGTTTTAACAGATCAATACCCAGGTATCAATTCTAAGGAATTCAAAAATTACCTAGAACAAAAGAATATTACGATGATTTTTACAGCAGTAAATGCACCATTTTCTAATGGCTTAAATGAAAGACTTAATCAAACTTTAGTGAATAAAATTAGATGTGCAATGAATGAAGAAAACAAAAAATTAGCGTGGACTACTATTGCGCATAATTGTGTAAACAAATATAATGAAACAGAACACACAGTCACAAAATTTAGCCCAAAATATTTATTACAAGGTGAAGATACTGCAATATTACCAATAGAATTAAGAACAAAGAAAAATGATAACACTCTAGAAATTGATAGAATAAAAGCTTTCGAAAATAGCATACAAAATCACAACTACAATAAAAGCTTGTATGACAAAAATAGAATAAATAATAATTTTGATATAGGAGACTTAGTATACGTTGAAAATGGAAATCGATTGAATCGAAACAAATTAGATGAATTAAAAATTGGTCCATATAAAATTACGAAGAAAATATCAAATACATTATGAAATTGACACGGGACATAAAAAATCAAAATCAAATTTATTTCATGTATCTAAACTCACTCCGATCCCCAGCTTTTTATGAAACAAATATGTAAATGATTATAACTTTGTATATTTTTGTATTAAAATTTAGGGGGGGAGATGTAAGAAAAATACTTTATAGTTAACTCAATTTAGCACATAAGTAAAGATTGTAAGTTCATCGGATTGATGTGTCAGTAAGACAATAAATGCTTACGCAGCATTATCCGATGAACCGAATGTTGAAGCGCACAAGCATCGTCAGTATAACAATGTGAGCCACGAAGTGCACACGTATAACTCAAGGAAAGTAACTGTTTAAAATAAAGTAATTCAAACCTCCACTTTGTTATTTACAGAGAAACACTTCTATTGTTATTTACTAAACCAATCATCTTATATATATACGGGTCACTATACCCGCAGGGGAGGATCAAAAATTTTGAGATCCTTCGGGCCTAACAACCCCGCGGTCCCCAGTTAACCAAACCCAGGCGCGTCTGTCTCAGATTGAGCGGCTCCCTGGTCTGCGTCTGCGCCGTAGCGGCCGGCAGTTTTTGACCTGTCCGTAGGTATAAACGGAAAAATATTGAAAATAAAAAAAAATTAAAAAAAAAAAAATTAAAAAAAAAAAATATAAAATATATATATATATAACAAAAAAAAAAAATAAAACAAAAAAAAACAAAAAAAAAAAAACAAAACAAAAAACAAAACAAAAAAAAAAAATAAAATCAAAACAAAACAAAACCAAAAAAAAAAAACAAAAAAAAACAAGAAAAAAATAAATAAAACAAAAAAAAACCAATAAAAAAAAAAAAAAAAAAGCAAAAAAAAAATAAAACCCAGTAGCGTCTGACCCAGTAGCGCAGCCACAATAGTGGAAATCCACCCGTGGGAACTCCCACGTTCGGGGCAAGGATTCTGGAGGCCCCAACCAACATTTCAACATTCACTGCTGCAGCAGTGGCATACTCGGCCGCTGCACCAGTTAAAGCTCCGAGTAACAGCGATCCCACTGAAAACAAATTTAAAATGAGTTCCAGGATCCAGCGATCGCCAATAAAAGGCACAGCCGGTGGCACCCCAATAGAGCCACAATCAAGGGAGTCGGTGAATACATCATCCACCCAAGAAGTCCCAAGCGCCGGAGTTGACGACCCCGTCATCAAAAAGCTGGATAAAGTGAAATCACTTATCCAAGGCCTGTCAGATTTTGTGAAGAGCAAAAACAACGTTCATCACGAAATCAAGAGGCTAATAAACCTGGCAAATCTGGCTTGCGTTGACCTCTCATTCGAAGTCCAAGCAGATACTGCGAAAAACAACAGCAGACGGATCCGATTTTCAAGAGGATCCCAAAAGCCACTCCTAAAAGAGCAAGCGAATTCAGCAGCGGCTCTCGGAAAACGCCACCAAAGAAGACTCGATTACAGCAGCTGGCTGTCGAGGAGGGCACTCCTAAGCCCATCTCCAACGTGGAAAATCCGTCCACGCAACCCGAAATTCCATCGGGGAAGCGAAAGGTCGAGACTTGGACCAAGGTCGTAAGCAAGGCGAAAAAACGCAAAAAACGTAAAAAAATCGCCCCAGAAGCTAGCCAGATCAGATGCCATCGTTGTAGCGAAAGCAGCTCTCATATAGCGACATCATCAAGAAGATGAAAGAAGAAAAGGCACTTGAAGGGTTCGGTGAAAACGTCTCAAGAGTTAGACGCACTGAAAAAGGTGAAGTGCTTATTCAGCTTAAGCGGTCCACAACCCAGTCGACTCAGAAGCTAAAAGAAGAGTTCGACATGGTATTTAATGGCCAAGCCGAGACGAGAGCCCTAACAGAGGAGATGCAGGTCGAAATTAAAGACCTGGACGAAGTGACAACATCGGACGATGTGCGAAACGCCGTCCAGAAGTATCTGGGTGAGCCTATAGTGGTGAGCGTGAAGTCACTTCGTAAAGCCTATGCTGGCACACAAACGGCGGTTGTAAGCCTACCTCTGACACAGGCAAGAAAGATGACCGAAACTGGCAAGCTTAAAGTTGGCTGGGTCATATGTAGGGTTCGAGAAAAATTTACTCAAACCAGGTGCTTCAAGTGCCTCGACTTTGATCATAGCGCAAAAAGCTGCAACAACACTGACCGAAGTAAGTGCTGCATGAAGTGCGGTAAAGAGGGCCAAAAGGCGAAAGAGTGTAGTGCGGAGGCAAGCTGCTTTTTATGCATGGCCAAGAAAAGCACAGAGACAAACCACCGTGCCGGAAGCTGGAGATGTCCATCCTTCAAAAAAGCTACGAAGCCTAAGCGAAGATGAGATTCCTGCAGCTTAACCTTAACAACTGCCGGGCAGCGCAAGACCTATTAGCGCAAACGGTCAGAGAACAGAGAACCGATCTTGCAATTCTAAGCGAACCGTATGCCTGCAAAAACTCAGGAGTTTGGGCCTCAGACAACACTGGCAAAGCTACTGTATGGTCGTGCGGGAGGGACCCCCTCCGTTTACACCTTCGTACACGCGCAAACGGCTTTGTTCGAGTCGAGGTAGAGGGTGTTCAGATTGTGAGCTGCTACCTTGCCCCAAGTTTGTCAGTTGAAGAGTTTGGCGAGACCATAGATGCCATAGTTGAGGACGTACAAGGGACTAAGCCAGTTCTAATAGCTGGCGACTTTAACGCTTGGGCTGTAGAATGGGGCAGTCAACGTACAAACCAAAGAGGCTTCATACTCCTCGAGGGGTTCGCATCACTTGACGTGGTGCTGCTCAATACCGGATTGCAGCACACATTCAGTAGTGCAGTAGGTAGCTCCTTTATTGATCTGACCTTCGCTAGTAGTGAGCTTGGTATTCAGACTGGGTGGATGGTGCAAGATATTTATACGCACAGTGACCACCACGCCATTACACATACGTTAAGTAGACAACATCGTAGCCGAAGGAATAGTAGCGAAAACAGATCTGCTTATAAAACAGATTCGCTAGATGAAGACATCTTCAGAGTAATGATGGCCGACTTACACCTCGCCGGCACAGCAACCGATATGGCAAGACAAACTACTGACCAAGTCAGGAGAGCTTGCGACGCTTCCATGCTCCTAAGAAGACCAAGCAAACGACAGCGCAGCCCAGTTTACTGGTGGTCCCAGGAAATCGCAGAAGCACGCAGAGAATGCATTCAAGCTAGAAGAAGATACTACCGCTAAAGAGGTACCGGCAGATTCGAATTTCTTCGCGAATCCTACCGTGTATCCAAAAAATCTTTGAAAAAAGCTATTAATAGGAGCAAGCGCGAGTGCTTTCTGCAGCTATGTGATGAGGCAGAAGCTAGCCCATGGTGAACCACCTACAAGCTTGTAACAAAAAAGCTGAAGGGGTTTAGACAGCCCACTCCTACGGACCCACACCTGCTTGGTAACGTTGTAAGGACTCTCTCCCCGCCACAACCAGCAATTTTGCCCCACGATGCAGATGAAGACGATCTGAATCAAATAGTAAGGGTAAGCACTGACGAGGTGGTGACAATTGCCAAATCCGTGAAGAACGAAAAGGCACCAGGGCCAGATGGTATTCCTAACCGTGCGTTAAAACTCGCCATCCTAGAGCAACCTCAGACATTTGTCGAGCTCTTCAACGCCTGTCTAAGGGAAGGCATATTTCCAGCTCAGTGGAAGGCCCAGAGACTAGTGCTCATACCAAAAGGCAGTGCCTCCACGGAAGATCCCTCAAGCTACAGACCAATTTGTCTGCTTGATACATTAGGGTAAATCTTTAAGCGACTGTTGTGCAACCGAATTGAAGACGCAATTCAAATAGCCGGAGGGCTATCCAATCGTCAGTTTGGGTTTCGGAAACTGCTCTCAACGACAGATGCCATAAACCTTGTCACCACAACTGCGCAGGAAGCTATCGCAGGCACTCGATGGAAGAATGGTGCAAAACAATATTGACTTGTAGCAACGCTTGATGTACGCAATGCGTTCAACTCAGCGCCAAGAAGTAGAGCGCAAGAAGTAGAGGCCCTTAGTAGTGTTGCTATTAGCACTATCTACGACTGGGTAAAGTCAGCTGGGCTTAGTTTAGCGGAACATAATACGGAGGCGGTGCTTATAAGTAGCCGTAAAAAGTCCGAAATCGCAGTTATAAACGTGCGCGGGACGGAGGTACACTCAAAACCATTTATTAAGTACCTCGGTGTGCTAATCGACTCTCGACTCTGTTTCAAACAGCACCTAGAGTATGACCACAGAAAAGCAGCCAATTCATGCCTGGCGCTAGCAAGAATGTTGCCAAATACACGAGGACCAAAGCAAGCTCGCAGGACACTTCTTCTCAATGTCGTGCGTTCGATTTTGATGTACGCATCAACGGTCTGGGCTGCAGCGATTAAGGTGAAGTCCTACCGTCGAGGAGTAGAGTCGGTGTACAGACTAGGCGCTCTTAGAGTGTGCTGCGCTTTCAGAACAGTGTCTGAGGATGTAGCTCTAGTGCTCGCTAGCTCGATCTCCATCGACCTCTTGGTGGAAGAGGCCCAACCAGGAGCTGTTAGCGAGAGCGCATCCTCTCGTAAAAAACTGGCGCTAGAGAGAAGTATATCCCAGTGGCAGGCACGTTGGGATAGATCGGCGAAGGGACGCTGGACTCATCACCTCATCCCTAACTTTTCCGTGTGGTGTGGCAGAAGTCATGGTTCAGTGAATTTCTACCTCACCCAAATTCTGAGCGGGCACGGTTGCTTTAAAGCATACCTGTATAAATTCAAGCATGCAAGTGACCCCTATTGCACTCATTGCCCTGGTAGCATAGTAGAAGACACTGCACACGTCCTCTTCGAGTGCCCTAGGTTCAACGAAGCAAGAACTGATGCTTCGGTCCACCTGGGCGAAGTGGTGACACCCCAAAACTTGGTGAACCTCATGTTGAGAAGCGAAACCAACTGGTCAGTGGTAAGCTCCTTGTCCAAACGCATAATCGACGAACTTCGAAGAGTCGAGCGTTTGCAAAATAGTCCAGCGTGAGAAAGGGAACTATATTCGATGTTTAGGGTTCTCCCCGACCCAGAGTCGACATCAAGTTAAGGAGAAAATTTAGGCTCTTAACTTGACAGTCATCCGACAGGCAAAATAAGTCCATCAGTTTTCAGCTAAGTGCTGTTCCCCCATCCCGCGAAGTTATGCCTTACGGCGGTTCCACGGGATTCATACTGGGTCGAAGATTCAATGCGGAGGTTTAGGTTTAGTGCGTAGGAATCGCACACTCCCACCTGCACGGTGGGGCCTTTTGAAGGTTCCCCCTTCGCGAATAAAAAAAAAAAATAAAAAAAAAAAAAATATACGGGTCACTATGTAATTTTGGAACACCGTGCTAATGTTTTTAATTGGATATGTATTTGGGCCAACGCAGGCATAAACTTGCATTGAAAAGAGATAAACTCTTGCACAACAAACTAAGTAAGTAATAAGTCAAATGAATAAGAAAAATTTTAAATTTTTTTGATTAAAAACAAACAAGTATAAGCATACATATCATATTCGATGGTGTTTACTTCATCAAACGCAATATTATAAAGGAAAAACAACTGAAACGGTCTCGAATTTATGGAATTACTTCAGCCAACATTTTAACAGAATATAACACTATTATTAACCGAGTTAATGTTTGAAACAAAATTCTAAAATGTATCAATTATCTAAATGTATTCAATGCATCCACCGAATCACAAAAATTAATTAAGCTGTAGCTATTGTTGAAATCACTACACATACATCGTAAAGGGTCATGAAGGGCAAAATTTTAAGTGCACTGGCTCAATTTAAAAAGCACAAAATGTCTAGATCCTCTTCTTGGGATGTTAAAGTAAAGATATGAGAGAATATATTGGTAGTCAATATCACCACAAAGTAATTTATATAGGAAGGTGACATTAAGCACCATCCTTCTGCTTCTCAGGGAAGGCAGTAAAATTTGCTCAAGGCGGGTTTCATACGAAGGAAGAATAATATCTGGGTTCTGTAATAAACCATTTAATTTTCATATCAGAAAGCATAAATATAAACTGTTATACGGTGTGCTAAAATTTAACCGCACGCACTTAGTCAAAAAGTTGCCCACCGCCTCACACTGGTTATTCAGTTGCTTTAGTGTGTGTGTATGTACCAACTTTTAAGGTGTTGTATTTGCTTTTAGTTACGATGATTAAGCTGTCTACGCTACAGCCGCATGACTTGAGTTAAGACAACTGGGATTGATGTTAGTTAGCGCATATTGCTAATTAAATAATTTATAGTGATAGGGTCTCAAATATATTTTGTTACCGATCGTTTTGATAAATTAAAAAACAAAACTATTGCTTTAGAAACCGTTTTAAGTCAAATCATGCGTTTTTCTACCTAACAATAAGCAAGCTAGGCCTTGGTACATCAAAGAAGCAATCACAATTCTTTTCTTAATTGACTGGTGAAGTGGCAACTACGCAGAGCTCTGCGTTTATTTTGTGAAACAAAATTAAAATATTAAGCTCGTGCAAGTTTTAAAAATTTTAACACAGAAATAAAGATTAACAAAACGTTCGTTTTCCAAAAAGAAAAATAAACACGGCATTGAAGGAATTGATTATGAAAGTTACAGGTAAAATGTTTTTTTAAATTTTTTTTTCTCAATTATAGTCTATAATTCAAATTATAGATAGAGCTTTTCTGGAAATTGGCTTTATGCAGTCTGCTAACTCTAGTTCAGACCCACTTCACCAGTTATAGATTCCCACCAGATAAACTTAACTGGAATCCATTGGCAACTTAAGTTAAAATTATAAAACGACTCAATTGAAACTTTGTCATCACCATCTCTGGGGCGCAGCATTCATATATACAAATGGAGCTCCATAAATCAGCGTTACACCGTATAAACTCTCAGTTGCGATAAGAAAGAAACGAGAAATAGAACCATTTGATTTTTTTTTTTAAACATTAAATAATCCTATTTTATGTTATAATTAAAAAAGTTAACTAAAAATTAAAATTAACCTAAAACTAGTTTAAAAATGTGAAAAAACTTAAATACTTCATAACTTTATTATTTTTAAATCTTAGTTGAAATTTGAACTAAGCCAAAAATTTAACTATATGGTGTCAACGGGTTACAACCGTATTTCGTCCAGATACAATTGTTTTTATTAATTAATAATAATTAATTAATAATTCTTTAAGTATCTTTTTCTTAGCATCAAAGTAAATTAAAGAACTTAAGAGAGAAAGAGAGTGTAAATTATCTACATTATTAATTCATTATGGAGTATACTAAACAACAACAACAATAATATAAATTAATTCATAGCGCTAGACATCCAACGCTGGGCCCAACGTCAAAGATGCAGCAGAACAAACGTGAGTAAGAATATTTAAAATAAACTATATATAACAGTAAACTACTTTTATTAACTACTTACCTATTATTTAAATGCTAAAACAAAAAACAAACAAAAAAACCAAATCTGGTCAAAATATAATTAAACGAAACAAAGGAAAATGTTTAAGTTGTTGTTGTGTTTCGTTTCCATACTGTTCTCAGTATTGTTTCGGTTGGATTTTGTTTATAAGCCAATTGCTAGCTTAAGACAATAACAAATTTTTTTTTGTTTGAAACTTAATAATGGAAAATTTGTTCCTAAAATTCCTCTCCTTCTCTTTATTATTAATTAAGCTACATTAAATTAAAATTATGCTTTTAATTATCTTTGAAAACATTACCATATGAAAACCAATATTTTGATTTTTGTCTAACTTTGATTTGGATTAGTTTAAAATGCATTTTAAAAGTAAAATCTTCTTTGGAATTAATAAATTGGATTATAATTACTAACCTTAAGTATGTAAAAATAAAAACAATGTACATTAAAGAATTTTTTTTCATACCTTTGTTCATGCATATCTTTATCTATATCTTTTGTTGTTTTGGTTATTAAAATAATCATGAATAAAGTTTAGACTTTGATTTGTTAAGTCTTGCGATGTAGATTAAAACACCTTAGTTCTTTTCTTTATATTATGGTTGTGTTGGGAGAGAATTGGATCTCTCGCAGCTATGGTTGGGTTAAGGGTAGATCCGGGCAAGCTAACATCTTTTGCCTCAACTCAAGATAATTTTCGCGTCTTTTTTTTTCTCGTATAGGTTCGCTGATAGTTCTTTGGCAGATTTATTTCTTTTCAAGTATTTTCTTTTAGTTCAACTAGTGCATGATTTTTTTTTATATTTTTGATAATGGGACATAGTTGTGTATAGAGCACGAACCCCGACTTCACGACGAGCTTAGACCAGGAACCGCTAGCATGCACATCCGCTCAATACATATTAAGGTCCACTGTCCTGAGTGCTGGACAGATTTCAAGAAAACTTATCATTATATAAATGGCGCCCAACGTGGGGCCCAAATATTTTGGGCTTTTAACTTTAATTAAATAAAGTTTTCAACACATTCCTGAACTACTGGAATTGAATTGAGTTCATAGGGCTCATTCAACCGTTTTTATTTAGAATGATGTTTTTTTTTTGGTTACAATTTATTTCTTTAAGCATAACTTTAAGACTTGGAATTAGGATGGAAGCTGTGCGTGCATTCAACTAACCTACTTAATATATGCTACATTTATATTTTTGCTTTTAAGCACTTGGAGTTTCCGTAATGGAATTTGATTAGGTTTGAATCAAGAAAGTTAGATTTTGATTTTTTTATTAACTTTTTGAAGGTTTTCATACCAGCGGACTAACTCGCAAGAATTGTTTGGCAATATTTTCTCAATTTTAAATGCTTCACGATTATTACAGCGAAGTATGTTACAAATACCGCTAAAATAATTTTTTGTTTTTGTTAATTTTCGTCAGTGAACTTATGCAGAATCGCAAAATTTTTCTTTGAGTTACTATATGAACTAAGGTTGTAGATCAATACTCGCAAGACTTAAACATTTACATGAATACTTTTCTTTATCTGATAACTTTTATTTTCAATTAAGTTTTGAAAATTAGTTATTTTTTTTTTAAAATTTTGTAGGAAGCAAAATAACTTTCGATTTTAATATACATATTTGTCTTTAACATTTATTTTTTTTCTTATCTTTGGTATATCCTAAAAATTTATAAAGATGGCAGTTCGCCATAGCAATGAGAGTTTGACGGAGCTTGCTGAATCGGGTGATATTTGTTCAATTTGTAACGAAGCAACGACTTCCTTGAATTTTGCTCTTACGCCTTGTCAGCACGGTTTCCATAGATCTTGTTTATCCATATGGATGCAGGATAACAATACTTGTCCCTTATGCAGGCGAACTTGTGATTCGCAATCGCTTCATAGCTTCGCAGAACAAGAACAACAACCTGTCCTTGAAAACACAACTGGTGCCGTGCCAAAAACTTCAAATCGGTTTAGAGGTCCTAACACTCGCTCAAAAGCATCAAATGCTATTACTTCCGATACACCCTTGCATGAGTCGCAATCACTAAAGAGTTTGAACTCTCCAGGTAATCATCGTAGACGAGGTCGTGGTCGTGGACCACAAGGTAATCATGATTCTAGAAATCTTGAAGAGCGTTTCAGTTCAAATTTTGATTTAGATCACATTAAAGAAATAATAGAAACGTCAACACAACGACACAGAGAAGAATTGGCTCGTGAAGTTAAAAGTTCTGTTAGTCAGTTAGTCACAAATTCTCTTCAGCAGTTTTTTTCAAATATGAATATAAATCAAAATAATTTTAACGGTAATAGCGACAGATTTCGGTCGGAACCAAACTGGCCACGTGACCTACCAACATGTCTTAGTCAAAACCAAAATCCAAATCATAACAATCTTCGCTATGATCGAAGCTCTAGTCAGAATCTTAATGCTAACAATTTACCAATACAAAATTCAAATATAAACAATTTCGCTGCTGATGCTGTTGCTAAAACTATTCTTAATTGGAGATTAACCTTTGATGGCTCACTTGAAAAGATTTCAGTTGATGAATTTATTTATCGCGTCAATGCGTTGACCTTATCATCCCTCAGAGGGAATTTCACATTATTGTGCCAGCATATTCACATTTTGTTTGAAGGTAAAGCGAAGAGATGGTTTTGGCGATATCACCGATCGGTACAAAATCTAGATTGGAATACAGTCTGCGAAGAATTGCGTAAAAATTTCAAAGATTTCAGAACTGATTTCGACATTGAAGAGACTATTCGTTCTCGTAAGCAGAGAGCAAATGAGACTTTTGAGCAATATTTGGACAGTGTTATGTGCATAAGCGACAGTTTGCGTACACCACTGCCTGAAGTTGTTTTGGTCGAAACTCTAATTCGTAATTTGCGTCCTGATGTTCGCCATGAATTTTTACATCTGGACATTAAAACTATTTCCCAGTTGAGACGCGCTTGTAATAGACGTGAAAATTTTTTTGAAACAATCCAGCGTCCTAACGGTGCTTTTAATAAAGTTTTTCCCTTTCAAAAAAGACAAGTCGCTGAGGTGCAACCGTCTGATCAACTTAATGATGACTACGATGTTGATGACGAAGCTTGCGAAATTCGTGTTCCATCACAAACCCAAGAAGTAACCGACAAAAAGTGTTGGAACTGTGAAGAAGTTGGCCACAGTTATAAGCAATGCGTTAAGCCTAGGCGTGTTTTCTGTTATGGTTGTGGACTACTGGCAGTTTTCCTTCCAAATTGTCCTAATTGTAGTAAACAGGAAAACAGGCAAAGGGATGTCTGCAACAACAACAACATCAGCAGACATCCCAGACCACATCAGAGGAACCAATACCAGCAATAGACGCTAATATTAAAATTTTAAAGAATTCACACTTAACGTTAACACCAGAAGTGACAAAGTTATTCCCTTTAAAACCACTCCACCAACGCTTAAACGAGTATTACAAAACTCGCAATGAGATCTTTAAAAAAACACGTTCAACCCGACGAGCTAGGGATTATTGGGAAAAGGTAAAAGAGAAGAAAAATTTTCTAGTATCAACTATTTTGTGTAAAGAAAACGATACGCGACCCTTTGCGCAGATTCAAATTTTAGGTAAAACTATGTTTGGATTGTTTGATTCAGGAGCATCGGCTAGTTGCATAGGTAGTAGATTTGCAAATGAAATTTTAAAACAAAAAAGTAATGTAAAACCTTTAGCTTCTTCAGTTCGTGTGGCTGACGGAACAAAACAAAACATTGTGGGTGTAGTTAAATAAGAAGTTACTTTTAAAGGTAAAAATAATACAATAGATTTTTATGTCATACCAACCCTTTCACAGGATATATATCTAGGTGTAGATTTCTGGAGGATTTTTGAAATAGCTCCCAATATTGTAAGCGAAGTTAATTTGTCTATAGCTGAAGAAAATTATCAAAACACACATAATTTACCTTTTGATCAAAAACAACTTTTGAACTCAGCTATTAAATGCTTTCCATCCTACGAGGATGATGGCCTTGGCAAAACTTCCCTTCTAGAGCACGTAATAGACGTTGGATCAGCTAAACCAATAAAACAAAGGCATTTTCCTATCTCACCTGCAGTAGAAAAGCTCATGGGGCAGGAAATTGACCGAATGTTAGCAATGGGTGTCATTGAGGAGTCCAACAGTGCCTAGTCATCACCGGTGGTTCTGGTAAGAAAACCTGGTAAGGTAAGACTCTGTCTGGACAGCCGCAAGGTGAACCAGCTCACAATAAAGGATGCTTATCCGTTACCGCACATTGAGGGCATTCTAAGTAGGCTTCCACGCGCAGAATTTATCTCTAGTCTTGATTTAAAGGATGCATTCTGGCAAATTCCGCTGGAGATGAATTCTCGTGAGAAAACCACTTTTACTGTCCCAAATCGACCTCTTTATCAATTTACGGTTATGCCATTCGGTTTGTGCAACGCCCCTCAAACAATGTGTAGGTTAATGGATAAAGTCATTCCTTATCACCTGAAAGAACGAGTTTTTGTTTATTTAGATGACCTTCTGCTGCTTTCCGAAGATTTCTTGTCACATGTGCAACTACTGCAGGAGGTAGCCTTACACATACGTAAAGCAGGTCTTACCATTAATATTACTAAAAGCAAATTTTGTCTTAAACAGGTACGTTACTTAGGGTATGTGGTGGGATGCGGTACGCTGCGTACAGACCCAGATAAAATAAGTGCAATTTCTGATTATCCTTCTCCTAAAACAGTGCGCCAATTGCGTCGGTTTTTGGGTATGGCAGGCTGGTATAGACGGTTCATATCGAACTTCGCTGAAATTTTTAATCCCTTGACCGATCTCTTAAAAAAATCACGTAGCTTTGAGTGGTCATCGGAAGCGGAGGAAGCTTTTAATTTAGTTAAAGAACGCTTGACGTCAGCACCGTTGCTTGCTAACCCGGACTTTAAAAAGCCTTTTATAGTTCAATGTGACGCAAGTCAGCACGAAGTGGGTGCAGTGCTTGCGCAAAAGAATGACAACGGTGACGAAGTTCCTGTGGCATTTATGTCGCAAAAATTGAATCACGCGCAACGCAACTATTCTGTGACTGAGCAGGAGTGCTTAGCAGCAGTGCTGGCTGTTAAAAAGTTTCGTCTATACGTAGAGGGACAGGAATTCAAAATTATTACAGACCACGCTAGTCTGCGTTGGCTTATGAAGCAAACAGACCTTAGTGGACGTTTAGCTCGCTGGGCCTTAAAGCTTCAAGGCTATGATTTTGCAATAGAGCATCGAAAAGGCAGCGCTAACATTGTACCAGACGCTCTCTCACGTGTTATTTCCGATGTAATGGAAGAAATTTCTTCACTTGTAATAGACAATGTGCCCGAAATAGATCTTGAGTCTCCTGAATTTGATAGTGAGGAATATTCAAATAAGCGCACAAATATTCTTAACGAAGCAAACAAACTTACTTACTTACTTAGATGGCGCTTACAACCGTTGGTCGGTTTTGGCCTGGTCTAAGAATTTGCGCCAGCCTCTTTTGTCGTGCGCTTGCTGGCGCCAGTTGGAAATTCCAAGCGTCGTCAGGTTATCCAATGCCTGGTCTTTCCAACGGAGATGCGGTCTTCCTCGTCTGCGTTGGCCACCGCTGGGTACCGAATCCAATATTTTTTTCGCTGGAGCTTCGTCGTTCATTCTCTCGACATGACCTAGCCAGCGAAGCCGCTCTATTTTAATACGCTTGACTATATCGATGTCGGCATATAGCTCATACAACTCGTGGTTCCATCGTATTCGGTACTCGCCATTGACGCAGATTGGACCATAGATCTTGCGAAGGATTTTTCTCTCGAACGCTCCCAAAGTCCTTTCATCAGAGCTGCTCAACGTCCAGGTTTGTGATGCGTATAGTAGGACGGGCATGATTATTGACTTATAGAGCGTCAGTTTTGTTCGTCGAGAGAGAGCTCTGCTTCTCAATTGCCTACTGAGCCCAAAGTAACACCTGTTGGCAAGAGTTATCCTTCGTTTAATCTCAATACTGATATCGTTGGAGGAGTTAATACTGGATCCCAGGTAAACAAAGTCCTTCACTACCTCAAAGGAGGTGTTGTCAACAGTGACGTGGTTTCCAAGACGCTGGGACTGTTTGTTTGTTGACACGAGATACTTCGTTTTATCTGCGTTCACTGCAAGACCCATTCGACTCGACTCTTTTTCTAGCCTGGAGAATGCTGCACTGACTTCGCGCGTATTTTGGCCAATGATGTCAATATCATCAGCATACGCCAGCAGCATAACGCTCTTATAGAAAATTGTGCCGCTGCGTCTCAGGTCAGCAGCTCGGATGATCTTCTCCATTACTATATTAAAGAAGTCGCACGATAAGGAATCACCTTGTCTGAAACCTCGCTTGGTATCGAACGGAAGGGAGAGGTCCTTCCCGATTTTCACTGCGCTGCTGGTGTTGTACAGTGTCATCCTGCAAAGACGTATAAGCTTGGCAGGAATACCAAATTCAGACATGATGGAGTATAGGTGACTCCTTATTGGACTGTCGAAGGCAGCTTTGAAATCGACAAAAAGATGGTGTGTGTCGATTTGTTTTTCGAGGGTCTTTTCCATGATTTGTCGGAGCGTGAAGATCTGGTCAATGGTGGACTTTCCAGGTCTAAAGCCACACTGATAAGGTCCAATCAGTTGGTTGACGATGGGCTTCAGTCTTTCACACAATACGCTCGACAGGACCTTATATGCGATATTTAGAAGGCTAATCCCACGGTAGTTGGCGCAAATGGTGGGATCGCCTTTCTTGTGGATTGGGCAGAGCACACTGAGGTTCCAATCATCTGGAATGCATTCTTCCGACCATATTCTGCATAGAAGTCTGTGAATGCATTTAAACAGAGCTTCGCCACCGGTCTTAAACAGCTCAGCCGGTAGACCATCGGCTCCTGCGGCTTTGTTGTTTTTAAGCCGAGCTATAGCTGTTAAGACCTCGTTATAGTCGGGCAGCGGAACTTCAACGCTGTCATCCATGATTGGGGTTTCCGGGATATCATCTCCACTGGCGGGATTGTCGTCAGCGTCACCATTTAAAAGACTAGAGAAGTGTTCCCTCCATAACATCAGTGTACTCTGGATATCTGTCACTAGATTCCCATTCTCATCCTTGCAGGAAGAGGCTCCGGTCTTAAAACCATCGGCCAGGCGTCTTATTTTTTCGAAAAATTTTCGAGTCTCATTCCTGTCGCCATGCATCTCAATTTTCTCGCACTCACGCATTTCCGCCTCTCGTTTTTTTCGCCTGAAAATGCGTCTCTCTTCCCTCCTCTTCTCTCGGTATCGCTCCATAACAGCACGCGTTACAACCGACTGCAGGGTGGCTTTGTAGGCGATGTCCTTCTCTGCAGTGGCGTCGCGACACTCCTGGTCGTGCCACTGGTTTCGGCGAGGGCGGTGGTAGCCTATCACCTCTTCGGCAGCCGTACGCATAGAGTGGGATATGTGCGTCCACTGTCCGCATATATCGTCGATCGGAGGAGTGCTTTCTTGAAGCAGGAGTAAGAGTCGATTAGCGAAGGCTTGGGCCGTCCGTTTTGACTGCAGCTTATCGACGTCTAGCTTTCTTTGTGTAGGATTGCGAGCATTCTTAGCTGCGCACAGACGTGTGCGGATCTTGGCTGCGACAAGATAATGATCCGAGTCTATGTTAGCACCACGGATCGTGCGTACGTCTAGTACACTGGAAGAGTGCCTTCCGTCAATCAAAACGTGATCAATTTGGTTGCATGTTTTTTGATCAGGGGACAGCCAAGTGGCCTTATGAATATTGAGATGCTTGAATCTAGTGCTACTTACGACCATGTTTCGTGCTGCGGCGAAGTCAATCAACCTCATTCCGTTATCGGATGTGTTGTCGTGGAGGCTGAACTTTCCGACTGTTGGACCAAAGATGTTTACCTTACCCACCTTGGCGTTGAAGTCACCAAGCACGATTTTTATGTCATGACGGGGGCAGCGCTCGTATGCGTCTTCAAGGCGCTCGTAAAAACTTTCTTTGGTCTCGTCATCTTTTTCTTCTGTCGGAGCGTGCGCACATATTAGGCTTATGTTAAAAAATTTTGCCTTGAAGCGGATTATGGCAAGTCGTTCGTTCACAGGAGTGAATCGCAGGACATGATGCCGTATTCTCTTGCCAACTACAAATCCGCATCCAAACTCGTGCTTCTCCGCATGGCCGCTGTAGTAGATATCACAGGATGCTTGCCGTAAGAAACCCTGTCCCTTCCATCGCATTTCTTGGATTGCAGTGATATCAGAATTATATCTTTCCAAGATATCAATCAGTTGGATAGAGGCACCATCCCAATTTAGGGTTCGGACATTCCAGGTGCATATCCGTAAATCATTATCAGTTTTTCGTTTGCGGTAGTCGTCATCAGATTTGGGAATCATTCTTTTATTTATTCTTAAACTTTTCATTGAAATGGTTTTATTACATGGTGGGCTTCAAACCCAACGCACAACCTTTGCTTGATGGCCAAAGGAAGCCCGCCGCTCAGATTCGCCGCCAAAGTTTATCGGGCGATAGTTTTTGACGTTACCAGGAGACACCACGCGGAGGTTTGAGTCGACTTGAGACGATTTCGACATGGATAATGCTGGCCTCGCCAAGTTGAGGCAGTCAGACACGTTGCCATGTGAAGATCGCCCCCTTATCTCCCAAGCAAACAAACTGCCAGACTTTAAAATCTGCGGCAAATACCTATATATAAACGAACGGAACATTATACTGGCGATATTGATCAGGAAAATTCGTCCTGGAAATTGGTTGTGCCGAAAAATCTACAGTTAGAGGTTATTCGAAACGCTCATGATGGTGCAACGAATGCACATGGAGGCGTGTCAAAGACTGCTGAACGCATAAGAAGATTCTTCTATTGGCCCTCTATGTATCGCTCAGTACGCGATTATGTGTTGAGTTGTGAAACATGTAAGACCACGAAACATCCTACTAAAGTTCTAAGGCCACCAATGGGTAATTTTGTTCCATCTGAAAGAATTTTTCAACGTTTGTACGCTGATCTTATAGGACCCCTACCGAGATCAAAGAATGGCTTTATTGGAATTTTGATTGTGATAGATCATTTATCAAAATTTACATTTTTGTGTCCCTTGAAAAAATTTGCCACTGCACCAATTGTACAATTTTTAAAAGAAAAAGTGTTTGACATTTTTGGCGTTCCCGAATCTTTAGTTACGGACAACGGAAGTCAATTTCGATCCAATGATTTCGAGTTCTTCTTGAAAAAATTTGGCATTAAGCATATATGCACTGCAGTTTATTCACCTCAAAGCAATAGCTCTGAGAGAGTAAATCGTTCAATAAACGCAGCACTTCGTGCTTATATAAAAAGTGACCAACGCGAATGGGATATACACTTAAGCAGCATAAATTGTGCTTGACGCAATTCTTTGCATCAGTCGACCTTGCAAAGTCCATATTATGTCCTATTTGGTCAGCATATGATAACTCATGGTGATAGTTATAAGGTCTTGAAAAATATAAATATGTTGCAAGAAGGAAGGGTTGAAAACGTCGACGCAAGAACAGACAATTTAGCTTTAATCCGTAGTTTAGTTCGCCAAAACTTAGTAAAAGCTTATAGAACTAATGAAAAGCATTATAACCTAAGAAGCCAGCTAGTTTCTTTTCAAATTGGACAAGAAGTCCTTCGAAGAAATTTCACCCAAAGTAATATGTCTAAAAATTTTAATAGTAAATTGGCTAAGACGTTTGTAAAAGCAAAAGTGCGAGAAAAACTTGGTTCTGTATACTACGTGTTGGAAGACCCCAATGGAAAACTTATTGGCACATACCATGCTAAGGATATGCAACCTCTTTAAAATAAAAAAAAAAACCACTATAAAGTGATACAAAAAACAAAAAAATTTTCTCTTTTCAGTTTTTAAAAATCAATAAAGTATAAATTTTTAAAATCTGCTTTGTAATAAACCATTTAATTTTCATATCAGAAAGCATAAATATAAACTGTTATACGGTGTGCTAAAATTTAACCGCACGCACTTAGTCAAAAAGTTGCCCACCGCCTCACACTGGTTATTCAGTTGCTTTAGTGTGTGTGTATGTACCAACTTTTAAGGTGTTGTATTTGCTTTTAGTTACGATGATTACGCTACAGCCGCATGACTTGAGTTAAGACAACTGGGATTGATGTTAGTTAGCGCATATTGCTAATTAAATAATTTATAGTGATAGGGTCTCAAATATATTTTGTTACCGATCGTTTTGATAAATTAAAAAACAAAACTATTGCTTTAGAAACCGTTTTAAGTCAAATCATGCGTTTTTCTACCTAACAATAAGCAAGCTAGGCCTTGGTACATCAAAGAAGCAATCACAATTCTTTTCTTAATTGACTGGTGAAGTGGCAACTACGCAGAGCTCTGCGTTTATTTTGTGAAACAAAATTAAAATATTAAGCTCGTGCAAGTTTTAAAAATTTTAACACAGAAATAAAGATTAACAAAACGTTCGTTTTCCAAAAAGAAAAATAAACACGGCATTGAAGGAATTGATTATGAAAGTTACAGGTAAAATGTTTTTTTAAATTTTTTTTTCTCAATTATAGTCTATAATTCAAATTATAGATAGAGCTTTTCTGGAAATTGGCTTTATGCAGTCTGCTAACTGTAGTTCAGACCTACTTCACCAGTTATAGATTCCCACCAGATAAACTTAACTGGAATCCATTGGCAACTTAAGTTAAAATTATAAAACGACTCAATTGAAACTTTGTCATCACCATCTCTGGGGCGCAGCATTCATATATACAAATGGAGCTACATAAATCAGCGTTACACCGTATAAACTCTCAGTTGCGATAAGAAAGAAACGAGAAATAGAACCATTTGATTTTTTTTTTAAACATTAAATAATCCTATTTTATGTTATAATTAAAAAAGTTAACTAAAAATTAAAATTAACCTAAAACTAGTTTAAAAATGTGAAAAAACTTAAATACTTCATAACTTTATTATTTTTAAATTTTAGTTGAAATTTGAACTAAGCCAAAAATTTAACTAAATGGTGTCAACGGGTTACAACCGTATTTCGTCCAGATACAATTGTTTTTATTAATTAATAATAATTAATTAATAATTCTTTAAGTATCTTTTTCTTAGCATCAAAGTAAATTAAAGAACTTAAGAGAGAAAGAGAGTGTAAATTATCTACATTATTAATTCATTATGGAGTATACTCAACAACAACAACAATAATATAAATTAATTCATAGCGCTAGACATCCAACGCTGGGCCCAACGTCAAAGATGCATCAGAACAAACGTGAGTAAGAATATTTAAAATAAACTATATATTACAGTAAACTACTTTTATTAACTACTTACCTATTATTTAAATGCTAAAACAAAAAACAAACAAAAAAACCAAATCTGGTCAAAATATAATTAAACGAAACAAAGGAAAATGTTTAAGTTGTTGTTGTGTTTCGTTTCCATACTGTTCTCAGTATTGTTTCGGTTGGATTTTGTTTATAAGCCAATTGCTAGCTTAAGACAATAACAAATTTTTTTTTTTGTTTGAAACTTAATAATGGAAAATTTGTTCCTAAAATTAAGTTAAATTAAATTAATTAAGCTACACATTTAAAATATTTTTTTTTGCCAAGAGTGATGAATTAAGAGTTTAAGATTTTCTCTCTTCATTAAATTAAAATTATGCTTTTAATTATCTTTGAAAACATTACCATATGAAAACCAATATTTTGATTTTTGTCTAACTTTGATTTGGATTAGTTTAATATGCATTTTAAAAGTAAAATCTTCTTTGGAATTAATAAATTGGATTATAATTACTAACCTTAAGTATGTAAAAATAAAAACAATGTACATTAAAGAATTTTTTTTCATACCTTTGTTCATGCATATCTTTATCTATATCTTTTGTTGTTTTGGTTATTAAAATAATCATGAATAAAGTTTAGACTTTGATTTGTTAAGTCTTGCGATGTAGATTAAAACACCTTAGTTCTTTTCTTTATATTATGGTTGGGTTGGGAGAGAATTGGATCTCTCGCAGCTATGGTTGGGTTAAGGGTAGATCCGGGCGGCAAGCTAACATCTTTTGCCTCAACTCAAGATAATTTTCGCGTCTTTTTTTTTCTCGTATAGGTTCGCTGATAGTTCTTTGGCAGATTTATTTCTTTTCAAGTATTTTCTTTTAGTTCAACTAGTGCATGATTTTTTTTTATATTTTTGATAATGGGACATAGTTGTGTATAGAGCACGAACCCCGACTTCACGACGAGCTTAGACCAGGAACCGCTAGCATGCACATCCGCTCAATACATATTAAGGTCCACTGTCCTGAGTGCTGGACAGATTTCAAGAAAACTTATCATTATAGTTCCAACGATGATGACGTAAAGCAAAAAGTAAAAACTGTTTTTGAACCGATTCTATTGCATCAATGTGGACGTTATACTGAGGGTTCCATACTACGGAAGCATATTCAAGGATTGGTCTTACGATAGATATATATAGTAATTTAGTAGTGAAGGCATCATTGAATTCTTTAACAAGGTATTTTTTTTTAAGAAAGTGTTTATGTTATGTATGTATGTGAATGTTTATGTGAGCAGTATACCCCAGCTGTAGAATCCGGAAAACGGAAGTTCGTTACAACCTAATGATCTGAAAGAAGTTATGTATGTATAATATATTAATGTTATATGGGCATTTCCATTGTCGCGAACGCGACATTCGAACGCTTTTGAGGAGCAAAATAATAAAGAAAACTCAAAACAAATTTTTTTTTCAAGTTTTCGATAGCATTTTATTAGCACTGTATTTAGAAAAAAAGTAAGGTTCTCTAGATTTTATGTTTCCAAAATATTAGCAAAAAACATGGCATCGCGAACGAGACAAAAAATGGAACTCGTTTTCGACAGCATCTAGAAAGATATGCAGATATCTGCGAAACGCAACATAATATTTTAAAGTGGTTAATTGTAAATTAATAATGATTAATGTGGCTTTCAAGAAATAGTTGTCATTTTGACATATGTATTTCCATTAGTTTTTTTTATTGACCTTAAGCTGATCGCGAACGCGACATCTTGCGCGCGACATATTTTCTCATCACGTTTGTAATAAGAATTAAAAAAAAAAAACAAATTGGCCATTTCAGCCCTTGAAAGGACTTTGACCGAGCTTCTTAGGATCGATTGTGTTGTGTGTGTTATTAAATGTTTGCACACAATTGACCGAGAACTGGACCTACATGTTTAATGCTGACTCCGAACGGCTCATGTTCTCAAGAAGCTTTACATGGCATTTTTTACTCTCTGAGGTTTGCCATTGTCTGCAGAGAGGTGGTGACCGATCAGACAAATTTTTTATTGAAAAAACTTTTCGCCACGGCTGGGGATTGAACCCGGGCTCCGAGCATGCTAAGCCACACACTTAACCTGCATGCCACGGTCACCACCGTGATGTAATTCACGGTAATAAGAATTAGTTAAAGTAATTTTAGCTAAATAATGCATTACCTACCAAAATCGTCGTATATATTATTTTTGAGTTTTATATTAATAATATTAATAAAAAAATATATATATTTATTTATACAGGGACCGTAACTGTTATGACTTTTTTCCAAAAAGTCAATAAATAATAGTTATTTTTTGACCGAATTTTTTTTGGTCTGGTAATTTAACTTTTATATTTTCAGTCAAAAATATAAGTTAAAATGTGAATTTTAGTTTTTCAGTCAAAAATATAAGTTAAAATTTAACTTTTATTTTTTGAGTCAAAAATAACAGTTAATTTGACTTTTATTTTTCAGTCAAAAATATAAGTTAAAATTTGACTTTTTTTTTTCAGTCAATAATAAAAGTTAAAATGTGACATATTTTTCCGGTCAAAAATATAAGTTAAAATTTTACTTAAATTTTTTCGCAATGCAACACAACTAAACAGGAACTAAACCACTTGAAGATGAAAACTAGATGGGAAAAAATTATTTTCGGCGTCCTTGGCTTCATTCTTACCACTTATTTACTGGTAAAATTAATTCATTTGAGTGAATGATTTGGATAAGATGCCAAATTTATTTAAAAAATTAGCAAAACTCTTTTAACATTTTTGAGATGCCAACATAAAAGTCAAATGTTAACTTTTATTTTTGACCGAAAAAATAAAAGTCAAATTTTAACTGTTATTTTTGACTCAAAAAATAAAAGTCAAATTTTTTAAAATTACGATTTTTTTTAGAATGGCCCCAATTTTTTATTTAAATGGCAAAATTAAAAAAATCCACTATTGGGAACACATACTGCACATAAATACTTGTAAAAACTTACATTTTCAGTCAATGAATTTTAATTGCATATAGTAGAGGAGAGTCAGATAAAAATTATAAGGTATAATATGTGCCAATAGTATAATTGATAAGGCTGTTATGATCGCAAACAGGTAAAATAAAATAACTATTTTCGTTTTTTTATAAACATATTTTATGTTTGAAGCCCTATGTTTGAATCTTAAAATAATTATATCGTAGAGAAAAAGTAGTTAAGTTAGTTGTTAGTTAAGTTATGATCGCAAACAGGCAAAATAAAATAACTATTTTCGTTTTTTTATAAACATATTTTATGTTTGAAGCCCTATATCTTAAAATAATTATATCGTAGAGAAAAAGTTACCCCTCTTATGTGAAAGAGAATTTTATTACAAAAATTTCAAGTATACACATATCTAAAGAAAAGTCATAATTCACTAACTTTTTTAACATCAATGCCAAAACCATTTTTTTTTTAAATATTTTATTGCAGTTAAATTAAGAAATGCATACATACAATGATTTGTTTTTTATTTAACTTTTATTATTCTTGTTTTTGATAGCATATTGCTTAAATTTTTTTTTTAGTTTTAAGAAAGACATTGTAAATAATACATATACATTTTTTGCTGATATTCACGTAGCTTATTATTGTTGCCTGTAATGAGTAATTTGAGTGACGTCTACTCTTCTTTTGTAACGCATAGGGTCTGTTTCTCTTATTATTTCCCAACAATAGTCTCCAAGCATATTTTCGCACCAAACATCCTGATATCTTCTTTCTAGCGTCATCAGGTCTTGGTGAAATCTTTCACCTTGTTCATCGCTCTCTGAACCTACATTTACTGGGAATTTACTAAAAACAAATATATCAAAAAATTATTATTTTGAGGTATTTTTGTTGGTCAACTAATAAAAAAACTAGTGCAGAACCAACAATTTATAAAAACCATGTCACCTCTACATGCCAATCCATGGAACAGTTTTATGGAAGTGGTACATGGATTCTTAGGATATACTAAACACAACAATTATGAGGAAATAGTTGCTTAAATGTTAAAAATTCTAAAGAATAGGCGCCATTTCGCATTTAAAAAATTCCCAGTAAATTTAGGTTCAGAGAGCGATGAACAAGGTGAAAGATTTCACCAAGACCTGATGACGCGATGAGAGAGAAGGTATCAAGGTGAAAAATGCTCTTCCGAAACTTTGAAAATGAGTTTAGCTGTTATTCCTTGTCAACACAGTATTGTCTCCCTACAACAAATCATTGTATATAGGGGAGAGCCGTCTCCGTTGTCTTGAAATACCGATAATTTGCAAGCTAATGTTGTTATCATGGATGTGATGTATGGATTGTTTATATTGTGTTGTTTCAAATATGCTCGCATTAAAATGAGTTTTTTTGTTTTTGTTCAGTGCGTATATGTGCAGCACGAGTTTTGAATTTTTAAATATTAAGGACCTGCATAATAATTTTTCCGGCGCTTAAAAACGCCACGGGCTCTATTTCTTACTAAGCAATGCAAAGGTGCATTCAGGCTGTTAAATAAAAAAAGCTAATGGAAGCTCTAGTGAATTCAAAGAACTAAGCTGTTTGAACTTTATTATTTGGAGTGAGCGAGCGAAGCTCTTAAGGAAACAAGTTGTTTAAAAATGTTGGGATTTGCATTACTCTGAAGTGACCGATTTTAATAATTATTTTTCTAAAATGTTAGAAAATGAGTTTTCTGTGAGTTTGTTTTTATGCTAGAAACAATAATGTGAATCAATAGCGTGAAATACTAATTAAATATGTAGCTCCTTAGAGTGTGAAAATAGACTCCCCTCCATTAAGGCTAAATCTTAATACTGCATTAGGTCGGTCTTGCGTTGATAGCTCGAGTAGAGATCAACGTGTTCTTATGGTGCAAATCTAAATTCGACCTCAAGCGTTGGTCGTACTTTATATCGTAAAACAAGAAGAAAATCTAACGAGATAAGTAGAAAAATGTTCTACTCTGTCGTGCGTTTGACATTTCTTCATAGAGCAGAGTTGCATTTTAATTGAAAGTGCTTAAAATGTGGGTGTTTTATACACTCTAAACTATTTCTGTTGAATTTTACGACGATAATCGTCGGCAACGCTTTTTTGACTTAAAGTGTCTAAATTTACACATCCACATTTTTAAACATTTTTTGATTAATAATACATACAAAATGTTTGACGATTTACACAACTGGTGTGTAAAAGTTGGAACTGTCCTATGTTTAATTTTCAACAAAAATATTCATGTGTAAATTTAGATTGTCTCACTTCGAAAAGCGTTGCCGACGATTGGTAGTAACGAAGCATTTATATTTTTTTTAAAATTTTTTCTTTCTTATAGAAAATGTAAAATCATGAATACTTTCTTTAGAAAAAGTAAACTATTAGCCCTTAAATGCACAGTGTATCTTTTTGGATGCAACTGAGAAAATAAAAAATAAGCTATTTATTTTAAAATATATCAAAAATTAAAATGCTGGATATGTAGTTTCACTTAGGAAATTGCAAATATTAAACAAAAATTTAATTATTGGCTTAACTTTGATGGTTTGGGAAATATTGACCGTCAAATTCAAAAAATATTTTTTTTTAAATTTTTACGGAATGTTGGCTTTTTGTCATGAAACATCTTTTAACTATTAACAATTTTTTGAGTAAAAAAATTGCTGGTAGTGTTCATTATTATTTGCTTTAATAACTCGTAAACAAAAAGTTTTTTAAAAAAAAAAATAAAAACGGGGTCGTGTTCAAAGAATCATTTAGCACAACATAATTTTTTTCTAATGAAATCGGTGTTGTTGGGCATTTAAGAAGTTAATATGGATTTAAAATCATTGGTGGTAAAAAAATGTTTTAATCAATTAATTTATATGGGCATTTCCACCAAAAAGTCAACCGAGACGAAAAAATTGAAAATTCTTGATAACAATGTTTCATGTCTTATTCACACAAGAAAACAATCAAATTTAAGTAATTTAAATACATTTTACATTTATGCATATCTCATTGCGAAATATTCGGATGCTTAGAGCTCAAATGTGAAATATTGCTTATTTTTATATTTCTTTGGTATGTCGTGTCTTTATAACAGTTATTAAACAGAAACATACTGCATTGACTTTTGCTTGCTCAAATCTTTCTAGGAGTATAAAGAACGTAAAAACAAAATCATAAGTAACCACGCAATGAAAGACAACGAGAAATTTTTTATTTGCTTTTTCGTTTAGTTCGTTGTCACGTTCGACATGCAAAAAGAACATTTTTACTCAGTGCGTCGGAAGAACATGCAGTAAGCTGACAAAATAATTATCTTAAATTGAGTTTATTCATGCGACTTTAAAAAAAAATAAAATATTTGTGTTGTTTTAACTTGTATAAAGTTGGTCACGAGCGATATCGTAAGTGAGAAATTCAAAATTAATTTTTTTTTTGCTTACATAGATCAATTATAAATGTAAATACGCACTTAACAAATTTTTATCTTAAATGTAGATGAGCACAAACAACGATGAAAAAACAAAAATAGATGTAAGTGGTAATACTCATGAAATTTTTTTAAGTTTTTAAACCCTAAACCTGAAAGGTCAGGGTATAAAAACTTTGTGCGAACGTTTGTAACGCATAGAACGAAACGAGTCCGGTATAGAAAACTATATATATTCTTGATCAGCGTCACCTCGTGAGTCGAGCTATTCATGTCCGTCCGTCCGTCCGTCTGTGTGTTGTCCGTAATAAGGCATTTATTGTGAGCTACAGGAATAAAACTTGGTAAGTGTTTGCATATACAGGAATAAAACTTGGTAACATTTAAAAGCATATAAAATATAGGCTTCATCCGCCCACGGACAAGCCCATTTACAATAAAATTTCTTTGTTTTTGAAAAGTGGGCTTAGGGTATTTCATAGTCGGCCTAGACCGACTTTAGACTTTCTTTACTTGTTTATTATTATGTTTGAATAAATATTTTTGTTGACTTATGCATAGTTTCTGTACTTGAATTTCATTATAGAGCAGAAAAAACAAATATGGTGATCGAAAAAGTGTCACGTGCGACATGTCACGTGCGACCATCTCTTTTATTAAATAAAAAAAAATATAAATCCTTTATGTCTACAATGCTAGCCATTTTTAAGGAACATCAATGCACAACATTAAAAAAAAATTACATAAAAACATTGCTTCGCATTTTGCTGAAATCCGCGTTTGAATTTTTTGCCACGAAAACCACTTCTGTTTATGGTCACGTGCGACCACCTTGGTTTTTTGCTAAAATCTTGAGAACTAAAAATGACCCAACAATTGACAATACCAATAATTAAAGGGCTAATTGCGAGCTATAAGGCCCGATTTTGTTTTTTTTTTTTAATTTGTTTTATTATGACATTTTTTTCACTTGAAATGTGTACAACAGTAACGTTCGACACCATGGAAATGCCCATATAAATTAATTTCATTGAGCATAAAACAATATTTTAAGACTATTATTTAATTATTTTTTACTATTTCTGTACTATTTTACACTTTAGTCCCTCTTCCCCGTTGTCTATTTAGAGAGCGTACCATTGCTCTATTTCATCACTCTAGCGCAGTGTCGGGCAAAAATGAAATTCCTATTCACATGTGATTGAGCTAGCATTTGCTGCCGACGTCAATATTTCCACAAGTACACAATAAAAACTTCGTGTGGCGAACGAACTGTAGTAATGGCTTTGGCTCGTGCTTATGAGAAGCTGTGAGCGTAATTTTACTATTCAACTAATGTCAGTTGACGTTAAGCATTTAAGAAAGTAAGAACTCGCTTCTGCTCGCTTCGCAACTATTCAATAAAAACGCAAAGAAAAATGTTTAATGAGAAATGGATGCTAGAACCAGCGCTGTCGCTCTCTCTTTGACACACACACAAGCTTGCATTTTTATGTATTGGTTTGCCCGACACTGCTATAGCGTATTAAACTTAAGTTATATATGGGCATTTCCGCAGAAAAGTCTACCGTGACCAAAAAATTAAGTTTTTTTTTTTTTTTTTTTGGATTCGCCAAAGGAGTGTGGAATCTCATGAATACGTATAGCCCGTACTATACGCATGCACGACTTACATTCTAAAATCAATCCGGATCAACCGGAACAGACAGAATGCACCTACGTACTAAAACACACACCCAGTTGGCGAAGTATGAATTTCCACTAAGCACATTAGTTGGCTTTTCAGCGGAACTTAAAAATTTTATACAAAAACACGAATTTATTAAGAATTTTTGAATCTAAAAAAGTAAACAACATCAAATAAGTAGTAAACTTTACATAAAACTCTAAAACAAAGAGACCAAAGTAACTATAAATAATATGAATATTAGTAAGTTTGCTACCACTATCCAACCCAAGATCCTACGTGGAAAAGAGATTAAACTCTTAAACACCAAACCAATTCCAAATATAACGCAGATATATACGTGTAAATATGTACAAACATATATGTGTATATATATACCGGTCACTATGTAATATTGGAACACCGTGCTAATGTTATTAATTGGATATGTATTTGGGCCAACGCAGGCATAAACTTGCATGGAAAAGAGATAAACTCTTGCGCAACAAACTAAGTAACTAATAAGTCAAATGAGTAAGAAAAATTTAAAATTTTTTGATTAAAAACAAACAAGTTTAAGCATACATATCATATTCGATGGTGTTTACTTCATCAAACGCAATATTATAAAGGAAAAACAACTGAAACGGTCTCGAATATATGGAAAACAAATTGGCCATTTCAGCCCTTGAAAGGACTTTGACCGAGCTTCTTATGATCAATTGTGTTGTGTGTGTTATTAAATGTTTGCACACAATTGACCGAGAACTGGACCTACATGTTTTATGCCGACTCCGAACGGCTCATGTTCTCAAGAAGCTTTACATGGCATTATTTACTCTCTGAGGTTTGCCATTATCTGCAGAGAGGTGGTGACCGATCAGAAAAATTTTTTATTGAAAAAACTTTTCGCCGCGGCTGGGGATCGAACCCGGGCTCCGAACATGCTAAGCCACACACTTAACCTGCATGCCACGGTCACCACATGAAAGTTAAGATATGAGAGAATATATTGGGAGTCAATATCACCACAAAGTAATTTATATAGGAAAGTGACATTTAGCACCATTCTTCTGCTTCTCAAGGAAGGTAGTAAAATTTGCTTAAGGCGAGTTTCATACGAAGGAAGAATAATATCTGGGTTCCAACGATGATGACGTAAAGCAAAAAGTAAAAACTGTTTTTGAACCGATTCTATTGCATGAATGTGGACGTTATACTGAGGGTTCCATACTACGGAAGCATATTCAAGGATTGGTCTTACGATAGATATATATAGTAATTTAGTAGTGAAGGCATCATTGAATTCTTTCGCCAATCTTTTAATGAAACCAAGAACACCTCTAGCCTTATTTACAGCCAAATTTACGTGGAGATTGAAGCGAAGTTTTGGATCCATAATTACACCAAGATCAACAAAACTATGAACAATTTCTAAGTGGATGTTATTTATAGTGTAGTTTGTGCTTTGAGCAGTTCTACGTGAGAAGGTCATTGATTTGCATTTTTTTAAGTGAAGGTTTAATAGGTTGAAGTTACACCAATCCACTAGTCTGTTTGAATCAGATTGTAAAAGGTGTTGTTCGTCGAGTGACTTGTAGGTAAGAAAAGGTTTCACATCGTCAGCATACATTAAGACGACACAATGTTTAATTGCCGAGGGAAGGTCATTAATAAATAGTAAGAATAAAACCGGTCCAAGATGACTTCCTTGCGGAACACCAGATGTAATCATAATATTTTGTGAAAGATAATTTTTATATAAAACTTTTTGAAAACGTCGCGATAAATAAGATTCTATCCAATTTAGCAATTTTACAGGAAACCCAATTAGCTTAAGTTTATTCAATAGAAGATTATGATTGACGCTGTCAAAAGCTTTGCTAAAGTCCGTATAAACAACGTCAGTCTGTTTTCCCAAAGTAAAACCTTTTATTACACGAGTTGTAAACTCCAAAAGGTTTGTTGTTGTTTACCCTTTGATTTACCCTTTAAAAAACCATGTTGAGTGACAGAAATGGAAGAAGATACGAGGTGGGTTAGTTGTTCAGTTATGATTTTCTCAAATAATTTAGGGATTGCGCTTAATTTGGCGATGCCTCGGTAGTTAGTGACATCAATTTTGGAGCCAGATTTATGAAGGGGTATAATATATGAATCTTTCCATATAATGGGAAAATGTCCACTTTGCAAGGATATATTAAATATGTTTGTTAGAGGAGCACACAGGTTGCTAGCACATTCCTTTAGAATGCAACTCAGAATTTCATCAGGGCCAGTCGAAATAGAGCATTTAACTTGACGAAGGTAATGCATAACAATAATTGAGTCTATTACTGGAGTTTCAAAAAAGCTAACTGGAGGTAAATAAGGATGCTCAGTACACATATTAAATGGTATGTTGGAGTAAGTTGATTTGAAGAAGCTTTCAAACATGTTGGAAATAACATTGTCACAAGACGATTCCTCTTGATTGAATCTCATAAGGGGTGGAAAGTTGGAAGCCTTACGTTTTGAATTAACAAAAGTATAGAAGAGTTTCGGATTATCATTGAATTGAGATTTGATGTTGGCTATATAAGCAGAATAACACTGTTTATTTAATAGCTGGTATTTGCAACGACAAGATGAATAACAAGTAAAGTCTATATTAGAACCAGATTTTTTATATTTTTTAAATAAGCGATTTTTTAAATTTTTTAGTGACTTAAGTTCACTTGTTAGCCAGGGTGGACTTAAGGGTTTAGAATTATTTTGCTTTGTTGGGACGCACAATAAGAAGCACCTTTGCAAAGTATCATTAAAAAACTGTACCGAGGTTTCGATGTCATAATATGAATACGGTGGTTTAATAGATAGAATCGGTGACCAGTCAGTCTGCGAGAGTAAGGCGTTGAGTTTTACATAGTCTGTACTTTTGAAATTATATATTTTTGTATTTCGCTTATCAGGTTTAAGTTTATTTTCATTTTCATGAGCAAGTAATACTTAAAAAATGGGCCGTCGCACAACAATATAAGAGCACGAAATAGTTTTATTTCACTTTAAAAAAGAAAAAATTCAACCGGAAATAGCTGAAATAGTAAAATTGAGACCCTCTACAGTGCAGTTCATCATCCAGCGCTTTTTGCAAGAAAATCGTGTGGCTGATAAGGCCAGAAATGCTCCAAATAAAATATGTACAGAAGCGGACGAGCGACTTATTCTGCGAAAAATCGTAGAAAATCTGAGGCTTTAGGGTCCCAAATTGGCCAAGGAGGTTGAGAAGGAGTTGGGCAAGAAATGCTGTGCCGAAACAATTCGTCATCTGCTGCGGGCCAACGAGTTTAATGGTCGAGTTACACGCAACAAATCTTATATTAAAAAAAAAAATCAGCTATGTCGACTGAACTTCGTCAAATAACACGTTTTATATTCTAGGACATTCTGGAATGACGTCATTTTCTCGGACGAGTTTAAGTTCAATATTTTTGGCTCCGAAGGAATGCAATATGTATGGCGTAAGGCTTATACCGAGCTGAACAATAACCATCTCAAGCCTACAGTAAAACATGGTGGCGGCAGCGTAATTGTTTGGGCCTCTATGGCTGCATCGGGCGTTGGAAAATTATTTTTTATTGGAGGCATTATGGACAAGACAATGTACCTAGATTTTATAAAAGAAAATTTGCTTCAAAGTATCGACACCTTGGGCGTACGAGAGACATTTCGGTTCTACCAGGACAACGACCCAAAACATAAATCGAGAATCGTCCAGTCATGGTTGATTTGGAATTGCCCGCATCTTATGAATCCGCCTGCACAGTCACCCGACTTAAATGTAATAGAAATTTTGTGGGCAATTTTGGAGAGTGGCGTTCGCAAGCGGAATATTTCCAATAAAAATTAATTAAAAAATGCATTGATGGAGGAATGGCAACAAATACCCCCAGATATTACAAAAAATTAGTAGAGTAAATGGATAGCCAGTAAATGGATTAAAGATGTAATTTAATAAAATGGCGGCCACACAAAATATTAAAAAAAAACAAACATAGTACATTTTCTTAAGATTCAGTGGAGTGCACGAAATAAGCTGTGGCGTTGAATTTTGCTGCTTTTTCAGTTTTTTGATTAATATTTTTTTAGTAGACCATTATATAAAGAAATGAAAGTTTATATATAAATATATAATTACTAGCAAACAAATGTCGTTTAAATTTTTTCATTACCAGTACTAGTTACCAAGTTATAGCATTTCAAAGTTTAACACATCGTCTGCACGAAATAAGCTGTGAGCCACTGTATCTACAAACACAAGGTCCAGCGTTCTATGGTTTTTATTAAAAGTATTATTGACTTGTTGAAGACACAGGTCAGATAACTTATCTAAAAAATCATTTATCCAATTACTAGTGGAAACAGGTGTAAGAAATGAAGAATCATCTGTCGAATTCCAAGACACAAAGGGTAGGTTAAAATCATCCAACTCAATAAGAACATCGTTATTTTTTAACATATTATGAACTTGCTCGATGGCGTTAATATATCTTAAGTAAATTGATATGTCACAATTAGGAGGAATGTAAGAACAGGTAAGATAAGCAATGCAATTATTTAATTTAACTGAAACACAAATAAACTCCAGTTCACTGGTGTCGAGTATTGTTAATTCATCAGATGCTAACGAGATATGAACAGCTATCAGAACACCACCACCGATCTTATTATAACGGTCTTTACGGAAAATTTGATAATTTTTACACATTATTTCAGATTTAGAATATTAGAGCGAAGCCAAGTCTCCGTGAAAATTTTAATGTTATATTCGAAATCAAAACTGTTAATGAACATTGCAGAAAGTTTTGAATTAAGACCCCTTACGTTTTGGTACACAAGTTCTAATTTAGACTTGCGATTTGTTAATCGTTTTTTGGATGAGATTGCGGGCTATTTCGCGGGCGAGGCAAGTGTACTACATTTACTAATCGCGGATTGTTTTGAATTCGAATTCGCGTACAATTGTATTTCGTGGCCAGAAACTTACATCAACAATAGTATTAAATAAATTTTTTGGAACTGTCAATCTAAAGGAAGTAGTCGCACGTGCGTTAACGTATTTGAATTTATGAATAGAAATAGAAAGAGTCGATGAACATTTCAACTTTGATTTAATGAAAAAATCTATATCATTTTCTGTTGTATCATATGCCAAGCGCGAAACAAAAATTGTTTTAGTTCGAGGAATAGCAATCAAAGGTTTAGGAACAGAAATGTCAGAAGTAATTGCAATTTGTTGCACATCAGCAACAGTAGGAGCAAGAGAAGCAGCTTGTGCATGCGATATTTCAGGCAAAGCGAGAGGTGGAGCTGATAATGGAAAAGGAGCAGACATAGACAAATTTGACAAAAATAACATAACATTTTATGACAGAAAAGTAATGAAAAATTTTAATATCAGGCATATAGACTGGAGCACAAAAGGAGCCATGGGAGACTGGAGCACACGTTCATTGGAGATGGGGATTGTAGCAGCACGGAAGCAACTCAAGTCCTAGTTTTCTTAGTAGTGTGCGTGAATCGAGGTTGGAAAATTCCTGTTGTGGTTATTTTCCAATCACGTGCCTGGATGCAAATCAAAAGGTAAATATGATCAAGCATTGTTTTGAAAGAATTTTAGCTACAGGATCGGAGATTGTTGGTGTAACCTCCGATGTAGCTGCAGTGAATTTTACAGCAGCTAGACTCTTGGGATGTGATGTTTCAGATATTAGCTCAGAAAGTGTTTTTACTTTAGATTCTTTATCGACCAAGTTTTGTATATTGCCAGACCCTTGCCACATGGTAAAACTTATTAGGAATTTTTTTGCAGAATTTGGAGAGTTTCAGGATTCAGATGGAAATACAATAAAATGGCAGTGTCTTCAGAAGTTAGTTCAATTGCAAGAAAAAGAAGAGCTACATTTAGGGAATAAGTTGAGAAGGGCCCACATTTATTTTTCTGACCAGAAAATGAAAGTAAGGCTTGCAGTGCAAGCTCTTAGTAAATCTGTTGCAGATGCTTGAGATTTTTGTAGGGAAGAACTGCTTTTGCCAGAATTTGAAGGTAGTGAAGCTACAGTAAAGTTTATAAGATATATTAATAATGTGTTCGATGCATTAAATAGTAGGAGTATTTATAAATTTGGCTATGAAAAAGCCATTTGCCATGAAAATATAGTTAGTTTAATTTCATTTGAAAATGAATTCGTTTCATACATAAGTCAGCTTCGTATTCTAAATGGTCAGTTAGTAGTAAGTAGTCGTAGAAAAACAGGATTTGTGGGTATAATTGCATGTGTTAGTTAGGAATAAAAAAGTTATTTATGAAAGGTTTATAGCTAGTGGACTTTTATCTTTAATACCATTTTATAAATTAAACCAAGACCATTTAGAACTCTTTTTTAGTTCAGTTCGCTCTCACTTAGGTCATAACGATAATCCTTCTGTTAAGCAGTTTAAAGGGGCTTATAAGAAGCTGATTATCAGGTGTTTAATAAGGCAAGGTGGTATAGGTAATTTTATTCCATTAGAAAACATAGAAATTTTAAATTTAAGTAGCTCAAACCCCATTAAGCCTAATAATATAGAGCTAAACTCGACACAACAGGGAGTAATTTTAAGAATCGTCGATTGTGATGAAATGGAGAATCGGTTTTTAAGCGAATATAGTTATTTTGCAGATCCAAGTATTTTAAGCGAATATACAGGCCACGTAGTTAGGTATATAGCAGGGTTTGTCGTATATAAGTTAGAATCAATTTTGAAGTGCAATGAATGCAAAATAGATTTAAGGGGTGAAATTAATCAGCATTCTTTAATTAGTTTTAAATCGCGAGGGTATTTAAAAATTCCGTCGAAGTCCGTAGAAGATGTATGTATGATAGCTGAAAAAGAACTTCGTATACAAAGTAAGTTGCTAGATAGAAACAAGACCATTTGACATCGAATGCATTATAGTAGAATTATACAAAATACACAACATTCCCTGCTTGGTAAGCCCATTTTTAAAGGCCATATTAAATCATCATGACATTACAATATCGTCGTTAAGCTTTTAATAGAAATTTTTTAAAAACTCGTTAATTCTATATAACAAAAAAAAAACAATTGAGACGCCAACCGTTCGTCAAAAACTACATAAATCTATTAATTTTAAAGGAATTTAATTTTTTAATTTTTTTTTCATTCATCACAATATTTTTAAAATTATAATATATCATATTATATACATTATCATCATCATGGTGACCGTGGCATGCAGGTTAAGTTGTGGCTTAGCATGCTCGGAGCCCGGGTTCGATCCCCAGCCGCGGCGAAAAGTTGATTTCAATAAAAAAAATTTTCTGATCGGTCACCACCTCTCTGCAGACAATGGCAAACCTCAGAGATTAAATAATGCCATGTAAAGCTTCTTGAGAACATGAGCCGTTCGGAATCGGCATAAAACATGTAGGTCCAGTTCTCGGTCAATTGTGTGCAAACATTTTATAACACACACAACACAATTGATCATAAGAAGCTCGGTCAAAGTCCTTTCAAGGGCTGAAATGGCCAAGTTTTTTTTTTTTTTATAATATATCATATATATTTTTCTAAATATAATATATCAATTACATAATTAATGAAATATACCGTTTTGCAGCTTGTGTTTATTATTAAATATTTTATAATTTCATTTTTGTTTGTTTCCTTCAAATGTATTGTTAATAAATTATTGAAAACATTTTTGAGTCGTTTTTGTTTTAATCTGACTATGACTTTTACTTAATTTACTAATATTTTTCTTTTTCTACGGGTGAATAGGCCTACAGGGGAACCGAACACCCAAAAAAAACGGTAACTTACCATGTTGTATACCTCATGGGTGGTGTGGAAATACAATTTAAATTAAATTACAAAATTACACTTATAAACAAAAAATCGTATATGGCGTCCTTTACAACATAACCGAATGCGGCCCTGTTTGAATGTTTTTGTGTTTGTGGCAACGGTACTGTGTTTGTAAAATACTTTATTTCAGCTCAACTACACCGCTTCCTTATATTTTATGGAACAATTGAAGATCACTGGAAATGGACTTTTTTTATTTTTTTTTTTTGGCAAAATGTGTATTTGGAGCTAAAAAAGATAAAGGTGAAAAAATTTCAGGCCGCTCGCAAGTAGTTTAGAAGTTATAGGGGGTCAACGTTTGTGAAAATGGGCTTAAAAACTTGTGATTTTTTTTTTGTTTTCGAACAAAAGTAAACTTTATGGATATCGATAGAAAAGTGATGCTAATACCTTTTCAACGAGCTATTAATCCTAAAAATCTATGCGTTAATTCGGCAGATATAACTGTTTTTGTACTCAAAACATTTGAGGTGTACCAATTTTGTATGTAACACTGCAAAGGGGTGTTTGTCTTTGAAACTAGATAAATAAATGTTTTCATAAAAGTCGTGCAAATATTGTTGTGATTAAGAAACAGTGGATAATATTTAAAGTTTTTAATTATTATTTCGTAAAAGGGTGAACAGTCAAGAGTGCACGATAAATTAAGTGTTACCTGTCTTAACAAGTAATGTCAGTATTTTTAATTTTCAAGTTTGTTGTACACTTTTATTATATTGAGATAAAAAAAGCGCCGCAGGCGAAAAACTTTTATAAAAAATCGCGCGTTTTTTTATAAAAGTTTTTATGTTCTGCCATTTATATGTAGCTGGAAGGGTAAACTGTCAAATGTGCATATTATATAAAATGCAATATCTTCAAAAGTAATCCATGGATTCTTTTGATTAATAGCTCATTGAAAAGGTTAAAGCATTACCTTTCTTTCAATATCCATAATGTTTAGATTTGTAGGAAAATTTAGTTAAAATCACAAGTATTTCAGTACGATTTTTGCAACTTTGTACCCCCTATAACTTCTAAACCACTTGAGAGCGGTCCGAAATTTTTCCATAATTGGACTTAGAAGATCTAAATACATATAATAACAACAAAAAAAAAGTAAAATTTGAGTTTCCAGTGATCTTCAATTATGCCTATTTTACTTCTTTGGTTTTGAATGATATGCAATTTTTTTGTCTCACTTTCACTTATGGCCAGTTTTTCAGTTTGGGTTTAAACTCTAGTCAAATTAAACCGAGGTTAACTCACCAAAATTGGACGTTTAAGCTCGGTTTAAGCAAAGAAAAACACATCATATGATAATTTTAGTCAATTCAACTTAAACGAATGCTAAAATATCTAGTTAAACAGACTTTTAACATCCCTTTTTGGTGAGTTAATCTCGGTTTAATTTGACTCGAGTTTAAACCCGCACTGAAAAACTGGCCCTTACAGTCTCATTTTTAATTTTGCCGACCACTGGTGTAGTCTATTTAGCCCTTAAGAGCCCAAAAAAAACAAGCGGCGTGGGCCACAAAGTACAATTATTTCTTTTCTTTTACTTTACGCGAAAAACAAACAGCAAAAAAAGATTGGGGTCCATCCGTGCATCAAAAAATAATATAAACAGCAGATTTTCGGTGGCAGAAAAAGTGCTGCAACAAACTGATGCTAAATTTTTAGAATTGAACAGAATGACCAAAGAAAAACACAACAAGTTGGTGATGTAAATTGCAGCATGCTACGTTGCGTAATGTGGCTTTCACATCTGGAACTCGTATGACAAACAATATGGCGGCTTGTATGTGTTCGAGAAAGCGAGCGTTCAAATTACGGAATTTGTTTGGCACACACAGGGTTACATTTGAGAAGAGTAGAAATGTTCTCTTAAAAAGTATTTATTACTTCGAAATAAAATTATTTTTGTGTGGGAAAAATAAAGCAAAAATGCTCTCCAAGTCTTCCACACCTGCTTACTTTTTTCGAAACAAATTTTTTACTAAATCCAAACAAAGTTATCACGTATACTGTATGCTATTTACATAGAGTACTACCAAATAGAAAACAAAAAGTACCAAACATTTCTCATATCGTACTTAAATCATTAAAATGTACTCCATATAGTAGTACACTTATGTTTCAATACAACCCTGGTTTCGTAATGACTATAAAACCGCGTTTCCATGAGATCTTATCTTATCTTATCTTATCCCATTTCAAAAACATTTGCTATAATGAGCGAGATGGATATAGATCATTTTCATTATAAAAGTTTGACATTTGGTCATATTTGTAAACAAAAAATAAATTTATTTATTTTTCAAAACTTTGAAATATGTTCTTCTCACTTAATAAATAGCCGCATTTATAGGTTCAATATGACTTTTTATAAATAAATTACACGAAAAAATGCATTACATAAGCTGTAACATAATTAAAACTGAAAAAATATTTTTGCCATTGGTTATTGTAGAGTCTACAATGTAGACACAATTAGCGTTGCAGAGGAACTTACAACAGCAGCTATAGCAGACGTAGCTACACCGTTTATAACGGTTGGTGTGACAATGAATATCAGCGGCAGAAACAGCAGCAACAACCCCTAACGCTTCATTGGCAATTATGCCATCATGTATAGCAGCAGCAGCAGCAGCAGCTGTAGCTGTAGCATTTCTACGACCTCCACTTCGACTGCCATCGCTTTTCCGGCCACGTTTGGGTTGACTAGAAGTATATTTGCCGCTGCTTGGAGTCACCAACGTGATGGCAGTGAGACATTTCCATATCCTCTTGCCTTCTTTTTCAGCATAAGCATGCAAGTCCTTGTTTTTCATTTATCTGCTGACGTTGCTGTGCCGTAGAAACAACCAAGTATTCTGTTGGCTCTTGTTGTTGTTGTACATAGTCATTGTTGACATGCGGATTAATTGAATGCCGCTCTGGACGTTTGCTGTTGTTGTAAGAGCTGCTGTTGTTTTTGTTTCTGTTGCGACTGCTGCTGATGTTGCTGTTTCTCAGAAACAACCACGTTTTCTGTTGGCGCATTGCCACGTTCATTAAGTGGATCACAGCCTTGTGCGCGTTTGCTGTTGACTGGCTGCTGCTGCGGCCACGTTAATGCTGCTTAACATGGGCGAGGAAGGTCCTTGACCACCACTAGCTCCTTGTAGTGGCGGTGTATCGTTGAGGTGGCAACTGTGGACCTGCAAATAGAGTGAATCAATTTCCTCAGGGTGACGACAACCTAGCAACCTAGTGGAAAAGGAATAGTTTAGCTTTTGACTTGTTAAGGAATAGTTACAAACTTACTCTTTACAATTTCAAGCTGTTGCTTGTCTGCCGATGATATTAAAATTTTTAAAAATGTCACATAAAATCAGAAATGCCATGCAGCTATAAACACGGTTGTAAAAATATTATAGCATGTGATAGACTTTTATAGGAAAAGTTCAAGAAGTTGAACTTTTTCTATCCTCTAGTATCTCATGAAATGACAGGGGATATCACATGCTATAAAAATAGAAAATTTATGCTTGTTTCACACTAACATTAGTCAATCACATAAAATATGGCACGCATGCTCTTTCTTTCTTACTAAAAATGGGATAAGATAAGATAAGATAAGATAAGATCACATGGAAACGCGGCTTAAAGCGCTGATTATAATAGACGAAACTGAACGTTGTAGAACGTTGAGAAATGTTACTTTGCAATCTATTGCATGAACTTCTTATGTGAGCGTTTAAAATAAGACGGAATGGAACGGCACGCGACGTCGAGAATAAACAAATGCTTTTGACAAATGCTTTTACAAATATCTTTTAATTTGATTTTCTGACGCCTCTTTTTTATAATGAATTCATATTTATTTGAACACAATTTTTGGAAATCAAGTTTAAAGAAAGGAAGATTAATGTTTTTCAATGTTTGCTTATGTTAACCCTTTTAAACGATTTATTCCGTTTCTATTATAATCGTCACTTCGTTTGAAAGCGTTTTATCCCGCTACGCTGACACTTGCCCACGTTCCGTTTCGTTTATGATAGTCAGCGCTTAAAAATGTTTTTTTTTTTTGCAGAGAAAATCAAAAATTTTTGTCAACAAGCCAACTAGTGCGCCAAACTGGCGAACTAGCTTCTTAATTATCGAACTTGTGTGAAAATGGCCGCCGTGTGGCACACACAAACGCAGATTTGAAGCCTGCATAAAACTTATCGCAAGCATGTTGCCAACTAGTTTTCAAAAAGTTGCTCCATGTGAAGGTTTCGGTATAGTGGTAGATAAAGAAAATTAGTGGTAGATTTTTTCCTATCTTCAAAAAATGGGGCTTTCTTGCAGTAATCTCATAAAAATTATGGTATAGCTTTATTTTTACATTCATTCAATTTTATTGGAAAAAACAGATAAATAATCGTTCTCAAATAATTTTCCAAAAATGGCATTACATCAATTTTAAATTGCGAATACCGGATCATAAAGACTGATAAACGTAAAAATCTCGTTAATGGATCTCGCTACTTTTTGGACGCTCGCGGCCCAAGCCGTTTTTTAAATTTCCGTAAGTCCCATTGCCTATCATGAGATGCTAAGTACAAACTGGACCGCGAGCAAGCCAAGTGCCAAGTTAGGAGCTGCTCGCGAACCAGAAAATAACCAACTTTCAAGCAAGGTTTTCATGCGCACCAAAAGATTGTTAGATAAGGCGTTATATTGAATTTGAAAACTTTTTAAGAATTGTAACTTTGGTAACGTTTTCGTGTCCTGCGAAAAAAAAGAATTTCGGGATAATTGAAAAAGAACTGAAAATAAAATTTTTATTTTTTTTTTTTTTGCATAAATTTTATTATTTATTCCAATGCAATACTATTCAAATCCAATCACACATTTAAAAAATTCCATTTCCTGTCTCGGTCAAATATTATAAAAATTATATTAAAGCAACAAATAATAGATATAATTCTTTAAAAATAGATTGATGATAGAAATTGTGACAGAAATAAAATAGTGGTAGATTTTGGGACAAGGTAAATAGTGGGTGGTAAAAGTGGTAGATGCCAAAAAAGACGAAAAAAGTGGTAGATCTATCACAATTGTAGTAAAGTGACAGCACTGATTATCGTAATAAAAATCAAGCTATTTCGACGAGTCTTGATTTAAATTTTAGTAGGTTATTCGTTCATTGGCATATTATAATATTTATGGATGGCTGAAATCGAAATTTTTTCCAAGTGTGCCAATTTTCCAGCAATTATTTGAGTGGCGTCTTTAAAATCATTATATGAATGCATCAAATTCACAAGTTCATAACTCCTCAATTGGCTGTAATACTCTATTGACTCAGTAATTGTGTGGGTATTGCCGTAAGGTGACTTTTCGTCAAGTATATTTTGCAACATTGTGTAAAGCTCGCTTTTCGGAAAACTATCCAAATTAAGTTTATTCAGGGTTGCATCCAACAAAAATAAAAAAGTACTCCTAAAATAATAAAATATATATGAAAAAAATAAAAAGGTGTGTGTAGATAATAAAAATTTTCCCGTATGCGATAAACAGGTACAATATATCCAAGCAAAAAAAAAAAAAAAAAAAGGTCCTCAAATAAAAAAGGATAATAAAATCACTATACGTTATTGACTTTATGAAAATGTCCTCTTTTTTTACTGAAATGTCATTCATTATAACAATCAATCGTATGGCCATCCTTTTTTTATATTTACAATTTTACAATAATAACGACATTATTAAATGTATACGTTTTAGTCAAGAAAAAATTTACTTTTGATTCTATATGACCTCGTAAGTCCAAAAGTTAGCGTGCTAAGCTGCCAACCCAGAGGTTCCACATTCGAATCCTTTCCAAGGATCCAATGTGGAATCCCTTCCACGCTTAAACCTTTCTTTAATTCTTTCTAAATGTCTAATCAACTGAAAATAAGTAAAATAGAAAAGAATAGTAACAATAACAATTATCATTATTAATTGTTTCATTATTTTAATTTAAATACACGTAAATATTTTTTCTTTAGGGCAAACCATCGCATTTGCTTTTTTAAATGGATTTGTTCTTTCAGTTGCGCAACCACATTTCTTATTTCAATATTTATTGCTCAAATTTCATATGTTGAATGACGGTTTCAGCTTGATCATGAATGATAATTCAGGCACTACGAATAATCACTCAAAAGTGTTGAAATTTTAGTGTCTTTCAAGATCGCTAATGTAAACATCACTTAAATCAATATTCAATAAAATTGCTCCATATGGCAACATTGCTTATTTTCATGTATCTTCCACCAATATTTGTAAACAAACTCACAGCAAAGACCAAAGTGTGATGAAATACGAAAATTTGCTTATTTTCATGCATCTACCACCAATATTTGTAAACAAACTCAAAGCAAAGACCAAAGTGTGATGAAATACGAAAAATGAAGGAAGTACCAAGAACGGACGTACTTCGTACCATCTGATTTGTATGAAAATTTCATACAAGCTGGATGGTACGAAGTACTTTCCTTAATTGGTACTTCCTTCATTTTAGTACTGCATCGCACTTTCCTCTTTGAAAAATTTTCATTGGGAATTCTCTACATCCAATACGTAAACAATCTTGTAAAAGCTTTAAAGTGCTGCCACATTACTATATTGAAAGTAAAACTGAAATTGTTTGGCAACACCAGAAGAAAAATACATAGGAAAAGGGAAAAATAAAGTTGTACTAGTACGAAAAAGTTGGTACTTCGTATCTAAATTATTAAAAGGTATTCAAAATGGTACGAAAGTACGTACTTATGCAACCTTGAGTTTATTCGCTTTTGTTGCCTTTGACATCTGCTGAAGAAAGAAAATTAATTAGTTGAGTTGTTCATTCTCACATTTAAAAAAAAATCAATTGATTTATTTGTGCTGGTGTATTAAATTAAATTGTTCAAAATCTTGTTTGGTTATTAATAGAGGTAATTGCTTAACTTTACCTTAAAGATGATAGAGTTTAATATAAATTTTAGTTGTGTGGCAGTTTTAACTTATAACGCGTTATGTATACATTCTATTATGTAGAGTAATTATACTAGGGATGATATCTTTGCTGGTTGTCGAAATAGTCATTTAAGTTTATAACAAAAATCAGAATCTTTCAGTTGCTACCGAGTTTTATAGAATAATTCTAGTTTGGGGCCCACGCCCCCTTTTTATGTAGTATGGCTTCCTAAACGCAATGGTACAAGAAAAAAATTCGCTCTGTTAAAGTTTGGGAGATACAATTCATCAAAGATGCGAAATTTCAGTTAAAATATATGACTGGGGAATAATTCTAGGGAAAAATTGAAGAATAGTGGAAATGGTATTTTTTCTTTTTATACCCTAAACCTGAAAGGTCAGGGTATATTAACTCTGTGCAAACGTTTGTAACGCATAGAACGAAGCGAGTCCGGTATAGAAAAGTATATATATTCTTGATCAGCGTCACCACGTGAGTCGAGCTATCCATATCCGTCCGTCCGTCCGTCCGTCCGTCTGTGTGTTGTCCGTATACACAGGATAATAAAAAGGAGTTGAGATAATTGGATGAAACTTGGTACATATGGTCACATGGACCCAAGGATCTGCACTAATGAATATTTTTGAAATTCCGGCATAATTGAAGAATAATGGAAATGCAAAATTTGTGTTTTTTTACATGTAATTACATGGATTTGGGGCTCCTAAGTTCGATTCTGAAAAAATTAAGAGTCGCTCTCAAGTGGTTTAGAAGCAGAGCTGGGCGATAAGAATTACAGATGTAATTGATTACGGTAAGGATTAAGATTATTTTAATCCTAATTTCAAAAATTGTTAAATTAGGATTACGGTAATCGTTCATCGAGTGATCTTAAATTACGAATGCAGTAATCGTAATTTCAAAAAAGTTTAAATTACAATTACTGTAGTCGTATCTAAGCTCATTCGATGAACGATTACTGTAATTGTAATCTCATGTTTTTTTTGTAAGGATTACAGTAATCGATTGCAAGGATTACTTTTATTTACTAGTTTTATAAATCACTATTGTTTATTTTTTTATATATATGTAAAACTATTGCAATGATTAAAAATAATTAACAAGTTAAGCCTACCATCAATGCAATACATTAAATGTTTTCAATGTAACCAAAATGACAAAAGAAGACAACACCAAAAAAATGTTTATGCCTAGTGATAAGAATCCCCATTGTATATGTTTATACTCTAAAATTATACAATACTCAATATTAGCTTAATTAGTTACTGTAATAAATAGTCACTACACAACAGCAGCTTATGTGTTGCTAAGCGCATGGTAAGTATTGCATATTTGAGAAAGATTTGACAAAGCCGATGCACATGCTGATGATTGAATTTATTTATAGCATAACCAGTTTTTACAACTGATCAGCAATGATCAAAAATTTTTGCATATGATGGAGCTATTGCAATGAACCAATTCATTAAAAAGTAAGTTTTGTGTTGTGATAGTGCAGAGAACTCAGCGGGAATTTTCAGCAACTGAAGTTTATAAATTTTGTGAAAATATTTCAATAATTTCGTTCCAAGTATTTTGCGAATGATTCATAAAAACAAACAAACAAACAAATTGGCCATTTCAGCCCTTGAAAGGACTTTGACCGAGCCTCTTATGATCAATTGTGTTGTGTGTGTTATTAAAATGTTTGCACACAATTGACCGAGAACTGGACCTACATGTTTTATGCCGACTCCGAACGGCTAAAGTTCATGTTCTCAAGAAGCTTTACATGGCATTATTTACTCTCTGAGATTTGCCATTGTCTGCAGAGAGGTGGTGACCGATCAGAAAAAATTTTTATTGAAAAAACTTTTCGCCGCGGCTGGGGATCGAACCCGGGCTCCGAGCATGCTAAGCCACACACTTAACCTGCATGCCACGGTCACCGAATGATTCATAGTGTGTTTAATTTGAGTTAATTTGTGAATAGTAATTAGTGTATAAAGTGTATTTGTAAGTGTAAAGTAAAAAAAAATAGTGTATTGCGAGTTAAAAACAGCCAGGAAAAGTTTTGAAAAAACCACTGCGATGAGTTTTCCAAATTTCCTTTCTACCGAAGAGTCAGATTTTTCTGCAGATGATGAAATAATGGATCCCGACTTTTCGTTAAATACCCACAGCAAGAAACGGAAACATGATGATAGAGGCTCTATGCTTGTGAAAAAGTCCGAGTTGTTTGAAGAAAAGATTCTTTTCAACAATGAGTATTACCGTGATTTAAAACCGTAAGTTACATTTTATAGTTTTTAAATACATTTAAGTACATTTTCTCTTATTAAAACACACTTTATATAAAAAAGAGTGGTTTTCACTTGCATTAATTGAACCTTGTAATTTTAATTAGTAATCCTTGCAATCGATTACTGTAATCCTTATGAAAAAAACATGGGATTACAATTACGGTAATCGTTCATCGAATGAGCTAAGATTACGATTGCAGTAATTGTAATTTCAACTTTTTTAAAATTACAATTACTGCAATCGTAATCTAACATCGTTCGATGAAGGATTACTTAAATCGTAATCCCATTTTTTTTTTTTTTAAGATTACTGCAATCGTAATCATGAAGTAATCGTAATCCTTATCGCCCAGCTCTGTTTAGAAGTTATAGGGATCAAAAGTTGAAAAATTACTACACATATGCCTGTTTTTCGATTTTTTTTTAATAAAATTTAAGCAATATGGGTAGCAAGAGGTCATATCATGACCTATTCAGTAAGCTATTAATTATAAAAAATCCATTTATTGCTAACTATCCAAAAATGAAAAATTGTTATAAAAAATCGCGCGATTTATTATAACAATTTTTCGCCTGCGGCGCTTTTTATCGTCTCAATATACTATATATAAGTGTACAACAAACCTGAAAAGTATTTGCATTAATTGTTAAAATATAAAACTTTATATATTGTGCACACTTGACTGTTCACCCTTTTACGAAATAACAATAAATAACACACTCCTATGAAAACATTTATTTTTCTAGTCTCAAAGACAAACACTTCAAAAGGACAACCAAAATTAGCACACCTCAAATTCTTTGAGTACAAAAACAGTTATATCATCCAAAATAATGCATAGATTTTTATGATTGAATGCTCATTAAAAAGGTTTTAGCATAACCTTTCTCTTGATTTCCATTACGTTTACTTATGTTCGAAAACAACAACAAAAAAGCACAGGTTTTTAAGCCCATTTTCATAAACGTTGACCCCTATAACTTCTAAACCACTTGAGAGCGACGCTTACTTTTTTTCACCATTCAATTTATTAGCTCAAAACACTCATTTAAAAAAAAAAAAAAAAGAAAAAAGACCATTTCCACTATTCTTCAATTGTTCCGAAATTCCGCCCACGGACACGCCTACTTCCCATACAACGCAAAAATGTAAAACTGCATAACTCAGCTCATGAAAAGCCTACAACAATAAAATTTGGGAACAATTGAAGAATAGTGGAAATGGTCTTTTTTCTTTTTTTTTTTTTTAAAATGCGTGTTTTGAGCTAATAAATTGAATGGTGAAAAAAAGTAAGCGTCGCTCTCAAGTGGTTTAGAAGTTATAGGGGTCAACGTTTATGAAAATGGGCTTAAAAACCTGTGCTTTTTTGTTGTTGTTTTCGAACATAAGTAAACGTAATGGAAATCAAGAGAAAGGTTATGCTAAAACCTTTTTAATGAGCATTCAATCATAAAAATCTATGCATTATTTTGGATGATATAACTGTTTTTGTACTCAAAGAATTTGAGGTGTGCTAATTTTGGTTGTCCTTTTGAAGTGTTTGTCTTTGAGACTAGAAAAATAAATGTTTTCATAGGAGTGTGTTATTTATTGTTATTTCGTAAAAGGGTGAACAGTCAAGTGTGCACAATATATAAAGTTTTATATTTTAACAATTAATGCAAATACTTTTCAGGTTTGTTGTACACTTATATATAGTATATTGAGACGATAAAAAGCGCCGCAGGCGAAAAATTGTTATAATAAATCGCGCGATTTTTTATAACAATTTTTCATTTTTGGATAGTTAGCAATAAATGGATTTTTTATAATTAATAGCTTACTGAATAGGTCATGATATGACCTCTTGCTACCCATATTGCTTAAATTTTATTAAAAAAAAATCGAAAAACAGGCATATGTGTAGTAATTTTTCAACTTTTGATCCCTATAACTTCTAAACAGAGCTGGGTGATAAGGATTACGATTACTTCATGATTACGATTGCAGTAATCTTAAAAAAAAAAAAAATGGGATTACGATTTAAGTAATCCTTCATCGAACGATGTTAGATTACGATTGCAGTAATTGTAATTTTAAAAAAGTTGAAATTACAATTACTGCAATCGTAATCTTAGCTCATTCGATGAACGATTACCGTAATTGTAATCCCATGTTTTTTTCATAAGGATTACAGTAATCGATTGCAAGGATTACTAATTAAAATTACAAGGTTCAATTAATGCAAGTGAAAACCACTCTTTTTTATATAAAGTGTGTTTTAATTAGAGAAAATGTACTTAAATGTATTTAAAAACTATAAAATGTAACTTACGGTTTTAAATCACGGTAATACTCATTGTTGAAAAGAATCTTTTCTTCAAACAACTCGGACTTTTTCACAAGCATAGAGCCTCTATCATCATGTTTCCGTTTCTTGCTGTGGGTATTTAACGAAAAGTCGGGATCCATTATTTCATCATCTGCAGAAAAATCTGACTCTTCGGTAGAAAGGAAATTTGGAAAACTCATCGCAGTGGTTTTTTCAAAACTTTTCCTGGCTGTTTTTAACTCGCAATACACTATTTTTTTTACTTTACACTTACAAATACACTTTATACACTAATTACTATTCACAAATTAACTCAAATTAAACACACTATGAATCATTCGGTGACCGTGGCATGCAGGTTAAGTGTGTGGCTTAGCATGCTCGGAGCCCGGGTTCGATCCCCAGCCGCGGCGAAAAGTTTTTTCAATAAAAATTTTTTCTGATCGGTCACCACCTCTCTGCAGACAATGGCAAATCTCAGAGAGTAAATAATGCCATGTAAAGCTTCTTGAGAACATGAACTTTAGCCGTTCGGAGTCGGCATAAAACATGTAGGTCCAGTTCTCGGTCAATTGTGTGCAAACATTTTAATAACACACACAACACAATTGATCATAAGAGGCTCGGTCAAAGTCCTTTCAAGGGCTGAAATGGCCAATTTGTTTGTTTGTTTGTTTTTATGAATCATTCGCAAAATACTTGGAACGAAATTATTGAAATATTTTCACAAAATTTATAAACTTCAGTTGCTGAAAATTCCCGCTGAGTTCTCTGCACTATCACAACACAAAACTTACTTTTTAATGAATTGGTTCATTGCAATAGCTCCATCATATGCAAAAATTTTTGATCATTGCTGATCAGTTGTAAAAACTGGTTATGCTATAAATAAATTCAATCATCAGCATGTGCATCGGCTTTGTCAAATCTTTCTCAAATATGCAATACTTACCATGCGCTTAGCAACACATAAGCTGCTGTTGTGTAGTGACTATTTATTACAGTAACTAATTAAGCTAATATTGAGTATTGTATAATTTTAGAGTATAAACATATACAATGGGGATTCTTATCACTAGGCATAAACATTTTTTTGGTGTTGTCTTCTTTTGTCATTTTGGTTTCATTGAAAACATTTAATGTATTGCATTGATGGTAGGCTTAACTTGTTAATTATTTTTAATCATTGCAATAGTTTTACATATATATAAAAAAATAAACAATAGTGATTTATAATACTAGTAAATAAAAGTAATCCTTGCAATCGATTACTGTAATCCTTACAAAAAAAACATGAGATTACAATTACAGTAATCGTTCATCGAATGAGCTTAGATACGACTACAGTAATTGTAATTTAAACTTTTTTGAAATTACGATTACTGCATTCGTAATTTAAGATCACTCGATGAACGAATACCGTAATCCTAATTTAACAATTTTTGAAATTAGGATTAAAATAATCTTAATCCTTACCGTAATCAATTACATCTGTAATTCTTATCGCCCAGCTCTGCTTCTAAACCACTTGAGAGCGACTCTTAATTTTTTCAGAATCGAACTTAGGAGCCCCAAATCCATGTAATTACATGTAAAAAAACACAAATTTTGCATTTCCATTATTCTTCAATTATGCCAAAATTTGGTATGTATGTGTTTTATATCAACACAAAGATGTCTTTGAAAAATGGACGTCATCCGCTTACAGACACGCCCACCTCCCATACAACCCAAAAATTAATTTGGAGGATATAACTGTTTTTGTACTAAAAGAATTTGAGGTGTTTTAATTTTGGTTGTTGTTTTGAAGTGTTTGTCTTTGAGACTAGAAAATAAATTTTTTCAAAGAAGTCGCAATAATATTGTCGGGATTAAGAAAAAGTGTGTGTTATTTATTGTTATTTCGTAAAAGGGTGAACAGTCAAGTGTGCACAATATATAAAGTGTTATATTTTAACAATTAATGTCAGTATTTTTATTTTTGAAGTTTGTTGTACTATTACATATAGTATATTGAGACGATAAAAAGCGCCGCAGGCGAAAAATTGTTATAATAAATCGCGCGATCTTTTATAACAATTTTTCATGTTTGGATAGTTAGCAATAAAATGGATTTTTTATAATTAAAACCTAACTGAATAGATCATGGTATGACCTCTTGCTACCCATATTGCTTTAATTTTATTAAAAAAAATCAAAAAAGAGGCAAATGTGTAGTCATTTTTTTCATCTTTTGATCCCTATAACTTCTAAACCACTTGAGAGCGACTCTTAATTTTTTCAGAATCGGACTTAGGAGCCCCAAATCCAAGTAATAACATGTAAAAAACAACAAATTTTGCGTTTCCATTATTCTTCAATTATGCCCGTTTTTGTATAGAAATATGCTATATGAATGCTTATTTGTGCAAGCAAACCAAAGTTGGAAGTAAATCAAACTGGTACACATATTAGGGGTGGTTTTGTGGTCGACCTCCCTTCACCCCTCCACACTCCCTTGGAGTTAAAAACGTTATAAAAGGTAAATAAAATGTTTTTATAAAATTTTACAAAGTGTTATATACAATTATGAATGATAAAAAAACTGTTTTGAAGTAATTAGCGCCAATTGTGGCAACAAATTTTTATAAAAAATCGCCAATTATTTTTCTAAAAATTTTTCATAGTCTTCACTGATAATATAACGAAGGAAAAGTTATGTTTAATGGGTAATAAGCGCCGCAGGCGAAAAATTGTAATAAAAAATGGCTCGATTTTTTGTACAAATTTTTCAGTTTTCCTATTTAGCAAGTGGTTCACATGTAATACACTCAAAAAGTCAAAAAATAGCAGTACAAATAAAAAAAGACGAAGGAATAGTCAAGTCTTTGAGCAATTAGCGCCGCAGGCGAAAAATTGTTATAAAAAATCGCGCGAATCACAGTTTTTTATGAGCGATTTTTCAAACTTTGATGAATTGTATCTCCTAAACCAGAAGAGAGCGGCTTTTTTTTCTTGCACCATTGAATTGAGACGGGCCAAAAACATATAATCAAACTCCAAAAACAAAAATAAAGGTAGTCGGCCCCAAACTAGAACTATGCCAGTTGTATATAATTATTTCAATCTGGCTTTCGGCCTGGGCATGAGTGTTCTACGGCAGTAGTAAAGGTGATTGATGATATTAGACCTGAATTTGATGGTGGATATATGACCTTACTATGTTTACTTGATTTTTCTAAGGCGTTTGATAAAGTGATGAATTCATATTTATGTCGTAAGCTAAAGTTTCTTTTTGGGTTTTGTGATAGTGCTGTCAATCTTATGTCTAGTTATTTGTGTAATAGATTGCAAAGAGTCAAGGTGGGTCAAAACTTTTCAGAACACAAATTAGTTTTAAGTGGTGTTCCGCAAGGCTCGTACTTGGTCCACTCTTATTTTTATACCCCCACGCATACTGCGTAAGGGGTATATTAATTTTGTCACGAGTGTGTAACGCCCATAAGGAGGCGTGGTAGGTATAGAAAAGTATATATATTCTTGCTCAGCATCACCACCTGAGTTGATTTAAGCATGTCCGTCTGTCTGTCCGTCTGTCCGTCTGTCTGTTCGTCTGTCTGTCTGTGGACACGATAAAAAAAAACAAAAAAACAAACAAATTGTCCATTTCAGCCCTTGAAAGGACTTTGACCGAGCTTTTTATGATCAATTGTGTTGTGTGTGTTATTAAATGTTTGCACACAAGTAACCGAGAACTGGACCTACATGTTTTATGCCGACTCCGAACGGCTAAAGTTCATGTTCTCAAGAAGCTTTACATGGCATTATTTACTCTCTGAGATTTGCCATTGTCTGCAGAGAGGGGTGACCGATCAGAAAAATTTTTTATTGAAAAAACTTTTCGCCGCGACTGGGGATCGAACTCGGGCTCCGAGCGTGGTAAGCCACACACTTAACCTGCACGCCACGGTCACCACAATGGACACCATGGTCACCACTGTGGACACGATAACAGCCGTAATATTCAAGCTAACGTAATGAAATTCGATATTTAAGCTTCTTTTAAAAAAACTAAGATCAAGTTCGAGAATGGGCTAAATCGGATGAAAACCACGCCTACCTCCCATACAACCCCAATGATGAAAACTCCATAAAGAAACTAAAATTTACGCTACAAATTAAATTCGGTATTTGTAAAGTCTATGACAAAACTCAGGTGTGCTAGAAAAATGGGCGTCATCCACCAATAACACGCCCACCTCCCATACAATCCTATTATTGAAGCCTATTTATAGAGGCTTGTGTCGAAGCTATAAAAGTAAAATTAAATATTTATTATTTTTATATAAAAAGTAAGACGTGAGAGAAAATGGGCGTAATCCATCCACGAACACACCCACCTCCCAAACAACCCCAAAACTGAAAACTATATAAATAGGCTCCTGTCGAAGCTACAAAAGTAAAATTAGGTATTTATTATACCCTAAACCTGAAAGGTCAGGGTATATTAACTTTGTGCAAACGTTTGTAACGCATAGAACGAAGCGAGTCCGGTATAGAAAAGTATATATATTCTTGATCAGCGTCACCACGTGAGTCGAGCTATCCATGTCCGTCCGTCCGTCCGTCCGTCTGTGTGTTGTCCGTATACACAGGATAAGAAGAAGGAGTTGAGATAACTGGATGAAACTTGGTACACATGATCACATGGACCCAAGGATCTGCACTATTGAATATTTTTGGAATCCGCCCACGGACACGCCTACCTCCCATACAACGCAAAAATTTAAAACTGCATAACTCAGCTCATAATTAACCTACAACAATAAACTTTTGTACGTATGTGTTTTGTATCAACACAAAGATGTTTACGAAAAATGGGTGCTCAAGGACACGCCCACCTCCCATACAACCCAAAAATTGAAAACGCAATAACTAAGCCTCTGTTTAACCTACAGAGATAAAATTTGGCATGTATGTTTTTTATGACAAAACAGAGATGGGTTTGCAAAATGGACGTCATCCGCCCACGGACACGCCTACCTCCCATACAACCCAAAAAGTTTAAAACTCAATAAATAAGATTATGTTTGTCATAGAGAGATCAAATTTGGTATGTATGTATTTTATACCAAAACTAAGGTGTGTTCAAAAATTGGGAGTAGTCCGTCCATTTATACGCACACCTCCCATAGCGAAAGCACAATAAAGTCATTAACCTTGAGCTACAGGAATAAAACTTGGTAGGTATTTGTAAATTTTTCATCAACATTTAAATGCATATAAAATATAGGCTTTATCCACCCACGGACACACCCATTTTCAATAATATTTTTTTTTTTTTGAAGAGTAGGTTTAGGGTATTTCATAGTCGGCCTAGACCGACTTTAGACTTTTTTTACTTGTTTTATAATAAAACCAAGATGTGTTAGAAAAATGGGCGTCATCCATCGATGAACACGCCCACCTCCCATACAACTCATAATATTGGAAATCTATAATCAGGCTGATATTTAAGCTACAGACCTGAAATTGGGTATTTGTGTATGTATATTATATCAAAATTGAGGCGTGTTAGAAAAATTGGCATCAACCACTCAAGAACACGCCCACCTCCCATACAACCAATAATTGAAAACTTTATAAAAAGGCTTGTCTTTATTTTGTAGGAAAACAATTTGATATGAATGTATTTTAGACGTCATCAAAATAGTAAAATTCTTTGAAATCTTATATAAAAAGAGCTGCAATTTAAGATTTGTACCACTGCGAATCACCTGTGGGGGTATTTTAACTTCGGCCAAGTCGAAGATATACCTTACTAGTCAATTTTTATTAATGACATCTTTAGTGTCTGCAAGCATGCGTCTGTTCACGCATATGCTGATGATTTCCAGCTTTGTCTCTCAAGAAGAACTGGACTACTTGAAGATCTGTGTTGTAGATTAAATGAAGATCTTAGTAGTATTAATATGTGGGCTAGATGTAATGGTTTTCAACTTAATGCTTCCAAATCCTATGTCCTACCCATCTGTAAGAACAAAACATGTGTTGTCGATGTACCTGATCTGTTTATTGGCAAAAATAAGCTTGGTGTCCAAAATTAAAAATCTGGGTTTCTATATTTACTCTTCTCTGTCCTGTGTAGATCATGTAAAAAGTGTTCTCCAAAAAGTCTACTATGTCCTGCGTAATTTAAGAATGTCGTCAAGTGTTACTCCTGTTGATATAAAACGAAGGCTAGTAATCCAACTCATTTTACCTTAAATAACATATTCTGATATTGTTTATAGTAAATCGACTCATCCTCTCGATTGAAATTACAAATTTCTTTTAATTATGCAACTCGTTATGTTTTTGAGCTGCGAAAATTTGACCACCTTTCAAGATTTAGATTTATCTGAATGCACGAAACTGCTTATTTTTGCATAACATCATACATGATAAAACACCCTCATACCTGTATGACAAGCTCCAGTTTAGTGTATCGAGAAGAAGCTATGTTCTCATTGTCCTTAGGCATAACTCATTGAATTTGTCTTATCTATTTTTTATCAACGCCATTAGACTGTGGAATGCACTACAACGTAGTTAGGGAAATTAGTAGGAGAGGTATTTTTAGGCAATCTATCCTATCTTTATTTTCTTCCTCTTAGTAGATATCTACTGCTGTCCTTTTGTTTTCTTCTTACCTACTTATTATAATAACGTATTTTTAATCCTAGAACTGTATCACGGGGTGAAAAAACACCACAGACTGGTTTAAATCTCGCGCCAGACACAAACGTCTTACATTTACGGCCCAGGACCGTAACCATAATTCTGTTTCAACGTCTGAGAGTAGAAGGAGCACGCTCGCGGCATCCGTACCACGTGCTTGCTCAAGCAGTGAACATTAGAAGTGCGTCTGGGGTGTTTTTCGTCATCTTTAAGTTTTTTATTTTCGCGTTTTTTTAATCTTTTTGCACAAGTAGTGAGTGTATAGTGGCCCCACTTCATGTATATTTTTATATATATACTCCCTTCCACTTGATTAGCCGCACTTGTTTTAATAACAAAAAATGCCCTGCTCCAATATTGGTTAAAAAATAACAACAACAATTATTGGGAATAAATGTTCATTGAGTATATTTACCAACAACAACCAAAAATTTGCACTCTCTTTAAAAAAACGGTACCTGCTAACATGTTTTTATGCAGATATCAAAAATATTACAATTCTAACTCGTTCATTAGTTTAGACGCAGTACTGAATGATACAATTTTTTTAATCTTTATAATTTCAAATAAAGTTGTCTTTTTCCAATTTGAACGAAATTCTTATTCATTGTAACGATCTGTGTGGCAAAAATCGTTTTTAAAATTCTTGCTATTTGCGCAGTTTGATTTCTCAAAATAAATATAATTTTTGGAAAATTGGCCCAAACTACTATAATATCCCTTAAACATAGTACATCCCCTTTAGAACCCCGTTGGAATTACTCGATTTACTTAAAAACTCACTGAGATATCGTAACTTTAACGAAAAATAAACTTTTTGCTAGTTTTTCACGGTTTTTGCCCTTCTTGGTCAATATTCCCGGACCCTCCATACTTTTAGCGAAAACAATTTAGTTTACGTTATTTTAGGTCAAAAGACGAAAAAAATGAGCCCGCATGTAACCATCAAAGTCTGTGCTGGTTATACTGTGCCCGAGATACGGGCCCTTGAAGATTGGGGTGTTTTTTTCACCCCGCGATACAGGAATAGGTAAAAAAAATAGCGATACAGTTCTAGGGTTAATTATGATTGATTAAGCTTAAAATATACATAAATATTATTATTCATAAATATTTTTAAAATTTATTTTACTTTTTTTATGGTTATCTTACTTGTTATTATTGTAATCTAGTAATCTAATAATCTAATATAATAAAATAAGTCTATTGTTGTTATTATTTGATGTCGTACCTTAAAAGAACATTGTTCTTATTGTACTTGCTTGCTAAAATAAATTGAATTAAATTGAATTGAATTGACAAAATATATTTGCCTAAAATGTGTTTTAAATTCTTTTTAAATTATGGTTTCGAAGTTCAAAAATTCATTTTGTGATATTATTTTTTTTTGTTTAATTACGTGCAAGAACAATAGATTTCATCTAAAACAGCTTTTTCGCACGTTCTCAGCATTAACTGTGTTTTTTACCAAGCTAGTTTTAAAAAAACGATAGCTATCATATGTAGTAGTATCAGCTTATAGCTATTACCCTGTTTCTTCCTTTAATAAACGTTCGTCATGTTCACCCTGTTTCATACTTTACTTCGTTAGCTTTGTTTATGCACATTTCAACACAAACTTCACTTCGTCTCTTTCTCTCCTATATTCTTTAAGTTATTCTAGTTTGTAAGCTATTATCACTGAGCATATAATAGATAGAGGAGTCAAATCGCATATAAAAGTGTTTGTATCGAAATTGTACGGAGCATGATATAACGAAAGGAGGTAGCCGTGACAGTTCTTTTCACTGCCTTACGCGACTAGCATCTGTCAAAAACAGCTGATCAATTTTTGCAACGAAGAGAGAGAATGAACAAATAAAATATAAGGCTGTGTGCCAATCGGAAACTTATCACTCGTGGTAGGAAAGAAAATTCTGAGTTGAAAAAATTTCTGTCTTTTGAAATTGAGTTAAGACGCATTTAACTGCTGCGGTTTCTAATACTTTTATTATTCAAAATTATATATGAGCCTTAATAAATAGTGTTGTTTTGCGTAAAATAACATTAAAACAGTAGTTGTGTAAACATGTTTAAAATTTTAACTAAAAATAAATAATAATATTTCGAAAGTTAAGCTCACTAATTGTTTGTGACCTTTTGGCAAAAATAGGCTTACTGCATTTTCCAAGTCATCAATATAATATCTATCTTGTGTTAATTTGTTGAATATGCATAACCAATGATTGCTGCTCAGTACATAGTTAAAATTAGTGTTTTGTACTGAAATGTATTGAAATTTAAAACAAAATCTACAAATGTAAAATTTGGCTCGATAAATTTGTTTGTCCAAAATTTAGTACTGAATATGATCCATTCATTCATTTTATCAAGAAAAAATTTCTTCATACCTTGCAGGACAAAATAATGTTTCAAACCCTAGTTCCCGTGTTATTTAAATGGCAAAACTAAAACTTCCGTGGGAGACCTCTTAAAATTAAAATTAAGAGCTCTGCCTCTAACAGAATTTTTGTTTAGACATATTCTTTGATATTTTCGGGGGAGAGCGAAAAAAAAAAATATCGTCATTTTTTGGCACACCTTAATGTACATATTCATATATTTCACCGGTTTTTTTGCAAAACTGTAAAATAACCGGTGAAAACTAAAATACTTTAGTGCGCGTCAACTTTCTTAAAGTTCAACTGAATAAGAATACGGAAATACCAACAGATCAAAAATATTTGACACCCTTAGAACTTTGCAAAAATAGCTTAGAGGTAGATTTGAAAATATACAGGACCTGAACCACATTTATAAAATATGGTGTCCAAGCCAATAAAAATATTCAATTCATATTGTTTTCGGTGATCAAGAAGTTTAAAAAAAGTAAAAACTTGATACACAATTGTTATTCAAATTTTTATTTTCAATAATATTATTTTTTTAATATCTTTTAAAATTTTCCTGTGATTATCTACCACTTGCAACAAATATTGTTTTTGATCCTCATTTTCTGTAATTGAATTGTTGAATTCGGTAATCAAAGCCACAGCTCTTTCTGCAGAGTCATTAAATACTTTAAGCTATGTGACTATTTTAAGGTACTATTACAGTGTGAAGCTATTAAAAACAACACCTTTTTTATTAATTTTTTTTACATAGTAGTAATAAATTATTCAATTCAAATTTATTTACATTATGTACAGTTAAAGTCGAAGATATAAAAAAAATGTTTTTGTTTGTTTTTGTATTTGTTGTTTCTTTTCTAGAGGTCGTTGAAGTTGGCGTCTTTAAAAAAAGGTTGTCAGTTGGTTTCTCGTTTCCAGTATTTTCAAGGCGTCTGAAAGTAAAAAATCAAAGTGCATTCTTCAGTAAAAGGTTGTAGTTGAGCACTCTACCTACGCAAATAAAAAAAAAACAAGTAAAGAAAGTCTAAAGTCGGTCTAGGCCGACTATGAAATACCCTAAACCCACTTTTCAAAAATAAAAAATTTTTATTGTAAATGGGCGTTTTATTGTATTGTAGTGGGCGGATGAAGCCTATATTTTAATTGCATTTAAATGGTGATGAAAAATTTACACATACCAAGTTTTATTCCTGTAGCTCACAGTTAATGCCTTTATTGTGCTTTCGCTATGGGAGGTGGGCGTGTTCATGGACGGATTACTCGCAATTTTTGAACGCACCTTAGTTTTGGTATAAAATACACACATACCAAATTTAATTTCTCTATGACAAACATAACCTTATTTATTGAGTTTTAAACTTTTTGGGTTGTATGGGAGGTAGGCGTGTCCGTATGCGGATGACGTCCATTTTTCAAAACCATCTTTGTCTTGTCATAAAAAACATATGTGTCAAATTTTAGCTCTGTAGGTTAAACAGAGGCTTATTTATTGCGTTTTCAATTTTTGGGTTGTATGGGAGGTGGGCGTGTCCGTGAACGGATGACGTCCATTTTTCGAAGACATCTTTGTGTTTGTATAAAACAGATACATATCAAATTTTATTGTTGTAGGCTAAATATGAGCTGAGTTATGCAGTTTTCAATTTTCGCGTTGTATGGGAGGTAGGCGTGTGCGTGGGCGGATGATGTCCATTTTTCAAAACCATCTTTGTCTTATCATAAAAAACATATGTGTCAAATTTTAGCTCTGTAGGTTAAACAGAGGCTTATTTATTGCGTTTTCAATTTTTGGGTTGTATGGGAGGTGGGCGTGCCCGTGAACGGATGACGTCCATTTTTCGAAAACATCTTTGTGTTTTTATAAAACACATACATACCAAATTTTATTGTTGTAGGTTAATTATGAGCTGAGTTATGCAGTTTTCAATTTTTGCGTTGTATGGGAGGTAGGCGTGTCTGTGGGCGGATTCCAAAAATATTCAATAGTGCAGGTCCTTGGGTCCATGTGTCTATGTGTACCAAGTTTCATTTAATTATCTCAACTCCTTCTTCTTATCCTGTGTATACGGACAACACACAGACGGACAGACGGACGGACGGACGGACGGACGGACATGGATAGCTCGACTCACGTGGTGACGCTGATCAAGAATATATATACTTTTCTATACCGGACTCGCTTCGTTCTATGCGTTACAAACGTTTGCACAAAGTTAATATACCCTGACCTTTCAGGTTTAGGGTATAACAATAACAAAAAAATGGCATGCGTTGAAAAACAAATTTACAAAAAACCCCTGTTTTTGGCAGAATTTCTTAGCCATAAAAAACAAAATATAAAAGTTTCTCGGCTTTTTATAGGTAGAGTGCTTAACAGGGTCTATGAAGATCACAATGAATCAAGATTCATCGAAATCGATCAAGCAGAACTCGAGATATCTTAGAAACCAATTCGAAAAAACTTGTTTCGAGAAAAATGCGATTAGATTTTCTTCTATGAACGATAATATATGAAAAATGCGCGACATACGAATATAATGTATGTTATATCTTTTTTTTTATTTGATATTTTTTTCTAAAATTTCGTACACGCATTCTAAAGACCTTAAGGAACCATATTCTAAAGAAAACAAAAAAATTATTTTTCATTTTTTACACACTGTAATAGTACCTTAAGAGCACTTACATAAGCTGAGTAATTACACCACTCTGCAGGGTAATTTTGCAGAGAGTATTCAAATGTAGAGTATTCTGTTTGACGAATTCCTCTAACTTGGCACTCGAATAATTATTTATTGGTAAAGTCTTCCTCCAATTAGTATTGGTTCCTGGTCTGGTTATTGCCTCTGCCATTTTTTTTTGGGTGTTTGTAGTTAAAGTTTTTTTTTTTTTTTTTTTTAACATGCAATAACAATAGAGTTCAGCTACTACAGCTTTTTCGCACATTCTCAGCATTAATATATATGAAGCCACAATCCAGATCTCATTGAAATATTTCAATGTCATGAATTCCAGTGGCTCCAAACAAATTAATGTGTCCAAACAAATTAAAATTTACCCACCATAGAATGGATTGGGCTCAGGGACAACACTGGACATAACAACTAACCATGCTTACACAAACACAGATCTAATTACACAATAGCTTTCAATCTACTTTTGAGTTGACCTTTTGACAAACTAACATCAAAAAATGTACAGTTGTTAACAGAGGCACTCATGCGGTTCAAGGGAGCAGTAGCCATGTAATTTGTTCTACTAAATGGTAGATAAATTAAGTTGTTAGCATTTCTACTACTACTACGGTTAGAGTTGAAGTTTATAAGAGAAAGTAATTCCGGACAATCGAATACACCGGTTATGAGTTGGTGTAAATAGACGATATCCGCAGACTTCCTTCGTTCACTTAAAGATTGCATTTTTAAAAGTTTTAAACGATCCTTGTAAGGAGGAAGGTTCAAAAAATCAATCCCACCTAAGCCCCTAAGAGCAAACCGAACAAAACGTTTTTGGATTCGCTCTATACGTTCAACATGCACACTATAACTAGGGGACCAAACTTGACTTGCGTACTCCAAGTGAGGGCGCACTATTGCATAATACAATGTTGTAGTTGTAATCATGCTATTGAATTCTTTGGCCCAGCGTTTTATAAATCCAAGCATAGAAGATGCTTTTTTACAAATGTAATCAATATGATTGTTGAACGATAGCTTAGAATCCATGCATATACCAAGGTCTTTGACGGCCTCAACACGACTTAAAGCAGTATCTTTAATATTGTAGTCAAAAATTAAATTATTCCTTTTGCGCGAAAAGGTCATAGTTTGGCATTTAACAGGATTTAGAAACATATTATTTTTAAAGCACCAAACTTCAAAAGATTTCAGGTCAGCCTGGAGTAGGTTGGAGTCGTCTTTAGTATTTATTGTTCTGTATATTTTCATATCATCTGCATAAATTAACAGGTGAGAGTGTTTAATAATGTGGGTAACATCATTAATGGCTAAAATAAACAGAAGTGGACCTAAGTGACTGCCTTGAGGAACACCTGATTCCGCAACAAATTCAGGAGACAGAACTCCTCGGAATCGTATTTGATAAGATCGTTCTGTCAAATACGATTTAATCCAGCTGACAAAATATTGTGGAAATCCCAAAAACTTGAGTTTAAATAAAATTAAATTATGTGGTAATATATCAAACGCTTTACTAAAGTCAGTGTAAATGCAGTCGACCTGGTTACCTGATTCAATTGTATTAAGGCAGAAAGATGTAAAATCGAGAAGGTTGGACACAGTGGATCTGCCATTAACAAAACCATGCTGACGAGTTGTTATGACTTCTCCACAATGAACCTTTACACGATCGTACACAATTCGCTCAAAAAGTTTGGGAATCGACGAAAGCTTAGCGATGGGCCTATAATTGATAACGTCATTCCTGCAACCTTTTTTATATATAGGACTTATAAATGATTTTTTCCAAAAAACTGGAACTTTCTGAAATTGATTTGTTAAATAATAAAGAAAGTGGTTGACATAAAACGGAACCGCATTGAGTTAACAATGCGGCAGGAATTCCATCGGGTCCAGCGCCAAAATCTTCATCGAGTGTCCCAATATACTTTAAAATATCCTCAGAGGTGAAGGATATATACTCCAAAGAGACCCTGGGTGAAGAGTTCATATAGTCAAAATACCCTTCATCAGGATTAAAAGAATCTGAACAAAAAGATTCCTTGAAAAGATTGGCAAAAAGGCCACAAATTATAGATGGATCGTCCGTAAATCCATCAAGAGTTTTGAAGGATGAAGGAAATCCATCAGATTTTTTCTTAGTATTTATGAACCCCCAAAATCTCTTTGGATCAGACAATATTCTCAGCTTAATATTGTCTAAATATTCATTATACAATACAGCTGAGAGATTCTGAAATTCCAGAAACAAACGTTTGTAGGTTTCTAGGTCACTTGAGCCCAAACTACAGACGTATCCCTTCCAAGCCCTATTCCTGTTATTGCGAAGTGCTTTTAATTCTTTTGTGTACCAAGGGTACGCCGAGTTTTTCGCAAATTTGAGGCTATATGGTACGGACTGAGAAATTACAGCAAAGAGTTCCAAATAAAAAAAATTAATGGATTCATTAAGATTATGTCCATTTATATATTCTAAAATTACGTTAACTTTACTATTTAGTAATTGATTCAACTTCAAAAAGTCAGCTTTTTTAAAATTGAATTCATAAACCTTGTCCATTGAACTCGAATTCACTATATTCTCTCTATCCGATTTATACCAAATACTCAATGGTGGATGATATACATCAATCGTTGTAAGAGCATGGAAGGCCCTCTTAACAATGACATTGTTACTGTCCGTAGTTAAGACCAGGTCAAGAAGTCTTTCCAGACTATTATAAATACAACTCACTTGTTGTAAGTCAGAACATATACTATCAACGAATATATGCTCTCCGAGAGTCTCCGCATTAGATGCACAAAAAAATGTATCATCGTCAGAAGAATGCCATTTTAAGTTAGGCAGATTAAAATCGCCCAACAATAAAATGTCGTCATTAACGTCAAGAATATTAAGAATAAAGTTTGATCAAAGAATGCAAAACCAACCAGCCCTTCTCCAAGGTACCACAAATATTGCTCAAACTTTTTGAGCGCAACTTCTGCTATATGAGAAAAATTATTCACCAAACAAGGTTAACCAAAAGGAAGATAATTTGATTACCTTTCTAAGCAACGAAGAAACCCCAAGTCGTTTTAAGACCGCCTTTACGTTTTTGAATCCCGTACTCCAATGCCCGAGCACTCACAATCTCTTATTTTTAAGCACTTGCACGCAAAGCACGCCGTGTCGTGCAAAAATCACGACACGAACACACCTCTTTTTCTTAACATAATTCTTTACATAAAAAAACAGTATTTATTAAAGCTCATACATATATAATTTTGAACAAAAAAAGTATTAGAAAACGCAGCACTTAAATCCGTCTTAAGTAATAACGCATTAGGAAAAAGTATGATATAAAGGCAACTGTGTACTTTAATTGTCAAATATCTGGATAACTTTTCATGCTTGATTTGGAACAGCAAAAATGACAACTCAATTTCAACATACAGCAGTTTGTTCAACTCAGAATTTTCTTTCCTACCACGAGTGAAAAGTTTCCGATTGGCACACAGCCTAAGTAAACATTTCGATTTCACTTCTTATTGCTTCGTTGCATGAACAGCTGACTTTTTACAGTAGCCAGTCGACTCTCGTGAGAAAAAAGGCAGTTGTCAAGGCTACCTTCTTTCGTTATATCATGCTACGCAGTGGCTCCCACACTCTCATTTACACTCCCATCCTGCATGCGTTCAAACGGACGTAACTTCGTGTTTCCATTGCCGCAGCTACCACATTTTCGTCAACTTTCAAATGATCGTCAGTTCGTGTGTTATTGTGGCTACCAGTGCCAAGATGCATGCGCTTCGTTGTGGCTAGCATCGTTTATTTTTGTTTTGCCTATGCCCCTTTCCCTTGCCGCAGCTACCACGATGGCTACCATATATTTTGTTATTGTAGTATTGTTGTTGCATAAAACCGGTTATTGTTGTTGTTAAACGAAAATCAATGGCAAATGAATGAAGCTCAAGTTTTTAATTTTGCGATTTCAGCATTTTTGGGTTTTTGTGATTAGGAATTATTTTTATTTCTAATTTTAAGCAATATATATAAATTTTATTAAATTCAATTGAATTGAATGAAATTAAATTGAATTAAAATAAATTAAATTAAATTAAATTAAATTAAATTAAATTAAATTAATTAACTTAAATTAACTTAAATTAACTTAAATTAACTTAAATTAACTTAAATTAACTTAAATTAACTTAAATTAACTTAAATTAACTTAAATTAACTCAAATAAACTTAAATTAAATTTAATCAAATTTAATTAAATTTAATTCAATTAATTAAATTCAAATGAAATTATATAAAATGAAATTTAACTTAATTAAAATTAAATAAATTAAAATCAATTCAGTTCAATAAAATTATTTGAAATTAAAATAAATTAAACTAAATTAAATTAAATTAAATTAAATTAAATTAAATTAAATTAAATTAAATTAAATTAAATTAAATTAAATTAAATTAAATTAAATTAAATTAAATTAAATTAAATTAAATTAAATTAAATTAAATTAAATTAAATTAAATTAAATTAAATTAAATTAAATTAAATTAAATTAAATTAAATTAAATTAAATTAAATTAAATTAAATTAAATTAAATTAAATTAAATTAAATTAAATTAAATTAAATTAAATTAAATTAAATTAAATTAAATTAAATTAAATTAAATTAAATTAAATTAAATTAAATTAACTTAAATTAAATTAAATTAAATTAAATTAAATTAAATTAAATTAAATTAAATTCAATTAAATTAAATTAAATTAAATTAAATAAAATTAAATTAAATTAAATTAAATTAAATTAAATTAACTTAAATTAACTTAAATTAACTTAAATTAACTCAAATAAACTTAAATTAAATTTAATCAAATTTAATTAAATTTAATTAAATTAATTAAATTCAAATGAAATTATATTAAATGAAATTTAACTTAATTAAAATTAAATAAATTAAAATCAATTCAGTTCAATAAAATTATATGAAATTAAAATAAATTAAACTAAATTAAATTAAATTAAATTAAATTTAATTAAATTAAATTAAATTAAATTAAATTAAATTAAATTAAATTAAATTAAATTAAATTAAATTAAATTAAATTAAATTAAATTAAATTAAATTAAATTAAATTAAATTAATTAAATTAAATTAATTAAATTAAATTAAATTAAATTAAATTAAATTAAATTAAATTAAATGAAATTAAATTAAATTAAATTAAATTAAATTAAATTAAATTAAATTAAATTAAATTAAATTAAATTAAATTAAATTAAATTAATTAAATTAAATTAAATTAAATTAAATGCAATTAAATTAAATTAAATTAAATTAAATTAAATTAAATTAAATTAAATTAAATTAAATTAATTAAATTAAAATTAAATTAAATTAAATTAAATTAAATTAAATTAAATTAAATTAAATTAAATTAAATTAAATTAATTAAATTAAATTAAATTAAATTAAATTAAATTAAATTAAATTAAATTAAATTAAATTAAATTAAATTAATTAAATTAATTAAATTAAATTAAATTAAATTAAATTAAATTAAATTAAATTAAATTAAATTAAAATTAAATTAAATTAAATTAAATTAATTAAATTAAATTAAATTAAATTAAATTAAATTAAATTAATTAAATTAAATTAAATTAAATTAAATTAAATTAAATTAAATTAAATTAAATTAAATTAAATTAATTAAATTAAATTAAATTAAATTAAATTAAATTAAATTAAATTAAATTAATTAAATTAAATTAAATTAAATTAAATTAAATTAAATTAAATTAAATTAAATTAAATTAAATTAAATTAAATTAAATTAAATTAAATTAAATTAAATAAAATTAAATTAAATTAAATAAAATTAAATTAAATTAAATTAAATTAAATTAAATTAAATTAAATTAAATTAAATTAAATTAAATTAAATTAAATTAAATTAAATTAAATTAAATTAAATAAATTAAATTAAATTAAATTAAATTAAATTAAATTTAAATTAAATTAAATTAAATGAAATTAAATTAAATGAAATTAAATTAAATTAAATTAAATTAAATTAAATTAATTAAATTAAATTAAATTAAATTATATTAAATTAAATTAAATTAAATTAAATTAAATTAAATTAAATTAAATTAAATTAAATTAAATTAAATTACATTAAATTAAATTAAATTAAATTGAATTAAATTAAATTAAATTAAATAAAATTAAATTAAATTAAATTAAATTAAATTAAATTAAATTAAATTAAATTAAATCAAATTAAATTAAATTAATTTAAATTAAATTAAATAAAATTAAATTAAATTAAATTAAATTAAATGAAATTAAATTAATTTAAATTAAATTAAATTAAATTAAATTAAATTCAATTAAATTAAAATTAAATTAAATTAATTAAATTAAATTAAATTAAATTAAATTAAATAAAATTAATTAAATTAAATTAAATTAAATTAAATTAAATTAAATTAAATTAAATTAAATTATATTAAATTAATTCAATTAAATTCAATTAAATAAAATTAAATTAAATTAAATTAAATTAAATTAAATTAAATTAAATTAAATTAAATTAAATTAAATTAAATTAAATTAAATTAAATTAAATTAAATTAAATAAATCAAATAAAATTAAATTAAATTAAATTAAATTAAATTAAATTAAATTAAATTAAATCAAATTAAATCAAATTAAATCAAATTAAATCAATTAAATGAAATTAAATTAAATTAAATTAATTTAAATTAAATTAAATAAAATTAAATTAAATTAAATTCAATTAAATTAAATTAAATTAAATTAAATTAAATTAAATTAAATAAATTAAATTAAATTAAATTAAATTAAATTAAACTAAATTAAATTAAATTAAATTAAATTAAATTAAATTAAATTAAATTAAATTAAATTAAATTAAATTAAATTAAATAAAATTAAATTAAATTAAATGAAATGAAATGAAATGAAATGAAATGAAATGAAATTAAATTAAATTAAATTTATTTAAATTAAATTAAATTAAATTAAATTAAATTAAATTTAATTAAATTAAATTTAAATTAAATTAAATTAAATTAAATTAAATTAAATTAAATTAAATTAAATTAAATTAAATTAAATTAAATTAAATTAAATTAAATTAAATTAAATTAAATTAAATTAAATTAAATTAAATTAAATTAAATTAAATTAAATTAAATTAAATTAAATTAATTAAATTAAATTAAATTAAATTCAATTACAATTCAATTCAATTCAATTAAAATTAATTAAATTAAATTAAATTAAATTAAATTAAATTAATTAATTAAATTAAATTAATTAAATTAAATTAAATTAAATTTAAATTAAATTAAATTAATTAAATTAATAATTAAATTAAATTAAATTAAATAAATTAATTAAATTAAATTAATTAAATTAAATTAAATTAAATTAATATTAAATTTAAATTAAATTATTAAATTAAATTAAATTAAACTAAATTAAATTAAATTAAATTAAATTAAATTAAATTAAATTAAATCAAATTAAATCAAATTAAATCAAATTAAATTAAATTAAATAAATTAAATTTAATTAAACTAAATTAAATTAAATTAAATTAAATTAAATCAAATTAAATTAAATTAAATTAAATTAAATTAAATTAACTTAAATTAACTTAAATTAACTCAAATAAACTTAAATTAAATTTAATCAAATTTAATTAAATTTAATTAAATTAATTAAATTCAAATGAAATTATATTAAATGAAATTTAACTTAATAAAAATTAAATAAATTAAAATCAATTCAGTTCAATAAAGTGATATGAAATTAAAATAAATTATACTAAATTAAATTAAATTAAATTAAATTAAATTAAATTAAATTAAATTAAATTAAATTAAATTAAATTAAATTAAATTAAATTAATTAAATTAAATTAAATTAAATTAAATTAAATTAAATTAAATTAATTAAATTAAATTAAATTAAATTAAATTAAATAAATTAAATTAAATTAAATTAAATTAAATTAAATTAAATTAAATTAAATTAAATTAAATTAAATTAAATTAAATTAAATAAATTAAATTAAATAAATTAAATTAAATTAAATTAAATAAATTAAATTAAATTAAATTAAATTAAATTAAATTAAATTAAATTAAATTAAATTAAATTAAATAAATTAAATTAAATTAAATTAAATTAAATTAAATTAAATTAAATTAAATTAATTAAATTAAATTAAATAAAATCAAATAAAATTAAATTAAATTAAATTAAATTAAATTAAATTAAATTAAATTAAATTAAATTAAATTAAATTAAATTAAATTAAATTAAATTAATTAAATTAAATTAAATAAATTAAATTAAATTAAATTAAATTAAATTAAATTAAATTAAATTAAATAAATTAAATTAAATTAGATTAAATTAAATTAAATTAAATTAAATTAAATTCAATTAAATTAAATTAAATTAAATTAAATTAAATTAAATTAAATAAATTAACTTAAATTAACTTAAATTAACTTAAATTAACTCAAATAAACTTAAATTAAATTTAATCAAATTTAATTAAATTTAATTAAATTAATTAAATTCAAATGAAATTATATTAAATGAAATTTAACTTAATTAAAATTAAATAAATTAAAACAATTCAGTTCAATAAAATTATATGAAATTAAAATAAATTAAACTAAATTAAATTAAATTAAATTAAATTAAATTAAATTTAATTAAAATTAAATTAAATTAAATTAAATTAAATTAAATTAAATTAAATTAAATTAAATTAAATTAAATTAAATTAAATGAAATGAAATGAAATGAAATGAAATTAAATTAAATTAAATTAAATTAAATTAAATTAAATTAAATTAAATTAAACTAAATTAAATTAAATTAAATTAAATTAAATTAAATGAAATGAAATGAAATGAAATTAAATTAAATTAAATTAAATTAAATTAAATTAAATTAAATTAAATTAAACTAAATTAAATTAAATTAAATTAAATTAAATTAAATTAAATTAAATGAAATTAAATTAAATCAAATTAAATCAAATTAAATCAAATTAAATTAAATTTAATTAAATTAAATTAAATTTAATTTAATTAAATTAAATTAAATTAAATCAAATTAAATTAAATTAAATTAAATTAAATTAAATTAAATTAAATTAAATTAAATTAAATTAAATTAAATTAAATTAAATTAAATTAAATTAAATTAAATTAAATTAAATTAAATTAAATTAAATTAAATTAAATTAAATTAAATTAAATTAAATTAAATTAAATTAAATTAAATTAAATTAAATTAAATTAAATTAAATTAAATTAAATTAAATTAAATTAAATTAAATTAAATTAAATTAAATTAAATTAAATTAAATTAAATTAAATTAAATTAAATTAAATGAAATTAAATTAAATTAAATTAAATTAAATTAAATTAAATTAAATTAAATTAAATTAAATTAAATTAAATTAAATTAAATTAAATTAAATTAAATGCAATTAAATTAAATTAAATTAAATTAAATTAAATTAAATTAAATTAAATTAAATTAAATTAAATTAAATTAAATTAAATTAAATTAAATTAAATTAAATTAAATTAAATTAAATTAAATTAAATTAAATTAAATTAAATTAAATTAAATTAAATTAAATTAAATTAAATTGAATTAAATTAAATTAAATTAAATTAAATTAAATTAAATGCAATTAAATTAAATTAAATTAAATTAAATTAAATTAAATTAAATTAAATTAAATTAAATTAAATTAAATTAAATTAAATTAAATTAAATTAAATTAAATTAAATTAAATTAAATTAAATTAAATTAAATTAAATTAAATTAAATTAAATGCAATTAAATTAAATTAAATTAAATTAAATTAAATTAAATTAAATTAAATTAAATTAAATTAAATTAAATTAAATTAAATTAAATTAAATTAAATTAAATTAAATTAAATTAAATTAAATTAAATTAAATTAAATTAAATTAAATTAAATTAAATTAAATTAAATTAAATTAAATTAAATTAAATTAAATTAAATTAAATTAAATTAAATTAAATTAAATTAAATGCAATTAAATTAAATTAAATTAAATTAAATTAAATTAAATTAAATTAAATTAAATTAAATTAAATTAAATTAAATTAAATTAAATTAAATTAAATTAAATTAAATTAAATTAAATTAAATTAAATTAAATTAAATTAAATTAAATTAAATTAAATTAAATTAAATTAAATTAAATTAAATTAAATTAAATTAAATTAAATTAAATTAAATTAAATTAAATTAAATTAAATTAAATTAAATTAAATTAAATTAAATTAAATTAAATTCAATTAAATTAAATTAAATTAAATTAAATTAAATTAAATTAAATTAAATTAAATTAAATTAAATTAAATTAAATCAAATTAAATCAAATTTAATCAAATTAAATTAAATAAATTTAAATTAAATTAAATTAAATTAAATTAAATTAAATTAAATTAAATTAAATTAAATTAAATTAAATTAAATTAAATTAAATTCAATTAAATTCAATTAAATTCAATTAAATTCAATTAAATTCAATTAAATTCAATTAAATTCAATTAAATTCAATTAAATTAAATTCAATTAAATTCAATTAAATTCAATTAAATTCAATTAAATTCAATTAAATTCAATTAAATTCAATTAAATTCAATTAAATTCAATTAAATTCAATTAAATTCAATTAAATTCAATTAAATTAAATTAAATTAAATTAAATTAAATTAAATTAAATTAAATTAAATTAAATTAAATTAAATTAAATTAAATTAAATTAAATTAAATTAAATTAAATTAAATTAAATTAAATTAAATTAAATTAAATTAAATTAAATTAAATTAAATTAAATTAAATTAAATTAAATTAAATTAAATTAAATAAAATTAAATTAAATTAAATTAAATTAAATTAAATTAAATTAAATTAAATCAAATTAAATGAAATTAAATTAAATTAAATTAATTTAAATTAAATTAAATAAAATTAAATTAAATTAAATTCAATTAAATTAAATTAAATTAAATTAAATTAAATTAAATTAAATTAAATTAAATTAAATTAAATTAAATTAAATTAAATTAAATTAAATTAAATTAAATTAAATTAAATTAAATCAAATTAAATGACATGAAATGAAATGAAATGAAATGAAATGAAATTAAATTAAATTAAATTAAATTTATTTAAATTAAATAAAATTAAATTAAATTAAATTAAATTAAATTTAATTAAATTAAATTAAATTAAATTAAATTAAATTAAATTAAATTAAATTAAATTAAATTAAATTAAATTAAATTAAATTAAATTAAATTAAATTAAATTAAATTCAATTCAATTCAATTCAATTCAATTCAATTCAATTCAATTCAATTCAATTCAATTCAATTCAATTCAATTAAATTAAATTAAATTAAATTAAATTAAATTAAATTAAATTAAATTAAATTAAATTAAATTAAATTAAATTAAATTAAATTAAATTAAATTAAATTAAATGAAATGAAATGAAATGAAATGAAATTAAATTAAATTAAATTAAATTAAATTAAATTAAATTAAATTAAATTAAATTAAACTAAATTAAATTAAATTAAATTAAATTAAATTAAATTAAATTAAATTAAATGAAATTAAATTAAATCAAATTAAATCAAATTAAATCAAATTAAATTAAATTAAATTAAATTAAATTAAATTAAATTTAATTAAATTAAATTAAATTAAATTAAATCAAATTAAATTAAATTAAATTAAATTAAATTAAATTAAATTAACTTAAATTAACTTAAATTAACTTAAATTAACTTAAATTAACTTAAATAAACTTAAATTAAATTTAATCAAATTTAATTAAATTTAATTAAATTAATTAAATCCAAATGAAATTATATTAAATGAAATTTAACTTAATTAAAATTAAATAAATTAAAATCAATTCAGTTCAATAAAGTGATATGAAATTAAAATAAATTATACTAAATTAAATTAAATTAAATTAAATTAAATTAAATTAAATGAAATTAAATTAAATTAAATTAAATTAAATTAAATTAAATTAAATTAAATTAAATTAAATTAAATTAAATTAAAATAAATTAAATTAAATTAAATTAAATTAAATTAAATTAAATTAAATTAAATTAAATTAAATTAAATTAAATTAAATTAAATTAAATTAAATTAAATTAAATTAAATTAAATTAAATTAAATTAAATTAAATTAAATTAAATTAAATTAAATTAAATTAACTTAAATTAACTTAAATTAACTCAAATAAACTTAAATTAAATTTAATCAAATTTAATTAAATTTAATTAAATTAATTAAATTCAAATGAAATTATATTAAATGAAATTTAACTTAATTAAAATTAAATAAATTAAAATCAATTCAGTTCAATAAAATTATATGAAATTAAAATAAATTAAACTAAATTAAATTAAATTAAATTAAATTTAATTAAATTAAATTAAATTAAATTAAATTAAATTAAATTAAATTAAATTAAATTAAATTAAATTAAATTAAATTAAATTAAATTAAATTAAATTAAATTAAATTAAATTAAATTAAATTAAATTAAATTAAATTAAATTAAATTAAATTAAATTAAATTAAATTAAATTAAATTAAATTAAATTAAATTAAATTAAATTAAATTAAATTAAATTAAATTAAATTAAATTAAATTAAATTAAATTAAATTAAATTAAATTAAATTAAATTAAATTAAATTAAATTAAATTAAATTAAATCAAATTAAATGAAATGAAATGAAATGAAATGAAATTAAATTAAATTAAATTAAATTAAATTAAATTAAATTTATTTAAATTAAATAAAATTAAATTAAATTAAATTAAATTAAATTTAATTAAATTAAATTAAATTAAATTAAATTAAATTAAATTAAATTAAATTAAATTAAATTAAATTAAATTAAATTAAATTAAATTAAATTCAATTCAATTCAATTCAACTCAATTCAATTCAATTCAATTCAATTCAATTCAATTCAATTCAATTCAATTCAATTCAATTCAATTCAATTCAATTCAATTAAATTAAATAAAATTAAATTAAATTAAATTAAATTAAATTAAATTAAATTAAATTAAATTAAATTAAATTAAATTAAATTAAATTAAATTAAATTAAATTAAATTAAATTAAATTAAATTAAATTAAATTAAATCAAATTAAATGACATGAAATGAAATGAAATGAAATGAAATTAAATTAAATTAAATTAAATTTATTTAAATTAAATTAAATTAAATTAAATTAAATTAAATTAAATTAAATTAAATTAAATTAAATTAAATAAAATTAAATTAAATTAAATTCAATTAAATTAAATTAAATTAAATTAAATTAAATTAAATTAAATTAAATTAAATTAAATTAAATTAAATTAAATAAAATTAAATTAAATTAAATTAAATTAAATTAAATTAAATTAAATTAAATTAAATCAAATTAAATGACATGAAATGAAATGAAATGAAATGAAATGAAATTAAATTAAATTAAATTAAATTTATTTAAATTAAATAAAATTAAATTAAATGAAATTAAATTAAATTTAATTAAATTAAATTAAATTAAATTAAATTAAATTAAATTAAATTAAATTAAATTAAATTAAATTAAATTAAATTAAATTAAATTAAATTAAATTCAATTCAATTCAATTCAATTCAATTCAATTCAATTCAATTCAATTCAATTTAATTCAATTCAATTCAATTCAATTCAATTCAATTCAATTCAATTAAATTAAATTAAATTAAATTAAATTAAATTAAATTAAATTAAATTAAATTAAATTAAATTAAATTAAATTAAATTAAATTAAATTAAATTAAATTAAATTAAATTAAATTAAATTAAATTAAATTAAATTAAATGAAATGAAATGAAATGAAATGAAATTAAATTAAATTAAATTAAATTAAATTAAATTAAATTAAATTAAATTAAATTAAACTAAATTAAATTAAATTAAATTAAATTAAATTAAATTAAATGAAATTAAATTAAATTAAATCAAATTAAATCAAATTAAATCAAATTAAATTAAATTAAATTAAATTAAATTTAATTAAATTAAATTAAATTAAATTAAATCAAATTAAATTAAATTAAATTAAATTAAATTAAATTAAATTAAATTAACTTAAATTAACTTAAATTAACTTAAATTAACTTAAATAAACTTAAATTAAATTTAATCAAATTTAATTAAATTTAATTAAATTAATTAAATCCAAATGAAATTATATTAAATGAAATTTAACTTAATTAAAATTAAATAAATTAAAATCAATTCAGTTCAATAAAGTGATATGAAATTAAAATAAATTATACTAAATTAAATTAAATTAAATTAAATTAAATTAAATGAAATTAAATTAAATTAAATTAAATTAAATTAAATTAAATTAAATTAAATTAAATTAAATTAAATTAAATTAAATTAAATTAAATTAAATTAAATTAAATTAAATTAAATTAAATTAAATTAAATTAAATTAAATTAAATTAAATTAAATTAAATTAAATTAAATTAATTAAATTAAATTAAATTAAATTAAATTAAATTAAATTAAATTAAATTAAATGCAATTAAATTAAATTAAATTAAATTAAATTAAATTAAATTAAATTAAATTAAATTAAATTAAATTAAATTAAATTAAATTAAATTAAATTAAATTAAATTAAATTAAATTAAATTAAATTAAATTAAATTAAATTAAATTAAATTAAATTAAATTAAATTAAATTAAATTAAATTAAATTAAATTAAATTAAATTAAATTAAATTAAATTAAATTAAATTAAATTAAATTAAATTAAATTAAATTAAATTAAATTAAATTAAATTAAATTAAATTAAATTAAATTAAATTAAATTAAATTAAATTAAATTAAATTAAATTAAATCAAATTAAATGAAATGAAATGAAATGAAATGAAATGAAATGAAATGAAATGAAATGAAATGAAATGAAATTAAATTAATATAAATTAAATTAAATTAAATTAAATTAAATTTATTTAAATTAAATAAAATTAAATTAAATTAAATTAAATTAAATTTAATTAAATTAAATTAAATTAAATTAAATTAAATTAATTAAATTAAATTAAATTAAATTAAATTAAATTAAATTAAATTAAATTAAATTCAATTCAATTCAATTCAATTCAACTCAATTCAATTCAATTCAATTCAATTCAATTCAATTCAATTCAATTCAATTCAATTCAATTCAATTCAATTAAATTAAATAAAATTAAATTAAATTAAATTAAATTAAATTAAATTAAATTAAATTAAATTAAATTAAATTAAATTAAATTAAATTAAATTAAATTAAATTAAATTAAATTAAATTAAATCAAATTAAATGACATGAAATGAAATGAAATGAAATGAAATTAAATTAAATTAAATTAAATTTATTTAAATTAAATTAAATTAAATTAAATTAAATTAAATTAAATTAAATTAAATTAAATTAAATTAAATTAAATTAAATTAAATTAAATTAAATAAAATTAAATTAAATTAAATTCAATTAAATTAAATTAAATTAAATTAAATTAAATTAAATTAAATTAAATTAAATTAAATTAAATTAAATAAAATTAAATTAAATTAAATTAAATTAAATTAAATTAAATTAAATTAAATCAAATTAAATGACATGAAATGAAATGAAATGAAATGAAATTAAATTAAATTAAATTAAATTAAATTTATTTAAATTAAATAAAATTAAATTAAATGAAATTAAATTAAAATTAATTAAATTAAATTAAATTAAATTAAATTAAATTAAATTAAATTAAATTAAATTAAATTAAATTAAATTAAATTAAATAAAATTAAATTAAATTAAATTCAATTCAATTCAATTCAATTCAATTCAATTCAATTCAATTCAATTCAATTCAATTCAATTCAATTCAATTCAATTCAATTCAATTCAATTCAATTAAATTAAATTAAATTAAATTAAATTAAATTAAATTAAATTAAATTAAATTAAATTAAATTAAATTAAATTAAATTAAATTAAATTAAATTAAATTAAATTAAATTAAATTAAATTAAATTAAATTAAATTAAATTAAATTAAATTAAATTAAATTAAATTAAATTAAATTAAATTAAATTAAATTAAATTAAATTAAATTAAATTAAATTAAATGAAATTAAATTAAATTAAATTAAATTAAATTAAATTAAATTAAATTAAATTAAATTAAATTAAATTAAATTAAATTAAATTAAATTAAATTAAATTAAATTAAATTAAATTAAATTAAATTAAATTAAATTAAATTAAATTAAATTAAATTAAATTTAATTAAATTAAATTAAATTAAATTAAATTAAATTAAATTAAATTAAATTAAATGAAATTAAATTAAATCAAATTAAATCAAATTAAATTAAATTAAATTAAATTTAATTAAATTAAATTAAATTAAATTAAATCAAATTAAATTAAATTAAATTAAATTAAATTAAATTAAATTAAATTAACTTAAATTAACTTAAATTAACTTAAATTAACTTAAATAAACTTAAATTAAATTTAATCAAATTTAATTAAATTTAATTAAATTAATTAAATCCAAATGAAATTATATTAAATGAAATTTAACTTAATTAAAATTAAATAAATTAAAATCAATTCAGTTCAATAAAGTGATATGAAATTAAAATAAATTATACTAAATTAAATTAAATTAAATTAAATTAAATTAAATTAAATGAAATTAAATTAAATTAAATTAAATTAAATTAAATTAAATTAAATTAAATTAAATTAAATTAAATTAAATTAAATTAAATTAAATTAAATTAAATTAAATTAAATTAAATTAAATTAAATTAAATTAAATTAAATTAAATTAAATTAAATTAAATTAAATTAAATTAAATTAAATTAAATTAAATTAAATTAAATTAAATTAAATTAAATTAAATTAAATTAAATGCAATTAAATTAAATTAAATTAAATTAAATTAAATTAAATTAAATTAAATTAAATTAAATTAAATTAAATTAAATTAAATTAAATTAAATTAAATTAAATTAAATTAAATTAAATTAAATTAAATTAAATTAAATTAAATTAAATTAAATTAAATTAAATTAAATTAAATTAAATTAAATTAAATTAAATTAAATTAAATTAAATTAAATTAAATTAAATTAAATTAAATTAAATTAAATTAAATTAAATTAAATTAAATTAAATAAAATTAAATTAAATTAAATTAAATTAAATTAAATTAAATTAAATTAAATTAAATTAAATTAAATTAAATTAAATTAAATTAAATTAAATTAAATTAAATTAAATTAAATTAAATTAAATTAAATTAAATTAAATTAAATTAAATTAAATTAAATTAAATTAAATTAAATTAAATTAAATTAAATTAAATTAAATTAAATCAAATTAAATGAAATGAAATGAAATGAAATGAAATGAAATGAAATGAAATGAAATGAAATTAAATTAAATTAAATTAAATTAAATTAAATTAAATTAAATTAAATTAAATTAAATTAAATTTATTTAAATTAAATAAAATTAAATTAAATTAAATTAAATTAAATTTAATTAAATTAAATTAAATTAAATTAAATTAAATTAAATTAAATTAAATTAAATTAAATTAAATTAAATTAAATTAAATTAAATTCAATTCAATTCAATTCAACTCAATTCAATTCAATTCAATTCAATTCAATTCAATTCAATTCAATTCAATTCAATTCAATTCAATTCAATTAAATTAAATAAAATTAAATTAAATTAAATTAAATTAAATTAAATTAAATTAAATTAAATTAAATTAAATTAAATTAAATTAAATTAAATTAAATTAAATTAAATTAAATTAAATCAAATTAAATGACATGAAATGAAATGAAATGAAATGAAATTAAATTAAATTAAATTAAATTTATTTAAATTAAATTAAATTAAATTAAATTAAATTAAATTAAATTAAATTAAATTAAATTAAATTAAATTAAATTAAATTAAATTAAATTAAATTAAATTAAATTAAATTAAATTAAATTAAATTAAATTAAATTAAATTAAATTAAATTAAATTAAATTAAATTAAATTAAATTAAATTAAATTAAATTAAATTAAATCAAATTAAATGAAATGAAATGAAATGAAATGAAATGAAATGAAATGAAATTAAATTAAATTAAATTAAATTAAATTAAATTAAATTAAATTAAATTAAATTAAATTAAATTAAATTAAATTAAATTAAATTAAATTAAATTAAATTAAATTAAATTAAATTAAATTAAATTAAATTAAATTAAATTAAATTAAATTAAATTAAATTAAATTAAATTAAATCAAATTAAATGAAATGAAATGAAATGAAATTAAATTAAATTAAATTAAATTAAATTAAATTAAATTAAATTAAATTAAATTAAATTAAATTTATTTAAATTAAATAAAATTAAATTAAATTAAATTAAATTAAATTTAATTAAATTAAATTAAATTAAATTAAATTAAATTAAATTAAATTAAATTAAATTAAATTAAATTATATTCAATTCAATTCAATTCAACTCAATTCAATTCAATTCAATTCAATTCAATTCAATTCAATTCAATTCAATTCAATTCAATTCAATTCAATTCAATTCAATTCAATTAAATTAAATAAAATTAAATTAAATTAAATTAAATTAAATTAAATTAAATTAAATTAAATTAAATTAAATTAAATTAAATTAAATTAAATTAAATTAAATTAAATTAAATTAAATTAAATTAAATTAAATTAAATTAAATTAAATTAAATTAAATCAAATTAAATGACATGAAATGAAATGAAATGAAATGAAATTAAATTAAATTAAATTAAATTTATTTAAATTAAATTAAATTAAATTAAATTAAATTAAATTAAATTAAATTAAATTAAATTAAATTAAATTAAATTAAATTAAATTAAATTAAATTAAATAAAATTAAATTAAATTAAATTCAATTAAATTAAATTAAATTAAATTAAATTAAATTAAATTAAATTAAATTAAATTAAATTAAATTAAATTAAATTAAATAAAATTAAATTAAATTAAATTAAATTAAATTAAATTAAATTAAATTAAATTAAATTAAATTAAATCAAATTAAATGACATGAAATGAAATGAAATGAAATGAAATTAAATTAAATTAAATTAAATTAAATTTATTTAAATTAAATAAAATTAAATTAAATGAAATTAAATTAAATTTAATTAAATTAAATTAAATTAAATTTAATTAAATTAAATTAAATTAAATGAAATTAAATTAAATTAAATTAAATTAAATTAAATTCAATTCAATTCAATTCAATTCAATTCAATTCAATTCAATTCAATTCAATTCAATTCAATTCAATTCAATTCAATTCAATTCAATTCAATTCAATTCAATTAAATTAAATTAAATTAAATTAAATTAAATTAAATTAAATTAAATTAAATTAAATTAAATTAAATTAAATTAAATTAAATTAAATTAAATTAAATTAAATTAAATTAAATTAAATTAAATTAAATGAAATGAAATGAAATGAAATGAAATTAAATTAAATTAAATTAAATTAAATTAAATTAAACTAAATTAAATTAAATTAAATTAAATTAAATTAAATTAAATGAAATAAAATTAAATCAAATTAAATCAAATTAAATTAAATTAAATTAAATTAAATTTAATTAAATTAAATTAAATTAAATTAAATCAAATTAAATTAAATTAAATTAAATTAAATTAAATTAAATTAAATTAACTTAAATTAACTTAAATTAACTTAAATTAACTTAAATTAACTTAAATAAACTTAAATTAAATTTAATCAAATTTAATTAAATTTAATTAAATTAATTAAATCCAAATGAAATTATATTAAATGAAATTTAACTTAATTAAAATTAAATAAATTAAAATCAATTCAGTTCAATAAAGTGATATGAAATTAAAATAAATTATACTAAATTAAATTAAATTAAATTAAATTAAATTAAATTAAATTAAATTAAATTAAATTAAATGAAATTAAATTAAATTAAATTAAATTAAATTAAATTAAATTAAATTAAATTAAATTAAATTAAATTAAATTAAATTAAATTAAATTAAATTAAATTAAATTAAATTAAATTAAATTAAATGCAATTAAATTAAATTAAATTAAATTAAATTAAATTAAATTAAATTAAATTAAATTAAATTAAATTAAATTAAATTAAATTAAATTAAATTAAATTAAATTAAATTAAATTAAATTAAATTAAATTAAATTAAATTAAATTAAATTAAATTAAATTAAATTAAATTAAATTAAATTAAATTAAATTAAATTAAATTAAATTAAATTAAATTAAATTAAATTAAATTAAATTCAATTCAATTCAATTCAACTCAATTCAATTCAATTCAATTCAATTCAATTCAATTCAATTCAATTCAATTCAATTCAATTCAATTCAATTCAATTCAATTAAATTAAATAAAATTAAATTAAATTAAATTAAATTAAATTAAATTAAATTAAATTAAATTAAATTAAATTAAATTAAATTAAATTAAATTAAATTAAATTAAATTAAATTAAATTAAATTAAATTAAATTAAATTAAATCAAATTAAATGACATGAAATGAAATGAAATGAAATGAAATTAAATTAAATTAAATTAAATTTATTTAAATTAAATTAAATTAAATTAAATTAAATTAAATTAAATTAAATTAAATTAAATTAAATTAAATTAAATTAAATTAAATAAAATTAAATTAAATTAAATTCAATTAAATTAAATTAAATTAAATTAAATTAAATTAAATTAAATTAAATTAAATTAAATTAAATAAAATTAAATTAAATTAAATTAAATTAAATTAAATTAAATTAAATTAAATTAAATTAAATTAAATCAAATTAAATGACATGAAATGAAATGAAATGAAATGAAATGAAATTAAATTAAATTAAATTAAATTAAATTTATTTAAATTAAATAAAATTAAATTAAATGAAATTAAATTAAAATTAATTAAATTAAATTAAATTAAATTAAATTAAATTAAATTAAATTAAATTAAATTAAATTAAATTAAATTAAATTAAATTAAATTAAATTAAATTAAATTCAATTCAATTCAATTCAATTCAATTCAATTCAATTCAATTCAATTCAATTCAATTCAATTCAATTCAATTCAATTCAATTCAATTAAATTAAATTAAATTAAATTAAATTAAATTAAATTAAATTAAATTAAATTAAATTAAATTAAATTAAATTAAATTAAATTAAATTAAATTAAATTAAATTAAATTAAATTAAATTAAATTAAATTAAATTAAATTAAATTAAATTAAATTAAATTAAATTAAATTAAATTAAATTAAATGAAATTAAATTAAATTAAATTAAATTAAATTAAATTAAATTAAATTAAATTAAATTAAATTAAATTAAATTAAATTAAATTAAATTAAATTAAATTAAATTAAATTAAATTAAATTAAATTAAATTAAATTAAATTAAATTAAATTTAATTAAATTAAATTAAATTAAATTAAATTAAATTAAATTAAATTAAATTAAATTAAATTAAATTAAATGAAATTAAATTAAATCAAATTAAATCAAATTAAATCAAATTAAATTAAATTTAATTAAATTAAATTAAATTAAATCAAATTAAATTAAATTAAATTAAATTAAATTAAATTAAATTAACTTAAATTAACTTAAATTAACTTAAATTAACTTAAATAAACTTAAATTAAATTTAATCAAATTTAATTAAATTTAATTAAATTAATTAAATCCAAATGAAATTATATTAAATGAAATTTAACTTAATTAAAATTAAATAAATTAAAATCAATTCAGTTCAATAAAGTGATATGAAATTAAAATAAATTATACTAAATTAAATTAAATTAAATTAAATTAAATTAAATTAAATGAAATTAAATTAAATTAAATTAAATTAAATTAAATTAAATTAAATTAAATTAAATTAAATTAAATTAAATTAAATTAAATTAAATTAAATTAAATTAAATTAAATTAAATTAAATTAAATTAAATTAAATTAAATTAAATTAAATTAAATTAAATTAAATTAAATTAAATTAAATTAAATTAAATTAAATTAAATGCAATTAAATTAAATTAAATTAAATTAAATTAAATTAAATTAAATTAAATTAAATTAAATTAAATTAAATTAAATTAAATTAAATTAAATTAAATTAAATTAAATTAAATTAAATTAAATTAAATTAAATTAAATTAAATTAAATTAAATTAAATTAAATTAAATTAAATTAAATTAAATTAAATTAAATTAAATTAAATTAAATTAAATTAAATTAAATTAAATTAAATTAAATTAAATTAAATTAAATTAAATTAAATTAAATTAAATTAAATTAAATTAAATTAAATTAAATTAAATTAAATTAAATTAAATTAAATTAAATTAAATTAAATTAAATTAAATTAAATTAAATTAAATTAAATTAAATTAAATTAAATTAAATTAAATTAAATTAAATTAAATTAAATTAAATTAAATTAAATTAAATCAAATTAAATGAAATGAAATGAAATGAAATGAAATGAAATGAAATGAAATGAAATGAAATTAAATTAAATTAAATTAAATTAAATTAAATTAAATTAAATTAAATTAAATTTATTTAAATTAAATAAAATTAAATTAAATTAAATTAAATTAAATTTAATTAAATTAAATTAAATTAAATTAAATTAAATTAAATTAAATTAAATTAAATTAAATTAAATTAAATTAAATTAAATTAAATTCAATTCAATTCAATTCAACTCAATTCAATTCAATTCAATTCAATTCAATTCAATTCAATTCAATTCAATTCAATTCAATTCAATTCAATTAAATTAAATAAAATTAAATTAAATTAAATTAAATTAAATTAAATTAAATTAAATTAAATTAAATTAAATTAAATTAAATTAAATTAAATTAAATTAAATTAAATTAAATTAAATTAAATTAAATTAAATTAAATTAAATCAAATTAAATGACATGAAATGAAATGAAATGAAATGAAATTAAATTAAATTAAATTAAATTTATTTAAATTAAATTAAATTAAATTAAATTAAATTAAATTAAATTAAATTAAATTAAATTAAATTAAATTAAATTAAATTAAATTAAATTAAATTAAATTAAATTAAATTAAATTAAATTAAATTAAATTAAATTAAATTAAATTAAATTAAATTAAATTAAATTAAATTAAATTAAATTAAATTAAATTAAATTAAATCAAATTAAATGAAATGAAATGAAATGAAATGAAATGAAATGAAATGAAATGAAATGAAATTAAATTAAATTAAATTAAATTAAATTAAATTAAATTAAATTAAATTAAATTAAATTAAATTAAATTAAATTAAATTAAATTAAATTAAATTAAATTAAATTAAATTAAATTAAATTAAATTAAATTAAATCAAATTAAATGACATGAAATGAAATGAAATGAAATGAAATTAAATTAAATTAAATTAAATTTATTTAAATTAAATTAAATTAAATTAAATTAAATTAAATTAAATTAAATTAAATTAAATTAAATTAAATTAAATTAAATTAAATAAAATTAAATTAAATTAAATTCAATTAAATTAAATTAAATTAAATTAAATTAAATTAAATTAAATTAAATTAAATTAAATTAAATAAAATTAAATTAAATTAAATTAAATTAAATTAAATTAAATTAAATTAAATTAAATTAAATTAAATCAAATTAAATGACATGAAATGAAATGAAATGAAATGAAATGAAATTAAATTAAATTAAATTAAATTAAATTTATTTAAATTAAATAAAATTAAATTAAATGAAATTAAATTAAAATTAATTAAATTAAATTAAATTAAATTAAATTAAATTAAATTAAATTAAATTAAATTAAATTAAATTAAATTAAATTAAATTAAATTAAATTAAATTAAATTCAATTCAATTCAATTCAATTCAATTCAATTCAATTCAATTCAATTCAATTCAATTCAATTCAATTCAATTCAATTCAATTCAATTAAATTAAATTAAATTAAATTAAATTAAATTAAATTAAATTAAATTAAATTAAATTAAATTAAATTAAATTAAATTAAATTAAATTAAATTAAATTAAATTAAATTAAATTAAATTAAATTAAATTAAATTAAATTAAATTAAATTAAATTAAATTAAATTAAATTAAATTAAATTAAATTAAATTAAATTAAATTAAATTAAATTAAATTAAATTAAATTAAATTAAATTAAATTAAATTAAATTAAATCAAATTAAATGACATGAAATGAAATGAAATGAAATGAAATTAAATTAAATTAAATTAAATTTATTTAAATTAAATTAAATTAAATTAAATTAAATTAAATTAAATTAAATTAAATTAAATTAAATTAAATTAAATTAAATTAAATAAAATTAAATTAAATTAAATTCAATTAAATTAAATTAAATTAAATTAAATTAAATTAAATTAAATTAAATTAAATTAAATTAAATAAAATTAAATTAAATTAAATTAAATTAAATTAAATTAAATTAAATTAAATTAAATTAAATTAAATCAAATTAAATGACATGAAATGAAATGAAATGAAATGAAATGAAATTAAATTAAATTAAATTAAATTAAATTTATTTAAATTAAATAAAATTAAATTAAATGAAATTAAATTAAAATTAATTAAATTAAATTAAATTAAATTAAATTAAATTAAATTAAATTAAATTAAATTAAATTAAATTAAATTAAATTAAATTAAATTAAATTAAATTAAATTCAATTCAATTCAATTCAATTCAATTCAATTCAATTCAATTCAATTCAATTCAATTCAATTCAATTCAATTCAATTCAATTCAATTAAATTAAATTAAATTAAATTAAATTAAATTAAATTAAATTAAATTAAATTAAATTAAATTAAATTAAATTAAATTAAATTAAATTAAATTAAATTAAATTAAATTAAATTAAATTAAATTAAATTAAATTAAATTAAATTAAATTAAATTAAATTAAATTAAATTAAATTAAATTAAATGAAATTAAATTAAATTAAATTAAATTAAATTAAATTAAATTAAATTAAATTAAATTAAATTAAATTAAATTAAATTAAATTAAATTAAATTAAATTAAATTAAATTAAATTAAATTAAATTAAATTAAATTAAATTAAATTAAATTAAATTTAATTAAATTAAATTAAATTAAATTAAATTAAATTAAATTAAATTAAATTAAATTAAATTAAATGAAATTAAATTAAATCAAATTAAATCAAATTAAATCAAATTAAATTAAATTTAATTAAATTAAATTAAATTAAATTAAATCAAATTAAATTAAATTAAATTAAATTAAATTAAATTAAATTAAATTAACTTAAATTAACTTAAATTAACTTAAATTAACTTAAATAAACTTAAATTAAATTTAATCAAATTTAATTAAATTTAATTAAATTAATTAAATCCAAATGAAATTATATTAAATGAAATTTAACTTAATTAAAATTAAATAAATTAAAATCAATTCAGTTCAATAAAGTGATATGAAATTAAAATAAATTATACTAAATTAAATTAAATTAAATTAAATTAAATTAAATTAAATGAAATTAAATTAAATTAAATTAAATTAAATTAAATTAAATTAAATTAAATTAAATTAAATTAAATTAAATCAAATTAAATGACATGAAATGAAATGAAATGAAATGAAATTAAATTAAATTAAATTAAATTAAATTAAATTAAATTAACTTAAATTAACTTAAATTAACTTAAATTAACTTAAATTAACTTAAATAAACTTAAATTAAATTTAATCAAATTTAATTAAATTTAATTAAATTAATTAAATCCAAATGAAATTATATTAAATGAAATTTAACTTAATTAAAATTAAATAAATTAAAATCAATTCAGTTCAATAAAGTGATATGAAATTAAAATAAATTATACTAAATTAAATTAAATTAAATTAAATTAAATTAAATTAAATGAAATTAAATTAAATTAAATTAAATTAAATTAAATTAAATTAAATTAAATTAAATTAAATCAAATTAAATGACATGAAATGAAATGAAATCAAATTAAATTAAATTAAATTAAATTAAATTAAATTAAATTAAATTAACTTAAATTAACTTAAATTAACTTAAATTAACTTAAATTAACTTAAATAAACTTAAATTAAATTTAATCAAATTTAATTAAATTTAATTAAATTAATTAAATCCAAATGAAATTATATTAAATGAAATTTAACTTAATTAAAATTAAATAAATTAAAATCAATTCAGTTCAATAAAGTGATATGAAATTAAAATAAATTATACTAAATTAAATTAAATTAAATTAAATTAAATTAAATTAAATTAAATTAAATTAAATTAAATGAAATTAAATTAAATTAAATTAAATTAAATTAAATTAAATTAAATTAAATTAAATTAAATTAAATTAAATTAAATTAAATTAAATTAAATTAAATTAAATTAAATTAAATTAAATTAAATGCAATTAAATTAAATTAAATTAAATTAAATTAAATTAAATTAAATTAAATTAAATTAAATTAAATTAAATTAAATTAAATTAAATTAAATTAAATTAAATTAAATTAAATTAAATTAAATTAAATTAAATTAAATTAAATTAAATTAAATTAAATTAAATTAAATTAAATTAAATTAAATTAAATTAAATTAAATTAAATTAAATTAAATTAAATTAAATTAAATTAAATTAAATTCAATTCAATTCAATTCAACTCAATTCAATTCAATTCAATTCAATTCAATTCAATTCAATTCAATTCAATTCAATTCAATTCAATTCAATTCAATTCAATTAAATTAAATAAAATTAAATTAAATTAAATTAAATTAAATTAAATTAAATTAAATTAAATTAAATTAAATTAAATTAAATTAAATTAAATTAAATTAAATTAAATTAAATTAAATTAAATTAAATTAAATTAAATTAAATCAAATTAAATGACATGAAATGAAATGAAATGAAATGAAATTAAATTAAATTAAATTAAATTTATTTAAATTAAATTAAATTAAATTAAATTAAATTAAATTAAATTAAATTAAATTAAATTAAATTAAATTAAATTAAATTAAATAAAATTAAATTAAATTAAATTCAATTAAATTAAATTAAATTAAATTAAATTAAATTAAATTAAATTAAATTAAATTAAATTAAATAAAATTAAATTAAATTAAATTAAATTAAATTAAATTAAATTAAATTAAATTAAATTAAATTAAATCAAATTAAATGACATGAAATGAAATGAAATGAAATGAAATGAAATTAAATTAAATTAAATTAAATTAAATTTATTTAAATTAAATAAAATTAAATTAAATGAAATTAAATTAAAATTAATTAAATTAAATTAAATTAAATTAAATTAAATTAAATTAAATTAAATTAAATTAAATTAAATTAAATTAAATTAAATTAAATTAAATTAAATTAAATTCAATTCAATTCAATTCAATTCAATTCAATTCAATTCAATTCAATTCAATTCAATTCAATTCAATTCAATTCAATTCAATTCAATTAAATTAAATTAAATTAAATTAAATTAAATTAAATTAAATTAAATTAAATTAAATTAAATTAAATTAAATTAAATTAAATTAAATTAAATTAAATTAAATTAAATTAAATTAAATTAAATTAAATTAAATTAAATTAAATTAAATTAAATTAAATTAAATTAAATTAAATTAAATTAAATTAAATGAAATTAAATTAAATTAAATTAAATTAAATTAAATTAAATTAAATTAAATTAAATTAAATTAAATTAAATTAAATTAAATTAAATTAAATTAAATTAAATTAAATTAAATTAAATTAAATTAAATTAAATTAAATTAAATTAAATTAAATTTAATTAAATTAAATTAAATTAAATTAAATTAAATTAAATTAAATTAAATTAAATTAAATGAAATTAAATTAAATCAAATTAAATCAAATTAAATCAAATTAAATTAAATTTAATTAAATTAAATTAAATTAAATTAAATCAAATTAAATTAAATTAAATTAAATTAAATTAAATTAAATTAAATTAACTTAAATTAACTTAAATTAACTTAAATTAACTTAACTTAAATAAACTTAAATTAAATTTAATCAAATTTAATTAAATTTAATTAAATTAATTAAATCCAAATGAAATTATATTAAATGAAATTTAACTTAATTAAAATTAAATAAATTAAAATCAATTCAGTTCAATAAAGTGATATGAAATTAAAATAAATTATACTAAATTAAATTAAATTAAATTAAATTAAATTAAATTAAATGAAATTAAATTAAATTAAATTAAATTAAATTAAATTAAATTAAATTAAATTAAATTAAATTAAATTAAATTAAATTAAATTAAATTAAATTAAATTAAATTAAATTAAATTAAATTAAATTAAATTAAATTAAATTAAATTAAATTAAATTAAATTAAATTAAATTAAATTAAATTAAATTAAATTAAATTAAATTAAATGCAATTAAATTAAATTAAATTAAATTAAATTAAATTAAATTAAATTAAATTAAATTAAATTAAATTAAATTAAATTAAATTAAATTAAATTAAATTAAATTAAATTAAATTAAATTAAATTAAATTAAATTAAATTAAATTAAATTAAATTAAATTAAATTAAATTAAATTAAATTAAATTAAATTAAATTAAATTAAATTAAATTAAATTAAATTAAATTAAATTAAATTAAATTAAATTAAATTAAATTAAATTAAATTAAATTAAATTAAATTAAATTAAATTAAATTAAATTAAATTAAATTAAATTAAATTAAATTAAATTAAATTAAATTAAATTAAATTAAATTAAATTAAATTAAATTAAATTAAATTAAATTAAATTAAATTAAATTAAATTAAATTAAATTAAATTAAATTAAATTAAATTAAATCAAATTAAATGAAATGAAATGAAATGAAATGAAATGAAATGAAATGAAATGAAATTAAATTAAATTAAATTAAATTAAATTAAATTAAATTAAATTAAATTAAATTAAATTTATTTAAATTAAATAAAATTAAATTAAATTAAATTAAATTAAATTTAATTAAATTAAATTAAATTAAATTAAATTAAATTAAATTAAATTAAATTAAATTAAATTAAATTAAATTAAATTAAATTAAATTCAATTCAATTCAATTCAACTCAATTCAATTCAATTCAATTCAATTCAATTCAATTCAATTCAATTCAATTCAATTCAATTCAATTCAATTCAATTAAATTAAATAAAATTAAATTAAATTAAATTAAATTAAATTAAATTAAATTAAATTAAATTAAATTAAATTAAATTAAATTAAATTAAATTAAATTAAATTAAATTAAATTAAATTAAATTAAATTAAATTAAATTAAATCAAATTAAATGACATGAAATGAAATGAAATGAAATGAAATTAAATTAAATTAAATTAAATTTATTTAAATTAAATTAAATTAAATTAAATTAAATTAAATTAAATTAAATTAAATTAAATTAAATTAAATTAAATTAAATTAAATTAAATTAAATTAAATTAAATTAAATTAAATTAAATTAAATTAAATTAAATTAAATTAAATTAAATTAAATTAAATTAAATTAAATTAAATTAAATTAAATTAAATTAAATTAAATTAAATCAAATTAAATGAAATGAAATGAAATGAAATGAAATGAAATGAAATGAAATGAAATGAAATTAAATTAAATTAAATTAAATTAAATTAAATTAAATTAAATTAAATTAAATTAAATTAAATTAAATTAAATTAAATTAAATTAAATTAAATTAAATTAAATTAAATTAAATTAAATTAAATTAAATTAAATTAAATTAAATTAAATTAAATTAAATTAAATTAAATTAAATTAAATTAAATCAAATTAAATTAAATGAAATGAAATGAAATGAAATTAAATTAAATTAAATTAAATTAAATTAAATTAAATTAAATTAAATTAAATTAAATTAAATTAAATTAAATTAAATTTATTTAAATTAAATAAAATTAAATTAAATTAAATTAAATTAAATTTAATTAAATTAAATTAAATTAAATTAAATTAAATTAAATTAAATTAAATTAAATTAAATTAAATTAAATTAAATTAAATTCAATTCAATTCAATTCAACTCAATTCAATTCAATTCAATTCAATTCAATTCAATTCAATTCAATTCAATTCAATTCAATTCAATTCAATTCAATTCAATTAAATTAAATAAAATTAAATTAAATTAAATTAAATTAAATTAAATTAAATTAAATTAAATTAAATTAAATTAAATTAAATTAAATTAAATTAAATTAAATTAAATTAAATTAAATTAAATTAAATTAAATTAAATTAAATCAAATTAAATGACATGAAATGAAATGAAATGAAATGAAATTAAATTAAATTAAATTAAATTTATTTAAATTAAATTAAATTAAATTAAATTAAATTAAATTAAATTAAATTAAATTAAATTAAATTAAATTAAATTAAATTAAATAAAATTAAATTAAATTAAATTCAATTAAATTAAATTAAATTAAATTAAATTAAATTAAATTAAATTAAATTAAATTAAATTAAATTAAATTAAATTAAATAAAATTAAATTAAATTAAATTAAATTAAATTAAATTAAATTAAATTAAATTAAATTAAATTAAATTAAATCAAATTAAATGACATGAAATGAAATGAAATGAAATGAAATGAAATTAAATTAAATTAAATTAAATTTATTTAAATTAAATAAAATTAAATTAAATGAAATTAAATTAAATTTAATTAAATTAAATTAAATTAAATTAAATTAAATTAAATTAAATTAAATTAAATTAAATTAAATTAAATTAAATTAAATTAAATTAAATTCAATTCAATTCAATTCAATTCAATTCAATTCAATTCAATTCAATTCAATTCAATTCAATTCAATTCAATTCAATTCAATTCAATTCAATTCAATTCAATTCAATTCAATTAAATTAAATTAAATTAAATTAAATTAAATTAAATTAAATTAAATTAAATTAAATTAAATTAAATTAAATTAAATTAAATTAAATTAAATTAAATTAAATTAAATTAAATTAAATTAAATTAAATGAAATGAAATGAAATGAAATTAAATTAAATTAAATTAAATTAAATTAAATTAAATTAAACTAAATTAAATTAAATTAAATTAAATTAAATTAAATTAAATGAAATAAAATTAAATCAAATTAAATCAAATTAAATTAAATTAAATTAAATTAAATTTAATTAAATTAAATTAAATTAAATCAAATTAAATTAAATTAAATTAAATTAAATTAAATTAAATTAAATTAACTTAAATTAACTTAAATTAACTTAAATTAACTTAAATTAACTTAAATAAACTTAAATTAAATTTAATCAAATTTAATTAAATTTAATTAAATTAATTAAATCCAAATGAAATTATATTAAATGAAATTTAACTTAATTAAAATTAAATAAATTAAAATCAATTCAGTTCAATAAAGTGATATGAAATTAAAATAAATTATACTAAATTAAATTAAATTAAATTAAATTAAATTAAATTAAATTAAATTAAATGAAATTAAATTAAATTAAATTAAATTAAATTAAATTAAATTAAATTAAATTAAATTAAATTAAATTAAATTAAATTAAATTAAATTAAATTAAATTAAATTAAATTAAATTAAATTAAATTAAATTAAATTAAATTAAATTAAATGCAATTAAATTAAATTAAATTAAATTAAATTAAATTAAATTAAATTAAATTAAATTAAATTAAATTAAATTAAATTAAATTAAATTAAATTAAATTAAATTAAATTAAATTAAATTAAATTAAATTAAATTAAATTAAATTAAATTAAATTAAATTAAATTAAATTAAATTAAATTAAATTAAATTAAATTAAATTAAATTAAATTAAATTAAATTAAATTAAATTAAATTAAATTAAATTAAATTAAATTAAATTAAATTAAATTAAATTAAATTAAATTAAATTAAATTAAATTAAATTAAATTAAATTAAATTAAATTAAATTAAATTAAATTAAATTAAATTAAATTAAATTAAATTAAATCAAATTAAATAAAATTTAATCAAATTAAATTAAATAAATTTAAATTAAATTAAATTAAATTAAATTAAATTAAATTAAATTAAATTAAATTAAATTAAATTCAATTAAATTCAATTAAATTCAATTAAATTCAATTAAATTCAATTAAATTCAATTAAATTCAATTAAATTCAATTAAATTCAATTAAATTCAATTAAATTCAATTAAATTCAATTAAATTCAATTAAATTCAATTAAATTCAATTAAATTCAATTAAATTCAATTAAATTAAATTAAATTAAATTAAATTAAATTAAATTAAATTAAATTAAATTAAATTAAATTAAATTAAATTAAATTAAATTAAATTAAATTAAATTAAATTAAATTAAATTAAATTAAATTAAATTAAATTAAATTAAATTAAATTAAATTAAATTAAATTAAATTAAATTAAATTAAATTAAATTAAATTAAATTAAATTAAATTAAATTAAATTAAATGCAATTAAATTAAATTAAATTAAATTAAATTAAATTAAATTAAATTAAATTAAATTAAATTAAATTAAATTAAATTAAATTAAATTAAATTAAATTAAATTAAATTAAATTAAATTAAATTAAATTAAATTAAATTAAATTAAATTAAATTAAATTAAATTAAATTAAATTAAATTAAATTAAATTAAATTAAATTAAATTAAATTAAATTAAATTAAATTAAATTAAATTAAATTAAATTAAATTAAATTAAATTAAATTAAATTAAATTAAATTAAATTAAATTAAATTAAATTAAATTAAATTAAATTAAATTAAATTAAATTAAATTAAATTAAATTAAATTAAATTAAATTAAATTAAATTAAATTAAATTAAATTAAATTAAATTAAATTAAATTAAATTAAATTAAATTAAATTAAATTAAATTAAATTAAATTAAATCAAATTAAATGAAATGAAATGAAATGAAATGAAATGAAATGAAATGAAATGAAATTAAATTAAATTAAATTAAATTAAATTAAATTAAATTAAATTAAATTAAATTTATTTAAATTAAATAAAATTAAATTAAATTAAATTAAATTAAATTTAATTAAATTAAATTAAATTAAATTAAATTAAATTAAATTAAATTAAATTAAATTAAATTAAATTAAATTAAATTAAATTAAATTCAATTCAATTCAATTCAACTCAATTCAATTCAATTCAATTCAATTCAATTCAATTCAATTCAATTCAATTCAATTCAATTCAATTCAATTAAATTAAATAAAATTAAATTAAATTAAATTAAATTAAATTAAATTAAATTAAATTAAATTAAATTAAATTAAATTAAATTAAATTAAATTAAATTAAATTAAATTAAATTAAATTAAATTAAATTAAATTAAATCAAATTAAATGACATGAAATGAAATGAAATGAAATGAAATTAAATTAAATTAAATTAAATTTATTTAAATTAAATTAAATTAAATTAAATTAAATTAAATTAAATTAAATTAAATTAAATTAAATTAAATTAAATTAAATTAAATTAAATTAAATTAAATTAAATTAAATTAAATTAAATTAAATTAAATTAAATTAAATTAAATTAAATTAAATTAAATTAAATTAAATTAAATTAAATTAAATTAAATTAAATTAAATTAAATCAAATTAAATGAAATGAAATGAAATGAAATGAAATGAAATGAAATGAAATTAAATTAAATTAAATTAAATTAAATTAAATTAAATTAAATTAAATTAAATTAAATTAAATTAAATTAAATTAAATTAAATTAAATTAAATTAAATTAAATTAAATTAAATTAAATTAAATTAAATTAAATTAAATTAAATTAAATTAAATTAAATTAAATTAAATTAAATTAAATTAAATCAAATTAAATTAAATGAAATGAAATGAAATGAAATTAAATTAAATTAAATTAAATTAAATTAAATTAAATTAAATTAAATTAAATTAAATTAAATTAAATTAAATTAAATTAAATTTATTTAAATTAAATAAAATTAAATTAAATTAAATTAAATTAAATTTAATTAAATTAAATTAAATTAAATTAAATTAAATTAAATTAAATTAAATTAAATTAAATTAAATTAAATTAAATTAAATTCAATTCAATTCAATTCAACTCAATTCAATTCAATTCAATTCAATTCAATTCAATTCAATTCAATTCAATTCAATTCAATTCAATTCAATTCAATTCAATTAAATTAAATAAAATTAAATAAAATTAAATTAAATTAAATTAAATTAAATTAAATTAAATTAAATTAAATTAAATTAAATTAAATTAAATTAAATTAAATTAAATTAAATTAAATTAAATTAAATTAAATTAAATTAAATTAAATTAAATCAAATTAAATGACATGAAATGAAATGAAATGAAATGAAATTAAATTAAATTAAATTAAATTTATTTAAATTAAATTAAATTAAATTAAATTAAATTAAATTAAATTAAATTAAATTAAATTAAATTAAATTAAATTAAATTAAATAAAATTAAATTAAATTAAATTCAATTAAATTAAATTAAATTAAATTAAATTAAATTAAATTAAATTAAATTAAATTAAATTAAATTAAATTAAATTAAATAAAATTAAATTAAATTAAATTAAATTAAATTAAATTAAATTAAATTAAATTAAATTAAATTAAATTAAATCAAATTAAATGACATGAAATGAAATGAAATGAAATGAAATGAAATTAAATTAAATTAAATTAAATTTATTTAAATTAAATAAAATTAAATTAAATGAAATTAAATTAAATTTAATTAAATTAAATTAAATTAAATTAAATTAAATTAAATTAAATTAAATTAAATTAAATTAAATTAAATTAAATTAAATTAAATTAAATTCAATTCAATTCAATTCAATTCAATTCAATTCAATTCAATTCAATTCAATTCAATTCAATTCAATTCAATTCAATTCAATTCAATTCAATTCAATTCAATTCAATTCAATTCAATTCAATTAAATTAAATTAAATTAAATTAAATTAAATTAAATTAAATTAAATTAAATTAAATTAAATTAAATTAAATTAAATTAAATTAAATTAAATTAAATTAAATTAAATTAAATTAAATTAAATGAAATGAAATGAAATTAAATTAAATTAAATTAAATTAAATTAAATTAAATTAAACTAAATTAAATTAAATTAAATTAAATTAAATTAAATTAAATGAAATAAAATTAAATCAAATTAAATCAAATTAAATTAAATTAAATTAAATTAAATTTAATTAAATTAAATTAAATTAAATCAAATTAAATTAAATTAAATTAAATTAAATTAAATTAAATTAAATTAACTTAAATTAACTTAAATTAACTTAAATTAACTTAAATTAACTTAAATAAACTTAAATTAAATTTAATCAAATTTAATTAAATTTAATTAAATTAATTAAATCCAAATGAAATTATATTAAATGAAATTTAACTTAATTAAAATTAAATAAATTAAAATCAATTCAGTTCAATAAAGTGATATGAAATTAAAATAAATTATACTAAATTAAATTAAATTAAATTAAATTAAATTAAATTAAATTAAATTAAATGAAATTAAATTAAATTAAATTAAATTAAATTAAATTAAATTAAATTAAATTAAATTAAATTAAATTAAATTAAATTAAATTAAATTAAATTAAATTAAATTAAATTAAATTAAATTAAATTAAATTAAATTAAATTAAATGCAATTAAATTAAATTAAATTAAATTAAATTAAATTAAATTAAATTAAATTAAATTAAATTAAATTAAATTAAATTAAATTAAATTAAATTAAATTAAATTAAATTAAATTAAATTAAATTAAATTAAATTAAATTAAATTAAATTAAATTAAATTAAATTAAATTAAATTAAATTAAATTAAATTAAATTAAATTAAATTAAATTAAATTAAATTAAATTAAATTAAATTAAATTAAATTAAATTAAATTAAATTAAATTAAATTAAATTAAATTAAATTAAATTAAATTAAATTAAATTAAATTAAATTAAATTAAATTAAATTAAATTAAATTAAATTAAATTAAATTAAATTAAATTAAATTAAATTAAATCAAATTAAATAAAATTTAATCAAATTAAATTAAATAAATTTAAATTAAATTAAATTAAATTAAATTAAATTAAATTAAATTAAATTAAATTAAATTAAATTCAATTAAATTCAATTAAATTCAATTAAATTCAATTAAATTCAATTAAATTCAATTAAATTCAATTAAATTCAATTAAATTCAATTAAATTCAATTAAATTCAATTAAATTCAATTAAATTCAATTAAATTCAATTAAATTCAATTAAATTCAATTAAATTCAATTAAATTAAATTAAATTAAATTAAATTAAATTAAATTAAATTAAATTAAATTAAATTAAATTAAATTAAATTAAATTAAATTAAATTAAATTAAATTAAATTAAATTAAATTAAATTAAATTAAATTAAATTAAATTAAATTAAATTAAATTAAATTAAATTAAATTAAATTAAATTAAATTAAATTAAATTAAATTAAATTAAATTAAATTAAATTAAATTAAATTAAATTAAATTAAATTAAATTAAATTAAATTAAATTAAATTAAATTAAATTAAATCAAATTAAATGAAATTAAATTAAATTAAATTAATTTAAATTAAATTAAATAAAATTAAATTAAATTAAATTCAATTAAATTAAATTAAATTAAATTAAATTAAATTAAATTAAATTAAATTAAATTAAATTAAATTAAATTAAATTAAATCAAATTAAATGACATGAAATGAAATGAAATGAAATGAAATGAAATGAAATTAAATTAAATTAAATTTATTTAAATTAAATAAAATTAAATTAAATTAAATTAAATTAAATTTAATTAAATTAAATTAAATTAAATTAAATTAAATTAAATTAAATTAAATTAAATTAAATTAAATTAAATTAAATTAAATTAAATTAAATTAAATTAAATTAAATTAAATTAAATTCAATTCAATTCAATTCAATTCAATTCAATTCAATTCAATTCAATTCAATTCAATTCAATTCAATTCAATTCAATTCAATTAAATTAAATTAAATTAAATTAAATTAAATTAAATTAAATTAAATTAAATTAAATTAAATTAAATTAAATTAAATTAAATTAAATTAAATTAAAGTAAATTAAATGAAATGAAATTAAATTAAATTAAATTAAATTAAATTAAATTAAATTAAACTAAATTAAATTAAATTAAATTAAATTAAATTAAATTAAATGAAATTAAATTAAATCAAATTAAATCAAATTAAATTAAATTAAATTAAATTAAATTAAATTTAATTAAATTAAATTAAATTAAATCAAATTAAATTAAATTAAATTAAATTAAATTAAATTAAATTAACTTAAATTAACTTAAATTAACTTAAATTAACTTAAATTAACTTAAATAAACTTAAATTAAATTTAATCAAATTTAATTAAATTTAATTAAATTAATTAAATCCAAATGAAATTATATTAAATGAAATTTAACTTAATTAAAATTAAATAAATTAAAATCAATTCAGTTCAATAAAGTGATATGAAATTAAAATAAATTATACTAAATTAAATTAAATTAAATTAAATTAAATTAAATGAAATTAAATTAAATTAAATTAAATTAAATTAAATTAAATTAAATTAAATTAAATTAAATTAAATTAAATTAAAATAAATTAAATTAAATTAAATTAAATTAAATTAAATTAAATTAAATTAAATTAAATTAAATTAAATTAAATTAAATTAAATTAAATTAAATTAAATTAAATTAAATTAAATTAAATTAAATTAAATTAAATTAAATTAAATTAAATTAAATTAAATTAAATTAAATTAAATTAAATTAAATTAAATTAAATTAAATTAACTTAAATTAACTTAAATTAACTTAAATTAACTCAAATAAACTTAAATTAAATTTAATCAAATTTAATTAAATTTAATTAAATTAATTAAATTCAAATGAAATTATATTAAATGAAATTTAACTTAATTAAAATTAAATAAATTAAAATCAATTCAGTTCAATAAAATTATATGAAATTAAAATAAATTAAACTAAATTAAATTAAATTAAATTAAATTTAATTAAATTAAATTAAATTAAATTAAATTAAATTAAATTAAATTAAATTAAATTAAATTAAATTAAATTAAATTAAATTAAATTAAATTAAATTAAATTAAATTAAATTAAATTAAATTAAATTAAATTAAATTAAATTAAATTAAATTAAATTAAATTAAATTAAATTAAATTAAATTAAATTAAATTAAATTAAATTAAATTAAATTAAATTAAATTAAATTAAATCAAATTAAATGAAATGAAATGAAATGAAATGAAATGAAATGAAATTAAATTAAATTAAATTAAATTAAATTAAATTAAATTTATTTAAATTAAATAAAATTAAATTAAATTAAATTAAATTAAATTTAATTAAATTAAATTAAATTAAATTAAATTAAATTAAATTAAATTAAATTAAATTAAATTAAATTAAATTAAATTAAATTCAATTCAATTCAATTCAACTCAATTCAATTCAATTCAATTCAATTCAATTCAATTCAATTCAATTCAATTCAATTCAATTCAATTCAATTCAATTAAATTAAATAAAATTAAATTAAATTAAATTAAATTAAATTAAATTAAATTAAATTAAATTAAATTAAATTAAATTAAATTAAATTAAATTAAATTAAATTAAATCAAATTAAATGACATGAAATGAAATGAAATGAAATGAAATTAAATTAAATTAAATTAAATTTATTTAAATTAAATTAAATTAAATTAAATTAAATTAAATTAAATTAAATTAAATTAAATTAAATTAAATTAAATTAAATAAAATTAAATTAAATTAAATTCAATTAAATTAAATTAAATTAAATTAAATTAAATTAAATTAAATTAAATTAAATTAAATTAAATTAAATAAAATTAAATTAAATTAAATTAAATTAAATTAAATTAAATTAAATTAAATTAAATCAAATTAAATGACATGAAATGAAATGAAATGAAATGAAATGAAATTAAATTAAATTAAATTAAATTTATTTAAATTAAATAAAATTAAATTAAATGAAATTAAATTAAATTTAATTAAATTAAATTAAATTAAATTAAATTAAATTAAATTAAATTAAATTAAATTAAATTAAATTAAATTAAATTAAATTAAATTAAATTAAATTAAATTCAATTCAATTCAATTCAATTCAATTCAATTCAATTCAATTCAATTCAATTCAATTCAATTCAATTCAATTCAATTAAATTAAATTAAATTAAATTAAATTAAATTAAATTAAATTAAATTAAATTAAATTAAATTAAATTAAATTAAATTAAATTAAATTAAATTAAATTAAATTAAATTAAATTAAATTAAATTAAATGAAATGAAATGAAATGAAATGAAATGAAATGAAATGAAATTAAATTAAATTAAATTAAATTAAATTAAATTAAATTAAATTAAATTAAACTAAATTAAATTAAATTAAATTAAATTAAATTAAATTAAATTAAATTAAATGAAATTAAATTAAATCAAATTAAATCAAATTAAATTAAATTAAATTAAATTAAATTTAATTAAATTAAATTAAATTAAATCAAATTAAATTAAATTAAATTAAATTAAATTAAATTAAATTAAATTAACTTAAATTAACTTAAATTAACTTAAATTAACTTAAATTAACTTAAATTAAATTTAATCAAATTTAATTAAATTTAATTAAATTAATTAAATCCAAATGAAATTATATTAAATGAAATTTAACTTAATTAAAATTAAATAAATTAAAATCAATTCAGTTCAATAAAGTGATATGAAATTAAAATAAATTATACTAAATTAAATTAAATTAAATTAAATTAAATTAAATGAAATTAAATTAAATTAAATTAAATTAAATTAAATTAAATTAAATTAAATTAAATTAAATTAAATTAAATTAAATTAAATTAAATTAAATTAAATTAAATTAAATTAAATTAAATTAAATTAAATTAAATTAAATTAAATTAAATTAAATTAAATTAAATTAAATTAAATTAAATTAAATTAAATTAAATTAAATTAAATTAAATTAAATTAAATTAAATTAAATGAAATTAAATTAAATTAAATTAAATTAAATTAAATTAAATTAAATTAAATTAAATTAAATTAAATTAAATTAAATTAAATTAACTTAAATTAACTTAAATTAACTTAAATTAACTCAAATAAACTTAAATTAAATTTAATCAAATTTAATTAAATTTAATTAAATTAATTAAATTCAAATGAAATTATATTAAATGAAATTTAACTTAATTAAAATTAAATAAATTAAAATCAATTCAGTTCAATAAAATTATATGAAATTAAAATAAATTAAACTAAATTAAATTAAATTAAATTAAATTTAATTAAATTAAATTAAATTAAATTAAATTAAATTAAATTAAATTAAATTAAATTAAATTAAATTAAATTAAATTAAATTAAATTAAATTAAATTAAATTAAATTAAATTAAATTAAATTAAATTAAATTAAATTAAATTAAATTAAATTAAATTAAATTAAATTAAATTAAATTAAATTAAATTAAATTAAATTAAATTAAATTAAATTAAATTAAATTAAATTAAATTAAATTAAATTAAATTAAATTAAATTAAATTAAATTAAATTAAATTAAATTAAATCAAATTAAATGAAATGAAATGAAATGAAATGAAATTAAATTAAATTAAATTAAATTAAATTAAATTAAATTAAATTAAATTAAATTTATTTAAATTAAATAAAATTAAATTAAATTAAATTAAATTAAATTTAATTAAATTAAATTAAATTAAATTAAATTAAATTAAATTAAATTAAATTAAATTAAATTAAATTAAATTAAATTAAATTCAATTCAATTCAATTCAACTCAATTCAATTCAATTCAATTCAATTCAATTCAATTCAATTCAATTCAATTCAATTAAATTAAATTAAATTAAATTAAATTAAATTAAATTAAATTAAATTAAATTAAATTAAATTAAATTAAATTAAATTAAATTAAATTAAATTAAATTAAATTAAATTAAATTAAATTAAATTAAATTAAATTAAATTAAATTAAATTAAATTAAATTAAATTAAATTAAATTAAATTAAATAAAATTAAATAAAATTAAATTAAATTAAATTAAATTAAATTAAATTAAATTAAATTAAATTAAATTAAATTAAATTAAATTAAATTAAATTAAATTAAAGTAAATTAAATTAAATTAAATTAAATTAAATTAAATTAAATTAAATGCAATTAAATTAAATTAAATTAAATTAAATTAAATTAAATTAAATTAAATTAAATTAAATTAAATTAAATTAAATTAAATTAAATTAAAGTAAATTAAATTAAATTAAATTAAATTAAATTAAATTAAATTAAATGCAATTAAATTAAATTAAATTAAATTAAATTAAATTAAATTAAATTAAATTAAATTAAATTAAATTAAATTAAATTAAATTAAATTAAATTAAATTAAATTAAATTAAATTAAATTAAATTAAATTAAATTAAATTAAATTAAATTAAATTAAATTAAATTAAATTAAATTAAATTAAATTAAATTAATCTAAATTAAATTAAATTAAATTAAATAAAATTAAATTAAATTAAATTAAATTAAATTAAATGCAATTAAATTAAATTAAATTAAATTAAATTAAATTAAATTAAATTAAATTAAATTAAATTAAATTAAATTAAATTAAATTAAATTAAATTAAATTAAATTAAATTAAATTAAATTAAATTAAATTAAATTAAATTAAATTAAATTAAATTAAATTAAATTAAATTAAATTAAATTAAATTAAATTAAATTAAATTAAATTAAATTAAATTAAATTAAATTAAATTAAATTAAATTAAATTAAATTAAATTAAATTAAATTAAATTAAATTAAATTAAATTAAATTAAATTAAATTAAATTAAATTAAATTAAATTAAATTAAATTAAATTAAATTAAATTAAATTAAATTAAATTAAATTAAATTAAATTAAATTAAATTAAATTAAATTAAATTAAATTAAATTAAATTAAATTAAATTAAATTAAATTAAATTAAATTAAATTAAATTAAATTAAATTAAATTAAATTAAATTAAATTAAATTAAATTAAATTAAATTAAATAAAATTAAATTAAATTAAATTAAATTAAATTAAATTAAATTAAATTAAATTAAATTAAATTAAATCAAATTAAATGACATGAAATGAAATGAAATGAAATGAAATGAAATTAAATTAAATTAAATTAAATTAAATTTATTTAAATTAAATAAAATTAAATTAAATGAAATTAAATTAAAATTAATTAAATTAAATTAAATTAAATTAAATTAAATTAAATTAAATTAAATTAAATTAAATTAAATTAAATTAAATTAAATTAAATTAAATTAAATTAAATTAAATTAAATTCAATTCAATTCAATTCAATTCAATTCAATTCAATTCAATTCAATTCAATTCAATTCAATTCAATTCAATTCAATTCAATTCAATTAAATTAAATTAAATTAAATTAAATTAAATTAAATTAAATTAAATTAAATTAAATTAAATTAAATTAAATTAAATTAAATTAAATTAAATTAAATTAAATAAAATTAAATTAAATTAAATTAAATTAAATTAAATTAAATTAAATTAAATTAAATTAAATTAAATTAAATTAAATTAAATTAAATTAAATTAAATTAAATTAAATAAAATTAAATTAAATTAAATTAAATTAAATTAAATTAAATTAAATTAAATTAAATTAAATCAAATTAAATGACATGAAATGAAATGAAATGAAATGAAATGAAATTAAATTAAATTAAATTAAATTTATTTAAATTAAATAAAATTAAATTAAATGAAATTAAATTAAATTTAATTAAATTAAATTAAATTAAATTAAATTAAATTAAATTAAATTAAATTAAATTAAATTAAATTAAATTAAATTAAATTAAATTAAATTAAATTAAATTAAATTCAATTCAATTCAATTCAATTCAATTCAATTCAATTCAATTCAATTCAATTCAATTCAATTCAATTCAATTCAATTCAATTCAATTCAATTCAATTAAATTAAATTAAATTAAATTAAATTAAATTAAATTAAATTAAATTAAATTAAATTAAATTAAATTAAATTAAATTAAATTAAATTAAATTAAATTAAATTAAATTAAATTAAATTAAATTAAATTAAATTAAATTAAATTAAATTAAATGAAATGAAATGAAATGAAATGAAATTAAATTAAATTAAATTAAATTAAATTAAATTAAATTAAATTAAATTAAACTAAATTAAATTAAATTAAATTAAATTAAATTAAATTAAATGAAATTAAATTAAATCAAATTAAATCAAATTAAATTAAATTAAATTAAATTAAATTTAATTAAATTAAATTAAATTAAATTAAATTAAATCAAATTAAATTAAATTAAATTAAATTAAATTAAATTAAATTAAATTAACTTAAATTAACTTAAATTAACTTAAATTAACTTAAATAAACTTAAATTAAATTTAATCAAATTTAATTAAATTTAATTAAATTAATTAAATCCAAATGAAATTATATTAAATGAAATTTAACTTAATTAAAATTAAATAAATTAAAATCAATTCAGTTCAATAAAGTGATATGAAATTAAAATAAATTATACTAAATTAAATTAAATTAAATTAAATTAAATTAAATGAAATTAAATTAAATTAAATTAAATTAAATTAAATTAAATTAAATTAAATTAAATTAAATTAAATTAAATTAAATTAAATTAAATTAAATTAAATTAAATTAAATTAAATTAAATTAAATTAAATTAAATTAAATTAAATTAAATTAAATTAAATTAAATTAAATTAAATTAAATTAAATTAAATTAAATTAAATTAAATTAAATTAAATTAAATTAAATTAAATTAAATTAAATTAAATGCAATTAAATTAAATTAAATTAAATTAAATTAAATTAAATTAAATTAAATTAAATTAAATTAAATTAAATTAAATTAAATTAAATTAAATTAAATTAAATTAAATTAAATTAAATTAAATTAAATTAAATTAAATTAAATTAAATTAAATTAAATTAAATTAAATTAAATTAAATTAAATTAAATTAAATTAAATTAAATTAAATTAAATTAAATTAAATTAAATTAAATTAAATTAAATTAAATTAAATTAAATTAAATTAATTAAATTAAATTAAATTAAATTAAATTAAATTAAATTAAATTAAATTAAATTAAATTAAATTAAATTAAATCAAATTAAATGAAATGAAATGAAATGAAATGAAATGAAATGAAATGAAATGAAATGAAATGAAATGAAATTAAATTAATATAAATTAAATTAAATTAAATTAAATTAAATTTATTTAAATTAAATAAAATTAAATTAAATTAAATTAAATTAAATTTAATTAAATTAAATTAAATTAAATTAAATTAAATTAAATTAAATTAAATTAAATTAAATTAAATTAAATTAAATTAAATTAAATTAAATTAAATTCAATTCAATTCAATTCAACTCAATTCAATTCAATTCAATTCAATTCAATTCAATTCAATTCAATTCAATTCAATTCAATTCAATTCAATTCAATTCAATTAAATTAAATAAAATTAAATTAAATTAAATTAAATTAAATTAAATTAAATTAAATTAAATTAAATTAAATTAAATTAAATTAAATTAAATTAAATTAAATTAAATTAAATCAAATTAAATGACATGAAATGAAATGAAATGAAATGAAATTAAATTAAATTAAATTAAATTTATTTAAATTAAATTAAATTAAATTAAATTAAATTAAATTAAATTAAATTAAATTAAATTAAATTAAATTAAATTAAATTAAATTAAATAAAATTAAATTAAATTAAATTCAATTAAATTAAATTAAATTAAATTAAATTAAATTAAATTAAATTAAATTAAATTAAATTAAATAAAATTAAATTAAATTAAATTAAATTAAATTAAATTAAATTAAATTAAATTAAATTAAATTAAATTAAATTAAATCAAATTAAATGACATGAAATGAAATGAAATGAAATGAAATGAAATTAAATTAAATTAAATTAAATTAAATTTATTTAAATTAAATAAAATTAAATTAAATGAAATTAAATTAAAATTAATTAAATTAAATTAAATTAAATTAAATTAAATTAAATTAAATTAAATTAAATTAAATTAAATTAAATTAAATTAAATTAAATTAAATTCAATTAAATTCAATTCAATTCAATTCAATTCAATTCAATTCAATTCAATTCAATTCAATTCAATTCAATTCAATTCAATTCAATTAAATTAAATTAAATTAAATTAAATTAAATTAAATTAAATTAAATTAAATTAAATTAAATTAAATTAAATTAAATTAAATTAAATTAAATTAAATTAAATTAAATTAAATTAAATTAAATTAAATTAAATTAAATTAAATTAAATTAAATTAAATTAAATTAAATTAAATTAAATTAAATTAAATTAAATTAAATGAAATGAAATTAAATTAAATTAAATTAAATTAAATTAAATTAAATTAAATTAAATTAAATTAAATTAAATTAAATTAAATTAAATTAAATTAAATTAAATTAAATTAAATTAAATTAAATTAAATTAAATTAAATTAAATTAAATTTAATTAAATTAAATTAAATTAAATTAAATTAAATTAAATTAAATTAAATTAAATGAAATTAAATTAAATCAAATTAAATCAAATTAAATTAAATTAAATTAAATTTAATTAAATTAAATTAAATTAAATTAAATCAAATTAAATTAAATTAAATTAAATTAAATTAAATTAAATTAAATTAACTTAAATTAACTTAAATTAACTTAAATTAACTTAAATTAACTTAAATAAACTTAAATTAAATTTAATCAAATTTAATTAAATTTAATTAAATTAATTAAATCCAAATGAAATTATATTAAATGAAATTTAACTTAATTAAAATTAAATAAATTAAAATCAATTCAGTTCAATAAAGTGATATGAAATTAAAATAAATTATACTAAATTAAATTAA